>JAJGRX010001122.1:0-600000 GCA_025461125.1 Carex kokanica | reverse complement strand
CCGGCTCCGCGGTGCCATTTTTCCCACTCTAGTCAAAACCTACCTGGATCCAAATAGAAAGAGCCTTCTATAATAAATTAAAGGCAAAGGTATGGGCCTACGGGCGAATTCGTATCCTCTGAGATATCTCATTATGTTGCGTGACTTTTTGAAAAGCCTGAACCGTTCAAATACGTTCTACACGAATCTCAAAGCTTAAATAATACTGCCCCCCGCTGTTCCGAATAGGCACCGGACACGTCAGTCACGCAAAATATGAGATATCTCAGAGCCTACGCAATCCCTACGGGCTATGTAAGAAATGCCCCCCTCCCCCACAAAAAGAAAAAAAAAAAACAAAGGTGTAAATTAAACATATATCATTTTTTGAGCATCTGCAACTAGTGTTTTGCAAACGGGCACGAGCGGGCGGGCACAGGCAAAACCCGGGGCGGGCAATGGGCAACACGGGTCACGGGCGACACGGGACGGGTTAGCACGGGTTTTTTTTTCAAAAACCGTACCCGGCCCCTCTCAAATCCCCCGGGCAACACGGGTCCGGACCGGGTTTTTTTTTTCTGTTATTTTTTTGCTGTTTTTTTTTTCTGTTTTTGGGGGGGAATTTGAATTTTTACGGGTACGGGCACGGGCAACCTGGGTCCACGGGACGGTACGGGTTTGAAACGGGCACGGGTATCACGGGTTAAATTGAAAAAAACCGTGCCCGGCCCTTTTCAACCCGTACCCGGGTTACCCGTGAACCCGTGTCAAACCCGTGCACGGGCACGGGTCCCGGGCGGACCGGGCCGGGTCTGACCCGGGCGGGTAAAATCAATACACTATCTGCAACACTAAAATTAAAACTATTGGAGTATTATTTTCATCGCACTCAGAGGTGGATCTACAAATCAAGCCAAAATCTGCTTAGCTATTTAAAAAAAAATTAATTATCAATTATATATTGATATACTAGACAGCCTAGCAAAGGCTTTTCTCTGCTTTCAGCGTTGCAAAGAAAACATTATAAAATTTAACATTAAGATTGAAAAAAGAGGCAAATAATAAATAACAATAAAAGAAACAACAACAGATGACTGTTTAAATTCAACAACATTTTTTGTATGTCAGTGCATACACAATTTTTTTTATTTTTTTAGAATTATTTACTATACAAATGAAAAATATATACTAAATTCGAAATTGAATAGGAACTGATAATTGTTTTATTTCTTCATTCGTGATGAAAAAAAATATTCTTATTTATTCAATTAATGATAGGAATGTAATTTTTCTTACTATTTACACTAAGAAAACAAAGACAAAATCGTTTGTGATCTACAACAAACGGATCAAATATAACATGAAAATAATTCTTGAAGTATTATTGCCAGTGCGATCCTCTTCGATGTACTCCAACATTTCTGATAATGAACAAACAAAATATAAAAGTAGATTTTGTACTGAAATGAAAATCTTCAATATTTGTTGATTATTTAAAGTAGAAGGATTAATTTGACAATAATAAAAGAAAAGAAAATATAAATGTTGTGCCTAAAAAATGAAAAAAAAAATATTTTATGAAATTAAAAATAAATGTTTGCATTAACCTATCCGTGGTACATGCTCGTCAGCTACATGCAATTGTTTAATCCTCATTTGATACTATACTTGTAATAGCTTAAAAATGCAATTATTTGTGGGCATTGACTAAGCACTTAATAGCTTAGAAATGTAATTAATTTCTAAAGGATACTGCAAGCTCGCAACAACATCTTGAAAGCATAGTGACAAGGTACGCGTTTTATTCGCGTTTAATTTGCGAATAAAACGTTTTTGGGGTGTTTCCGAACCGAATGGCGTATTATTCGTTGACCGAACCTTTGACCGAATAAAACGCGAATTTAACGAATAATACACGTTTTTTTTCAAGTTTTTTTCAGAAAAAAAAATTAAATTCTCGCGCGTACAGTAATTTCCCCAGGCACAGTACAGTTTCATGCATTTTTCCCAGGCACCCATGTGAGCACAGAGCACATTTCCCATTATATATACTTTTTGACTATTTGATCTTCTATGGCAAAAAACAAACAGTATATCGTATAGTAAATCATCGGTAATGAATTAAATATGCACTGAGATCTCGTATTGTAATTCCGAATTATTCCCGAATTATACCCGAATTATTCCCGAATCACGAATTTTTGACCCTGCCGAACCGAACCCGAATTATTCATTTGTTACTATGCTTGAAAAAAAAAATCATATACTTCAATAATTATAAGGTATCATTTTTTAGTGAAACCATTGTGTCTGTCTGCCAGAAAACACACAAAAATGAAGGCAAGCACTTTCTAAGAAGTCATAATAGTATAACAAAAACTACAAGGAATATATCAACTTCATATTTTGTCTTAATAAAAATGCCTAGGTCCCACAAAAAATTAAATAGGGGTTCGGATGCAATTACTTTAAAGATTTATTACTGAATGATGGATAACTTGTTGAGAACCTTTAAAAAGCCTATATAGAAACACAACCCATTGGGATATCTGAATTTAATAGGGGCACGGATGCAAATATGTGCGACCATAGGGCATAATTTATTTGCGTCGTCTCTTTGATGTTTTCTCTAGGGTTAGGGTTTTCGATCCTCATAGAAAGAGATAGCGGAGGAGGGTTTGTGCTTGGTGCTCCGGCTCAGAGAGAGACAGCGGAGGGAGGATTTGTGCTCGGGTAAGAGAAAGAGAGGGCGGAGGTTTAGGTTCGGTGCTCTACCGAGAGAGAGGGCGAAATAAATGGTGGAGAGGGTTTTCTTTGTCCGACGTTTTTTCTTTTTACAAAACTCTCTCTCAGCCATCTAAGTCATGTGACAATATGTGTGGCGAGTACATTTCTAACTAAATTTAGACTTCTATACGTAAGAAATACACATTTAATAAGAAAAAGACATATTATTTGATTGGAAGGCTGATATTCAATTCAAAAATTTATCTTTTAATCACAGCCATTAGCGGATCAAAATATTTACGTACTTAATAATGGAATGGAGATAATTGAACTTTTAAGTTTTTATATAATTTAACCCCCTCATAAAATGATAATTGTGTACTTGTAACTTAGTAGTTGGAATTTTAATTTGTAATTGTGAAAACCTGAGTTTAAATTCGAATCACACATTATGCATTTTAAGTCCAACTTCCAATATATATTTTTTAGTTCTGCTCCTTGCTGCAGTTAGTTCATCACGTGCTTGCCTCCATCTGGCATAATGTTCCATTTTCTTGTTTTTGAAGCACAACCTGATTTTTTTATTAATAGGATTAAAAAAAAAGGATATC
Source organism: Carex kokanica (assembly GCA_025461125.1). NCBI lineage: Eukaryota > Viridiplantae > Streptophyta > Magnoliopsida > Poales > Cyperaceae > Carex > Carex kokanica. The sequence continues at coordinate 596,683 of JAJGRX010001122.1, read as the reverse complement.
TCTAAATCTCGCACTTCATATAAAGGACGTTGTGGTTTGTAACGTTCGGACATTGAAGAGTACAAACTCAAAGAGCGAGATAGAAGGAGGGTGGGTTTGGTGAGTTCAGATCCATTGCAGTAACCTACCGTATAGAATGAGAATCTGTATCATCTATTTTAACCTTGCATAAATCTTGAAGTGAACCTTTCTATAATTCAAGAGGAGGGTTCAAATGCACCATAATTTTTGTGCTTCAATATGCTCTACATTCTTTATCTTCATTTTCAAAGTCCAAACAGTCGATCCGAACTGCTCAACATGATCTTCATAATAAAATATGCTTGGAGACCAAATTTTATATTTTTTAGCATTTTTTTACTATTTTTTTAGATAGGTACAAAATCACTTTTTTAAGGAGATTTTGGACCATCCGATAAAGTGATATTGTACCTATGTAAAAAAAATAGTAAAAAAATTCTAAAAAATATAAAATTTGGTCTCCAAGCATATTTTATTATGAAGATCATGTTGAGTGGTTCGGATCGACTATTCAGACTTTGAAAATGGAGATAAAGAATGCGGAGCATATTGGAGCACAAAAATTATGGTGCATTTGAACCCTCCTCATAATTCAAATAGGTACTAAAATTATTTTGATTTGGCTGGGAGTTATTTTACGCGATAGAGTAACGCAGGGTTTAGCAAATTAACGGTAGCTCTAAATTTTTGCCTTGTTAGATTTTGGAATTTGGTCCCTGTTTTAAATTTTGTTTCTATCCTCACCGGTGTTTATTGAGCTCTAAGTTAAACGATTAAATGATTAATTAACCATTTAATAATATTTGTTATAATCGGTCCATTTAAGTTTGAACTATGTACAATTGATTAAATGATTAATTAATTATAACAAATATGATTAAATGATTTTATCAGAGTATTATTTTGTACGAAAATCATGCTGTTGGTTAAAATATTGTTCTTTGTGTGAATGATACATATTCGCGAAATTTACATCTAACATGAATTTACCAAAATGGAGAACTTGTCAACTTGATATCTTCCTTCAATCAAAGTAAATTTGTTAATTACAAACATCAAATCAACAATTGTGATTTTTTATATTTGTTTTTTGTCCCTCCTGTTCTTTAATCTTTAATCAACAATTATAATTAAACTTACATTGCAAAATTACTTAAAATCCCATTTTATATTACAATTAATACTGAACTATGTAACCTAAATTATTCAGCATTTTTATCCATCATTTCACGAATACATATCACCCGAGTTAACTTAAATTTTGAATTTAGATCTACATCATCGAATCTGTTTTAGCACGAATATTAAAGAGACTATGCGCATTCCACCTTGAGCCGGATTGAATATGGACTGAATCCGTATCCTCTCGGATACTGCACTCTGTAAAATAAGCTCCTAGCTGAGCAATTACAATCCGGTATCTATTTAGATACAAACAGGGGCGGAGCTAGACTTTCAGACTATGGGGGTCAAGTATATAAAAATTTTACTACGAATGGAGGTCAATTTCACACTGTCCATAATATTTTAGTTTAAACTATATTCAAAATAGAGTCTACAAACAAAAAAATTGAAAATGAATGGGGTCAATTGACCCCCATTCATTGAATGTGAATTTGTCATTGGATACAAAGATATGTTTTAAATACGCTGACAATGCCTGTTCTTTATCAAATTGGAAGTACAACAGCTACAGACCTTGCAAATTGCACTCACAGTATTCTAGAATATTTCTGGATTATCCACCAACCCGCAGAAATCTGAACTGCTGATATCTGACCCTCAACCGCAAAACATAGAACAGTTACCAGCATTTATGGGATGCAGACTGAGTGAATTTCCCTTCACGTACCTGGGTTTACCGCTATCCAACAAGACACTTCCAAAATCAACTTACCTACCATTGATACACAAGCTTAACCGAAGACTATCTGGTTGGCGGTGAAACATCTCTCGATAGCAGGTAGATTGGTTTTACTGAATGCGGTCCTATCGACACTACCTTCACACTTCATGATGGTCTTAAAACTACCAAATTGGGTGATCAAAACCCTAAACCCTAAACCAGAACAGCATAGGGGAACCCGCACGGCTTCTTGACTTAGCAGATTTTGCTGTAATTTTGCCATTTCGCATGTTGTGCACTTCGTGTGAAGTGTTGCATGCCCCATGGGATGCCCTGTTTTGGTGCTATCTCCAGTAATCGCCTAAATATGATATTTTTGCTTCAACACATTTGCGATAAATAAATTGGAAAAATGGATACTTTGCATTCGTTTTTGGCCATTTTCGCAAGAAAATTTAGTGATTTTCGCTATATGTTTTGGCCCGATCAACGGACACAGGTACATACACCGTTAAAAGCGCATACCAAGCCATAAAAAACAAACCATACATTATGAGCCACACGCACCGCATATGGAAGCTACGTGTACCACTGAGAACAAAAGTCTTCGGTTGGCTTCTAGTTAACAACATATTGCTGACCATTGACAATCTAAGAAAAAAGGGATGACCCATCACAAACATGTATATTATGTGTTACCGGGACACAGAAACAACGGATCACATTGTAGGCAAGTGTTTGTTCGCGGTTGATATGTATGGAATAAGGACATTGCAACACAAATGAGGTCGGATCCGATACGAGCCATACTGCGGTTGGACAACAGCAAAGGGAAAGAGGAACTCTACTAGTAGCAATGTTTGTACTTTGGAGAGAAAGGTGTACGTGAATCTTCATAGACTTGAGATGACAACGAGAGAGTTGATAGAGGAAGTGGCGCAATTATTGGATCGCCACGCCCAACCAGCGGGAAAAGTTTGATTAAATAATAAATATGGCATTTATTTTATTTTTTATTGTTTTCCTTTGGCCTTTTGGGCATTTTTCTTTCCTATGGTTTTTTCTCTTTTGATTATGTTTTATTTCTAAACTCAAGCATGTTTGAGTTTCTGTGTTTCTTACCTTTTAGGCAACTACAAAACTTGTGTAATTTGCGATAATCAATCGAATACGGGCTAAATCCTTATTTTTTCTCAAAAAAAAGATATGTTTTAAAATTTGTATCAGATTAAAACTGATAACTCAGATCTCATTCTACTCAGTCTGGTATTGCACTGGATCTGAATAAATCTGAATTCGTATCCTCTGCATTAACAAAATATGCGGTAATATATGTGGACTGTCCGATTGAGATCTGCACTAATATAAAAGAGCCCTGTGTGTTATAAGCGTCAGCCGAATATACTTCAATTCTTATCAGACGGCCGAGATGCATTAAACTCGAAAGGGACTATTTTTATTTTGAGTTAATGCAAAAGATGCAGATTCAATTTATCCGGACTGCATTTCACACCAACAACTCCACCGGACTGAAATCAATGCCACTTTGGAAAAGAAACATACCCTCAACTAGAGTGGGAAAAACGTGCCGTGCCGTGATTTTGGTATCGTACCGTGCTGTGCCGTGATCAAGTTAATTTTTCACGTGCCGTGCTGTGACCAAAATGTCAAGGGATGATCACGGCACGCGAATGGTCAGGCCACGTGAGTCACGCCGTGCCTAACGTGTTGTGACCATATATACGTGACTCGCGTGACTACGTGTCGTGCCGTGCCGTGCAAAAGTTTCAAAAGATGAACATGGCACGCGAATGGTCACGACACGGGACACGCGAGTCATGACACGTAACTAACACACGTGCCGTGTCGTTCCATGCCTTATCCGTGCCGTTCCGTAACGGAGCCGGCTCCGCCGTGCCATTTTTCCCACTCTACCCTCAACCCAATTCCATCACAAGAAAATTACTTTTTAACCCAGCCCAGGTCCCAATGCTCAATCCACTCCATTTCGAGGTACTGAAAAGTTCCTGCTTCGTCAATTTTCCTCGTTTAACTTTGGATCCCCTCAACAAATACTGGAGAGGATAGAATCCAAGACCCAATAACATGACAAAAGGAAAACTAAGCTTGCTGAACCTGATGAAAGAACTGCTTGTGCTTGAGGCTTGAGCAAACTAAAATGAGTAAGAAACTTCTTATTATATGATCACAATGTGGTACTGGTAATACTACTAATTCTACCATATACTTTTTTTTCTTCTCCTCTTTTTTATTTTTATTTTGGAGAAAAGCTTGACAGAGGCTGCAAGGGTCCCAGTCCCAGTTACCAGATTTTAGTTCGCTATCTTGTTTTTCGAATTTCATTCTCCCGCTAACAAAAACAAGTAAATTTCCTCTCCGCCTCCGGTTCGAGCGGTCCATAGCTTTCGCCTGAGTCGTCATTCCCTCTATTTCTCGTCGATTTCACCCCGGCAGCTCTCTCTTAAAGCCCCTGGTCGGCCGCTTTCATCTCGCCTCCGCCTCTTCTCTTCTTAAAATCGACTCCTCCCCACAGAGTATTCGTACTTCTTCTTGTATTTTTTTTTTTAAGTTTCTTCTGGATCTGAGAAAACCCTAGTTTTAAGTGATTGCAGAAAGATCCTTTTTGCTTTCACATATTTTTGTGTAATAACTCTGTGAATAACTAATGTACAAGTGCTTGTGTGCAGATCTGAAGGTCTTGGTTCAGTTGAAGTTCTCTTACAGTGAGGATGGATAAGTTCAATGTAGATTTGCTAAAGAAGTATAATGATTTGAAGGTATGGTATTGAAAACTCACTTTGTTCTTCATTTGGTGTCATTCTCCAGGGCTAAGTGCGTATATGATTCTACCTATGTCCCTTTTGTCATTGATCTCACTGTTCCTGCCCATTTTTTTGTTTATAAAATTACAGACTATCATAATCTCTTATGAATTTTGAGTTCTCTCTGCTTATTTGAGATTTCATTTTGCTTTTCTCAGAAAAGAAAGCTTATCCAGCAGGTGGATCGGATTAGCGACTCAGAGAAGAAAGTCTATCAGCTTGGTATTTTTTCCTTTTAGAACCTATCATGGAGATACTTTTAGCTACCTATCTTGTATTTCAATTTGTCCAGTTAAGTTTAGGAAATATGAAGAAATTAGTTCTAAACTTCACCAAAAGACTCAACTTGGTTATTGTAATTTTTGCTTAATCAAATCAGCATCTTCACAGCAAGTGATGTAATCCTAAATTTTAGTTTTAGCAATTGTTATTTCCGAGTTAAATTCTCTCCAGCTACCCCCCCCCCCCCCCTCTCGTATCTCCTTACCCAGGCAATGTTCCCACATGAGGTTTTTTCCCATCCCTGTAGTATCCTCTCAATTTCTCTCCTATAAACATTTTTTAAATCTATTTCTGGTGGTTGGTGTGGCGTCACATCTCAGGTCCTGCCTAGATGTAGCATGTCATTGCCTTGTCACATGTTGCATCAATTAACTCTTGCGTCTGCAGAAGCCTGCATTACATTGCCCGGTGGGCAGGATGTAGTTTTAATTTGTTCAGATCCAATTTGTGTTGTTAGAATTCTGATAGACTTACCTCGTGGGACCCAGCATAGTCTCCTCAGTTGAAACCTGTTTGTATACGCTACATATGACCCATCAAAGGATCAGTTTTGCAATGCATAGTGGGGCCTGGTGAGGCACTGCCGCCTTTGCTATGTGATAGATGGAGACTGTATTATCATGAGAGAGTTTGACAATTAGAAGGGTTGGTGACAGATGCTGGGAAATAGAACTGATTCACAGTTCAAAAGCCATATTAGAGACCCAAAGTGGGAACTAATTATACACAGTGAGAAATGAGTGAGATTAGTATGAGAAAATGGAGAGGCTTGGGGGTGCAAACCATGTTCAGTTTGTTTGATATAAGTGGTCAATGAAAGTTTAATGGCCTATTCTGTTATTTTTATTTTTATTTTTATTGAAGATGTCCAAAAATGAGGTTGAATGTCAAGATATTTTTGTGGTTGTGGTAATTGGTTTGAGTTCTAACTAGCCTGGACTTGACCACAAAAATCTGTGTCATCATGCACATGCACATGCTCATACAATCTTTCAGTTTATATATACTGAAGTCCTGCACTAATCATAAATATTAATCCACAGTTTCTGCTACTGAAGATATGCTGGAACATGAAGGAAAGAAAACTGACCACATGTTTGAAAAGCTGTAAGTGTGCATCTTATATCTAATAGGAAGCTGCCTATCTTTTAGAATTTGTGTATTTTCTGATTATCTAGGTGAAATAAAAGTATAATATTATCTAATGTCAGGTTGTTTTGCCACAATAAGCTTGCTGAAAAAGAACTACATGAGCTTGAGCAGACTAGAAAGAGTAAGAAATTGAATTTTCTTATGATAGTACTTGTATCGTATGGTCGCAATGTGGTACTGGTAATACAACTATATATTGGATGGCGATCGACAACAATAGGTCCCCTCTTTCGTCCACTTTTTGTGGGATTGATACTGGGTTTCACCTCTGGTTCCAGATGAATTAGGCTTGACCTAGCCCTCGTTATTAGTTTGGGTAATTACCTAGTTGCGGAATTAGCTGCCACATATGGTACTTTGAATGACAGGACTGAAATCTTTGATTTATTTATCTTTGTGAAGTAGAATTTGTGTAATTACTCTCTTTCCAGTGAAAAACCTCTCTAGTGAAGTTATGAGGCTTCAAGACTTGTTGTCGCAGAAGAATGAAGCTACAATTAATATAGAAATGATGAGAAGACAGCCTCCAATGGCAAAAATTTCTGAAGAGGATAATGCCTCTCAAAAAGAGCCTGTCAATGTAAGGAGCTTTTTTTTTTTTTTCTTTCCCTATTGATAATAAGAAACAGAAAGTGCATGTAAAAGATACAATATACTTGTCATCGCAGAAGAATGAATCTACAATTAATATAGAAATGATGAAAAGGCAGCCTCCAACGACAATAGTTTCTGAAGAGGATAATGCCTCTCAAAAAGAGCATGTCAATGTAAGGAGTTCATTTTTGTCTTTCCCTATTGCTAATAAAAAACAGAAAGTGCATGTAAAAGATAAGATAAATGCTGATTGTAAGTCTATTTAAACATACACAATATGACCCTCTGTACTGTTACATGCAATGAATGTAAGTCTACATGAGAAACATTAAGCCACTGCAAGATATGGAACGAATGTAAGTCTACATAAGTCTACACAATATGACCCTCTGTACTTTTTGGTTGAAGTTTGTTCAACTTGTTCAAGGGCCTCAAACTTTACTTTGAAAGTACAAACCCAAGAAGAAGAAAAAAAAACAAAGAAAAGGGCCCTCTTTGTTTTCGCACTGTTACCAAGATGTGAGGTTCCAATTTAGTGTTGTAAATATTAAATCAAATTGTTCTTATGCAGTCTTTGCTATTTTTACTTTTTGTATGTTGCATGGCTTTTGGGACTCCAGCAATCCTGTCGCAGATGCACTACTGATGGTCATGGTAGGTTTAAAATAAGTAAATTAACAAACTTTTTATTTAACCAATGTTTGGTTATGATTACTTCTTTGTGTCTAATGCCAAAATAAAGCTTAAAATTGTTTGATTGCATGAATACAACTATATAAAGAAATGGAGTTCTCAAACAGAATTCTTCGCTTCCAGAAACAATGGTGGGCTCAAAAACAATTTGAGACCTAAATCTGTTGTTGCTGACCTTCAAAAAGAATCTTTTGTTGCCAATGCTTGAAAGACCTTCAATGACTGTGAACTTTGTTTTATGCTGGTTGTTTTGGTGCTTGTGATTGAGTCTTGCCTGTTGAGTCATTGCCAAAATTAGACAAAAGTATAGCAATTTTCTTTTTTCATGCCTTAAACCTAGCTGTTCTGCTATTCTACAGTAGCTTTGCATAAGGAATTTTCCATAACATTAAAAGATCATATATAACCCTGACACATGAGGAATATCCTGGTCCCTATAAGAATGGTAAATGTGGCCTACAAGTACTGATAATTTTCTATTATATGGTTAGAATACTAAATAATGAGGGAAACTTTGGACATACTTGAAGTAATGTGATATAGAGCTTTTTTAGTATATTGTAGGGTTGTACGGGATATTCAATACTTTTGTTGCCTGCCTTGGAATTTCTTGTTATCCTAGGGCTGCCATGATATCACCACTCCAACTAACATGGACTTCAAATTCTTATGTTTTAGGTGATCAAGTCGTGAGCGATTTTATTTCTGATAAACTCCTTACTTTAATTGAGAGTGTACATGGCATGAAAGTTTCCTTTGGCCCGCAATCAGCGGAAGTTATTCATGAAAAGAGCGGTATTGTTCCTTGTGTTATTATCTTGTTAAATTGCTATTTTACCATTTTTGCATATACATTGATGATAATGGTCAGGTTTGGATCAGTCTGGGTCCATATTTTTGTCTTGTCTTATTTTATTTTTTTTCAGTTTTGGTAAGCTAATTAAAATAGACCACACTTCATTTTTGTATGCGGTTCAACTAAGAGTCAAATGAACAAAATTCTATTAGGGAACTTGATGTGACCTGACCCAGTTATGAACCAAGTCTGATATTATTCAGTTTATTATTGCAGTGCTAAAATGTTACCGAGTGAGGCTATGGTACTTCGGCTAGTGTACTATGGCTAGTGTACTACGGCTCAATATGGTACTTTTTAAAATCCTAATGGTCAATCCGAACCGTTCAATATGATATCCGTATGAATATGTACTTGCAAACTAAATTTAATATTTTTTCGGATTTTTTTAGATGGGTAGAATTTTGATGGTCCAGAATTTGTATAAAACACTGAAAATTCTACCTATCTAAAAAAATAGTAAAAAAATTTGAAAAAATATAAAATTTAGTATGCAAGTACATATTCATATGGATATCACATTGAACAGTTCGGATCGACCGTTAGGATTTTAAAAAGTACCATATTGAGCCGTAGTACACTAGCCGAAGTACCATAGCCTCACTCAATGTTACCTTTTCCCTCAAAGACCCAGTAATTATCATATTACAATTTAAGACTAATTATCTTTTCGGGAGATGCTCAAGTTGTGCTCACCACTCTAATACTAATGTGTAAAAAGGTCAAAGGGCAGTCAAGTCATTTTACAATTACCCTAAATACTATAAATTATCTGGTTAAATATTCAGTAATCGCAAATGTGATGAAATGTTGAGATATTTTGCAAACACGCTTGATATTATTTTGCATGGAGGTTTTTACGCTGCTGCCTTAATTTAATTTCTGAAATGGTTGCAGGTTATGCTTTCAGCTTGACATGGTCAATAGATGGGGATGAGTTGGTGTATCATGTATCATCACTTGGTACATTGGAAAACATAGCATTAAAATGGATGAAAGAGGAAATTTGTTTCAACACTGCCATGTGCCCAATTTTCTTCCAGAGAATATGCAGCGTCATTGGCCGTGCCTGACTGGAGATCAATGTCCTATTTTATGCATTGCATCCACTTATGCTGGAGTTTTGTTATCTTGAAGATGACATGCCAATATGTAATTAGTTTTATCTTTGCTGAAAGAACCTCCTGACCTTTGTATTGCTAGACATGATACTCGACATGCAGTTGTTTTTGACTACTTTTGTGTCAAAAGCTTTATTTTCTTTTCTTTTCCAGATTGTTGGAACTTGAAACATCCTCTAAGATGCTGCTGCTCACTGCTCAGCTGTTAGTTCTCGACTTATCATAACAGAATGCTTTCTTTTCCAGATTGTTGGAACTTTTCTTTTCTTTTTTTGCAAACACCGACCTGTGGATGAACTTTGTTACAATTACATAGAAAGCTAATGCAAGTTGGTGGGTTTGTTAATGAAATGCGAAGTCCAAAGAGGAATGACAGTTTCCTGTAATTTAAGGTGGGATGGGTTACTTGACAATATTTGGTGATAGTTTTTTAATCAATTTAAGATAAAATTGAGAATTCAAAAGTAATATTAAGTATCGTTTAATGGTGCATTTTATATAATTCAAAATAAAAAAAACAATTTACAGCATTTAAGAAACATAATGGCAGCTGACCACGGTTCTTTCAAGTATCTGTTCATAGTTCATAATATATCAGCTCTTATAGTTGTCTGTTGAACTTCTCCTTGTGCTTGATAATGTAATTATGTGGTGTATCAATAACAATGCTGATTGAGTTATTTTCTTCTACACCTATCCTTACAAAATCACAATATACCAGGAATGTATGAAAGCTTGAAGATATCCTGTTAGCATGCAGCTTGAAGAGTATCCTTGCCTAAGATATTAGAAGAGGGATCACTGGTATCAGTTTGTACGTTTTTCACTTTCTTTTCTGCATGTTTATTGTGTTGATTGGGTGGTTTTTTATTAGGAGGGGTCACTTTTTGTCTAAATAATTTTGACAGTCTTTAAAAATAAATTTCAATTTTGAATTATGCTATAAATTTACGATTCAGATGATACACAAGGTTTAGTACATGTTTTATCATTTAACGTGGGATTAAGTTTTTAACTGTTTGAAATTAATGCTCTTTGATGTACTATCAAACGATACTCACGTGTATATGAAATTTAATTAGCAGGCTATATGGATGTATGATGTATCTATAAATTTACTTTTCAATTTTTAACTTTGAGTTGATTTGAAAAATATTATGAAGATTATTTAATAAACAATTATCAAGTGAACTTGCTTCTATTTATTAATGTGAAATTTGTTCACAACTGAGCCATTTTTGGTTGAAAATGTACATATTTCATCAACATGGGCATTAAATAGTTTATCATGCGGCATTTTAACTTTTAGTACATACTAGGGAAATGCCGACATTTTTAATAATACCCCAAGTTAATTAAAGATTAATAAAAATACCCACGGTTCCCGAAAATTTTTAAAAATATTCAAACCGGCCATTTAATGGCCGGTACCGAATTAATTGCCCAACCGGCCATTTAATGACCGGTACTGAATTTAATATTTTTTTTTTTGTTTTTTTAGAGAAAAATAGCTAAAATACTGAAATCTAACACTAAAAAATCGAATTGTTTTGTTAAATATTTGTTAGATTAGTTTTTTCATAGCATATTTATACTAAAATACACTATGAATAGGGCCGATTTTGTGCTAAAATATGCAAAATCCGAGATTTTTATTTTTACCCAAAACAGAAAATATATATAAAATAGAAAACATATATAAAAGATACAGAAAATATATATAAAAGATACATCAAAGACCCTAAAAACTTTAAAATTATAAAAAAAGGTCCAAAAGTCCATGAAGGAAGACTCGGATCGCGAATCTGAGCCCGCAAAATGGGCGAAACTGATCATAGATGGTTTCAGAACCGGTTTTGGGCTGTGGAGTTCCTGTCAAAATTTCAGCCCGATCCGACGGACGGATCAAAAGTTACGCTCCTTTTCATGAAGCATGCACAGGCCCATATTGCATCATTTCCGATTAAGATTTTCATTTCTATTCTTCAATCTACGTAGCTCAGTAAATTACCGTATTTTAGCATAATTCTACATAATTATTGTAATTTTAGCATTTTAGTAAATTTACTGTATTTTAGCATAATTATTGTAATTTACCGTATTTTAGCACAGAATCGACTCTATTTGTAACGTATTTTCTAACAAATATTTAACAAAACAATTCGATTTTTTAGATTTCAGTATTTTAACTATTTGTCTCTTAAAAAAATTTAACATAATTTAAAGTAATTTAGTGTCAATCAGCATAAATTAACATAATTTCAAGTAATTTAGCGTATTTTAGTATAAATATGCTATCAAAAAAGTAATCTAACAAATATTTAAAAAAATAATTCGATTTTTTAGTCTTAGATTTCAGCATTTTATCTATTTATCTAAAAAAAAAAAAAAATTAAATGGGGGACCGGCCATTTAATGGCCGGTTCCCCTCTTTAATAAAAAAAAAAAAAAAAATTGCGGGACCGGCCATTAAATGGCCGGTTTGGGTATTTTTAAAAATTTTCGGGAACCGTGGGCATTTTTATTAATCTGTAATTAACTTGGGGTATTTTTAAAAATGTCGGGGGAAATGAGAAGCACACAAGGAAAAACTGAAATCATTAGTTAGGCCAAGGGCAAAATGGCTGCTTCTAGTGGGAATTTCAAGAGAACTAAAATGGGCACTCTGAAATCTGAATGAACCTAAAAGCGTTGCCCAGACAAGATGGGTTTAATTAAGTAGCAGAAAAAATTATTAATGCGTCATATTAAAATAATTTATAGTCGGAACTCGGAAGCATGCACAAAAATTTGATTAGTATATTCTTGTTACGGTGAATGGATAGATCTATGTTTGGATCATCTGAGAATAGTATTATTCTTAGAATAATATTGCTATTCTAAATTAGGTTCATCCAAACAACCTCAGTTGCTATTTGGAACAGGGAGAATAGGGCCATTTCACTATCCCAACAAAAAGTTGGAATAGCAATTGTTGCTCTCTTTAGCTGAATAAAAAAAAATCATTTATTCATTCTCTCCAAACTCTATTCCAAATATGCATTCCAAACAATTTTTTTACTATTCCGAATAGCTTTGAGTTAACACTATTCTCTTACCATCAAAGTTAATGCTATTCTTATTTACTATTGTCAAATAGTAGCTATTCTAGCTATTCTAGAGTGCATCCAAACGTCTAAACTTTAGATGTACCTCTACCCCAATTTTAGCGATGCCAAATACTCAAAAGCACAAAGGATTAATTTACTATTGAATCGTTGTACTTTTATTCATGAGGTTCTCTTGGTAATTTCGGATTGAGACTAAAAGAGAAAAAAAAAAGAAGCAACCATTTCAAATCACTGAAACAAAGAGATTCAACTTCAATTGAGGCTAAAAGAGAAAAAAAATTGGAGCTATCTTCTGGAACCAAGCTCTAATGCAGCTTAGGACAGTATTTGGAGATGAGGACAAAACTGTAATTTTTAGTTTTTATTAAAATTAATATGTATTTTAAATTGATTGAATCAAGAAATGGGGATGTAAATAAAATAAGTGTTTTTAGATGGATAAATAGCTAATTTAAAATTTTCAATGGGTAAATGATACGTGCAAAGGGTATATGTAAAAAGCTTTATCCTCAAATACACTTTCGGTTTAGATCGCAAGTATACAATCCTACCGTGTAGTATATTATCGGGTATCGAACCACAAGGAGTAAGATAAATACTTAGTTTTCAACTTTAGATAATAAATTTCAGAAAAGAAATAAAGTAAAGTGCAATAAAGTAAATTTGGGGGGTTTGTAGTAAAAATCCTAAGGTTGGGTTCAATACCCTAAGAAAGGAGTTTTTAAACAATTAAAAGTAAGTAAAAGAGAGAAAAGTCGGTTTGTTTTCAAGGTTTAGAGAATCTAGGGGTCTTTGGTCTACAATCCCTTGTTAACTCTATTCATTCGGTATTTGCTTAAATTCATGTATGATTTGATGAGGTTTCTAACCTAATATGTCATTAAGGGTCACTTTCGTGAATTAATAACGTGTCTAAGTAATTCGGACTTCACTTTTTAGGTTCTTCATCCTAGCTACCTAGACTATAAGCTCTTGTTAGTCTCTCCTCTCATCAAATATTGGTACTTCTCAATTAAGTTCATGATACCAATATCCGACTCGATTTGAGATGTCCTAATTAGGGTTTGACTTCTCGTTTAGGTTCTTCACCAAATCCCTAACCTTAATTTCTGTAGTTCCGGCTTAGATTAAATTGGTTAGAATCTTAATCTAAAACCTAAGGTATTTGCATTCATAATTTGGTACTATCCTATTGATCCTAGTCAATTTTGGTTCTTTTGAAACCAAAACGAGATGCTACAATTCAAGTACTAATTATGTATTTAACACAAATTATTAAAATCACAGAAATTAACAATCAAATCCGATAAAACAATCACAATAAAAGCAAATAATCGAATAAAATAGAATTAAACAAGTTCATGCATATTGACCTAAACCCCTAGAGAGAGAACTACTCCCTCTTGGAGAGAAACATTGCAAAGTTTGGCAAATAACAAGAGGAAATGAAATAAAGAATAATTACACCCTTTGAATTTAGAACCTCAATCTTGCCGAATCTTGCTCAAGAAACCCTTCTTCTCCTTGCTTGAAAGCTTCACCTTCTTCAGAAAATATGGCTGAGTTGTGTGTAGAGAGAGAATGGTAGTGGATGATTTGGAAGGAAAAGTTCTAGCCCTTTTTAAAGAAAGAGATCATACCCAATTTAGAGGCTAGAATGTGGAGTTAGTGGGTGCTCTTTTTCACATTTCTTTCCTGGCAAGTATTGCTATTTTTTGACTTCTTAAAACGTGTCCCTGGAGTGCCAAAAATAGAAACAGTGTTGAAACCGGGTAAATCTGGCTGTCTGCGTGTTCAGTGCGTCCGCACTGGCTGTGAGTGCGGATGGTTGATCCGCACTGGATTCAACTTTCCTTATTTAACTTGGCGAAAATCCTGCGTAATCTTCTGAGTGCGTCCGCACTGGTGGGGGGTGCGGGTGAAGGACCCGCACTGCTGAGCTTCTGCAGTTTCTGAAAATCCGACTAAGTACCAAATGCGGATGGATGACCCGCATTGGCGTGTGAGTGCGGACGCATTACGCTCGGGAAAAATCCTGGCTTGTGCTGAGAGGCTGGAAAATCGGCTAAGTACTGAGTGCGTCCGCACTGAATCTCAGTGCGGGTGGTTGATCCGCACTCAGCCCTAATTACATCATTTTTCGTCTTTTCCTGCATTTTAAAGCCAAACTACCGCAGTAACTTGATTCTAGGTGTAATTTATTCCTTTTATATTCAAAATACATGATAATTGGAGTTATTTTATGATAAAAACTAGATCAAATGTGTATATAATTTATGCTTATCAGTAAACATCAAAATAATGAAGTTTTGATGGGAATATATATACAAACACACATTACAAAACATAACATATGGTTAATTTTTATTGTATATTTTGTTTTTGCATTGTAAAACATTTCCATAAAGTTGTTCCATTTTGAGTGCATTAATTGTTTCCTTTTAAGAAACATTTATTTTATCTTACTATAATTTATTTCGTTGTTTCCTTTTGTGTTGTGCATTTATTGCACAATATCTGAGGAGAAAAAGATTGCATAACAAATTGAATATAAAGAGGTAAAGGTTTCTCTCACTCTTAATAATCAAATTCTTGCTCTCAAAATTAAAAAAGCTAGATCCATTTTTCAGGTTTCATGTTTCAAATCTTTGTTTTCTCATTTTTTTAGAAAACAATTCATGATTCAGACGTATTAATGAAAATAAATCAAGTAATCAACATAAAATCTTCATTAGGAAATTGATATCTTATAAAGTTTGGTCTTTTCAAAATAAATAAGGAAGTAAAAAATAGAATAAAATATCTCATTTATTAGAAGATACAATATCTTTTTGTCTTTCAACTTCTTACTTAATATTGTATTGATTAAAAATCTTAACAAATATACAAAGAGCTTTGAATAATGATCAAATCTATACAAGGAGCAAAAAAACAATTTTATCAATCCTCAGTATTGTGAATTATGATCAAATCTATACTCTACGATCGGAGTGGGGTATTTTCGATGCTTGCTCTGAACCGTTTGATCCACGTCTAAATTCTTACGAACGATTTATATTATAAATTATCTCGTAAATCTTAAATCAAAGATATAAATCTCGAATAATTCAGATTAAACATTGAATCATATTCGATACGATTTCCATTTATCCCTTGAAAACCTCAAAATCAAACTTTTTTCTAACCAACTGTGCCACCTCCTCTTTCTCACCTCTGCTACGATATCTTTATTATAATTTAGTAATTTACGGATCTAATTCGCAAGTGGAAAGTGAGAACAATCATTTATATAAAGAGGGAATTTCATATATACTCTTCAAAAACCTTACGTATTTTCATTTCTAAAATTCATATTTACTCTTCTAAAATTTAGAACTAACAAATTTATTAACTTATTGTTTTTTATATTAAACTTAGTTTATAAAGTCACCTGCCATTTATTTAAAAAAATAAAAAATATGTCCTTTGTCACTTTGTGTAAGAGAAAAGTTCGATCCTCTAATTTGCCAGTTTATAAAGTCTTCATTTTAAAAATTCACAAATATGTATTTGTGACCGACGTATGTTTGTATGCCTATATGCCGTAGTGTATGCGTCACAAGCAAATAATTAAATCATTTTTTTCTCACAAATTAGTCAATTAGAAGACTGAACATTTTTGTTTTACACACTGCAATTTTCTTATTTCATTATAAATGATAAAATAAAATTTGTATAAATTTAAAATGAGTTTAAATTGAAAAGACAATAAATTTAGTAAATTTGTAAGTTTTGAAAAATTAAAGAGATAAATATGATATTATGAGTTTTAGAAAGGGATATATATAATTTGGAAGATTTTAATGGATACACATGAAATTGCCTCCATAAAAAAGTCCTATTTTGGGCCTATAACTATCAACCGACCGACTGGACTCGATCCCCTTGACCTTGAGTGCGTAATCTTATGCTCCGAGTCCGAGATTTCTCATATTTTTCGTGACCGACGTGTGGGGTGCCTATTCGGAATTCACATCACCTCAGGTTACCTGACTCAAGCAAATTATGATCGGACGGTTGTTTTAACATGGCACGAATCTCAAAACAGGCCCCCACAGTCTCCATAGGCACCGGATTGAGTTTGACCCAGAAAGGATTAATCTGGGCCGTCCGTTTCAATTTGCGTCAGTCAGGTACCTGGGAAGATACGGGTTCGCCTATTCGGGGGATAGCGCAGGGGACCAGCATTATTTGAGCTTTGAGATTCGTGCGGAACGTATTTGAACGGTTGAGATTTTCCAAAAAGTCGCGCAAAATATGATGCGAATTCGATGCCCTTCCTTCCCCAGCCGACGAAACAAAACGAAACCCTTTGCGCTACACAAAAAGCGACGAAACAAAACCCTTGCGTACTTTGCTCTCTCAGATTGAATTCCCTGCTCCTGGAGAAATCGCGATAAAACAAAAGTGATTCCAGAAGAAGAGATTGATCTGGAAACGGGAGAGGAGATGGGGGACTACAGCGATGAAGAAGCAGTGGTGGTTGGGCAGATGACGACGGTCATGGTGCCGCGTCATATCAAGAAGAGGTCTCTCAAAGATAAGGCCCTCTCTGTCTCTTTCGACGAAAAGACCCTCAGGTTTGCTCTTCTATCAAAGAAAAAGAATTCTCTTTAATAGTCTGAATGATTTTTGTTGATTTTGCTTTTGAAGAGATTATGTGACTGGGTTTCACAAGAGAAAGAAGAAGAGAAGAAAGGAGGCTAACAAGCAGATAGAAGAGAAGGCAAGACTGAAGAGAATTGCTGCCCGTAAGAAGGTGGGTTTGGGTTTCCACTTTCCACTTGGTTTGTGTACTATTATACCCCGTACTTAGTTAGATTTCCACACAAATGCAGCTGAGATCATGACCTGGTTTATCTTAATCTTTTAGGGTAGAGACTAGAGAGTAGAGACCCCCCACCTACCCACCCCCAAACTACAGTTTTCATATATAGTTGCTAGTTGCTACTACATATATGTTGGCTATATGTTGAAAATACAGTTCACTGTGTAGTACCAAAAAGAGAGAAAAACGACAGTTGAAAGTATTGTTTATGCTGATTGCTTCGCCACTATTTTTAATAGCCTGTATAGTTTACTTATAAGCACTTTTGTACTTTGCTTTTTGCCTAAATTTTTGTTCAGAGAAAGGCAGAAAAAGAAATGGCTTTATATGGTAAACTCCTCTCTGATGATGCTGGCAATAATGAGGAAGGAGAAAAAGAGGAAGAAGAACCTGATTTACCAACAATCATGCCCGGTAAGTACTGTCTAATGTAATACGTCGAATTTGATGTCAGTTTGATTACCAAACTGAGTACCAATGGTGAATTTCATTTGACATTTTGGCATTAACAAACTGATACGACAGTAATATTTTATAGCTGGGTTAAACAGCTGCATGATGTGTAGTAATATAAAGTTATTTTACTCTCGCGGGAAAAAAGCTTCTTCCACTAAGTTTCTGATAAAATGCAATGGATGCATCTCTTGTATTATTGTGCAGAAACAAGGACATATGAAGATAGCTCTACAAAGGTTATAGTCACCACCAGCGAGATCTCACAAGTTGATGCTGATATCAGTCCAAAACATGGAAACACTAATCCAGTTTATAGTGTTCAGAAGAATCCTAGCTTGGCTGTGAAAAAGAAGCCTCTGAAAAGTTTACCTAAGAAAAAAGCACACAAAAAGGGAAAAAGGACTCCACCCTGCAAGAAGGATAAAAGGGTGAAGAGGGCCAGGAATGATAAAGGCAGGAAGAAGTGATGCAAAATTGTTTCCTACAAGTAAGGTTTGATATAGTAGTCATGTTCACTGTATGTTTTGGCCTGATTTTGGTTGTAGTTTAGACATCTTGCGTACAATTACACATGGTGGATGCAAGCTTGTGCACAACTTGACTGAAATTCTTCAGTTTTTAGTTAATTATTTAGTGCTTTTAGAGTCTGGCTATTGTTACATCAGTAGTATCTCTATCTAAATACTATCAATTTCAAAATGAATTGGCTAAAAAATGACAAATTCAAACCATTCAAACACTACATGTAAAATTTATAATTTTCAAAATTATTTAGTATCAAGTTATTATTCATATGTGAGAATTTAAGTTAATTTTAATGCCTTCATTTTTCATCATTTTTTATTGCATGACTTAGTATTAAAATAATTCGGCAAATTATAAATTTTGCATGTAAAGTGTAAAACATCACTCGAAGTGTAGGTTGGTTTAAACGGTTTGGATTTATCATTTGAAACTTATCCGATAAGTTTTGAAATTAGTGGCAAATACTATCAATGTCACCGTAGTCGGACTTATCTTTTTATTCTTTTTACCGGTATATGTGAAATTCCCCCAAGAATTTAAGTATGCTATCATTTTTTAGAGCATCTACATCCCTGGTATTATTAGAGTTTCTAATCTGATGTGGCAGTTTCTAATCCAATTTTAGGGATGTGGGAGAGTTTCTTATTTAGAAACTATGGAGTAAAATTTCTTATTAAGAAACTGTTTATAAACTTCATGTTGGCCAAATGATTGGCTCAAATTAATTCTCCTTTTTAATTTGTTGTTGATGTGGCATAATAGAAACTCTAAAATTAATTTCAGGAATGTGAGAGTTAGAAATTTTAGAGACCTTAATTTCTAAAAAGTAGTTAACAGTTATTTAGAAACTCATTTGAGTTGCTGGGATGCAGATACTCTTAGTAATTAAATTAAAACTGTACACATTAATGTTTTCTCACATTACTAAAAGATGATAAAATTATAAAATATTGATTCAGAAAATAATATTGTCTTAATCTTTAAAGTTGGAGATTTAATACGTGTTTAAATATTTAAAAAAGGAACTCTGTATATAGCATAGACTTTATTTTTTAGTTGGTGGTTCGGAAGGCTGAAATGCATAAATATCATGAATAGAACTAGGGTGTTCTTAAGTTCACCAAGTTTCTTTGTGAACTCAACTCTAAAACCTACCAGATTGACTTCAAATGACGAATCCGAACCGTTGAAATCCGTCTAACTTACGAGTGATGCATCTACATGTGAAAATTTTAAATTTTCGAATAAATTTTGTATAGAGTCAAGCGGTCAAAATTAGGTCTATAAATTAATTTTAATGCATTCATTTTTTGAACGTTTTTTGACCACTCGACTCTATACAAAATTAATTCGAAAATTTAAAATTTTTGTATGTAGATGCATCCTTCGTTAGATAGACGGGTTTCAATGATTCGAATTGGTCATTTGAAGTCAATTCAATAGGTTTTAGAGATGAGTTCACAAAGAGCCTTGGTGAACTTAGGAACACCCTAGTTCTACTCTAAATATCATATCTACCATGAATCATCCGATAAATATAAAACAAAGCAACAACTTTTGCCTATTCTAGAATTCTTAAAGGTAAGACATTACATAAAATCATTAATATTTTTCATTGTCAGAAAATAAAAATATCAGTCTGATTTTCCATAACTCTCGGAGGAATATGAAACAAGAGAAAAGTAACATTTTCCATTTCAATATCAAGAAAACAGAACAAGGGTATTTTTAAGTTCACCAAGTCTAACTCCGAAACCTATCGGATTGACAAATCCAAACAGTTGCAATTGATCTACATCACAACGTTGCACTTGCGGATAAAATATTACAAATTTTTGAATTAATTTAATATATAGTCGAGTAGTCAAAAAATGATGAAAAATAAATATATTAAATATAACTTATAAATCTTTTTGTTTGACCGTTTGACTTCATGCAAAATTAATTTAAATTTTTTATATGTAAATAGATCACCTGTGGATTTATGGTTTGAAATCAATCTGAAGATTTTGGAGTAAAATTCATCGAGGGTTTGGTGAGCTCAAGAACTTCTATTATAAACTAAAATAAAAATTATTAAAAATCATACAAAGGTAATTTTAATTTTTCATTAAAGGAAGTCATACCAAGATAATTTTGTTAATAATTTTAGAAGATAAGTATTTTATAAAAAAAAAAAATCGTAATAGAGCTTGACTGACTAAAATGACAAAATTACAATCCACAACACAAAAATATTTTTTACAAACATCCTTTGTACGATTCCATTAAATCAACATGAGAAATGCCAAGCACAATTATTTTTTAAAATTTACTTTTTTTTTTGAAAACTTGAATGATGCAGCCAAAGTGTTAATATAAAAAAGTGAGTTTACATGCAATCTACACTATAGAAAGTACATACATTCATGTGCCTAAACTGTATGGCCCATGCATACCTACATAAACTACTGGTGAAGGTGATTTCCTGTTATGCAAACTTCTCACACAATCTGCTTTCTTCAACAATTCGTCCTGCTAGTACTTGCAGAGGCCATGACTCATCACGGAAAAATAGGCCACGACTCATCACGGAAATTTTTTCCGTTCCTGTGCTTTCAAATGTGCCAACAACAGCAAATGAATTTCGAATTTACAAACTTTACAAGAATAAAAATATTGTTATGTAAAGATTAATACCCAACCATTTTAGAAAATCAACAAATATCTATCCCATATGATCCTCAGACCTATGAAACAATCACCAAATATTTGTTCCTAACATAATACAACGTGCACTTCAGATTTCTACAGGTCAAAACAGTAATATGAAATTTTTTATAAAATAAAATTGAATTTGTCTCTCAGTTAAATAGCATTGTTCGAGGTTTTTTGAAGAATTTGTAGACTCAATGAAATATTTTCCGAAAATCATTTCAATTCAACCCAACACCATTATACAACACAGCAGAAGTTATTATCACAAAATAACCAAACAAATGACCCAGGCAACGAGTGATTTCGACCCTTGTAGTAATATTAAACTCTTACTGATTTATAAAATAAATGAATAAAAATGAAAATGTTAGGACCACTGATGTGATTTAAATCTAAGAAAACATAAACATGAAACCGAGATTAAAAGAACCGAAGATAGAGGAAAAGTTGACTATCAACCTAAAATAAAATAAGTGTGACAGAGCTAGCATCATCCTTTGCCAGAACAAAAGCACAGAAAATTTACAAGGCCTCAATCATGCAAAATCCTAATCCTCAACTTACCACCACCAGCACTTTTCATGTTTCTGAGACACCCTTTTACTACCCAGCCTAAACTTCCATGTCGATCACTCGATAACTATGGAGTAGTAGCACAGCAGAACCCAGCCTATACTTGCTTGTAGAATAAGATATAAGCTTGTTCGTGCAAGACGTCTTTTGTATTGATAGCTGTGACAGATGCATCGTCATACCTTAGCCATTGACCATTTGAATACCTGGTATCAGCTGTATAGTGTCCCTTTGATGGATCCCTACCATGATGTGTGACGGTTGCCACGAGCTCATATCTTCTCCTCTGCATGACACGAGAATGTGTCAGAGCATGCAAAAACATTAGACAATATTTACTCAGAGATGTCTTGTCAGATAAGGCTTGCTAGTTGCAAATGTATCTGAATAGCGCAAATTATGATAAGATAAAGATCCTAAGAGCATATTTTGATATACAGCTCATTATTTTTATATAACTTATATAAATACCCGCGACATATCAAAGCAAGAACAAAATCAATTCAACAAAGATTCATTTCAAGACAGTGCCGGACTTTTTCTTGACAAGAAAATAGTACCAAATTGAACTATTAAACAAACAAAACTAATGCTTGAGTTAGCTTCAAGCCATCCTTGACATCTAATTATCACAACTAGTAAGCAGCAAGACAGGAAAAAGCAAAGGAGTTAAAAAGATTCACCTCTGATGGGGAGATCACCAGGTCACGGCCAAGAACCAGCTCAAGAGGGTATTGCACTTGTTTGTGAAGCTTATTGCTCCCGTGACCACCATAACTAAACCTCATTAGGTGCAATATCATTATGGCAGGAAGTGTTTGTATATTCACAGCTTTGCGAGCAGCCACCACACCCGCCTATAAAATAAAATTGATCTCATTAAATAACTATTCAGCGATCAAAACATTGTGAAATTCAGTGCAAAGAGACCATGTTATTGTTTACAAATTCTTAGTACCAGCAGTACTTCCAACCATAGCTAGTGCAGGTATTCAATTGCACAACAGAGTGATTGAGCCTATATTATATTATTCAAGTCCTAGCAGAATTAAGAGGCTTCTTATGAAAAATTTAGTTCATAAAAGAAAGAGGCTAGGGTTTAATTGAGGGTTATGCAACTCATTGTCAGGTCCTTGAGGCTGCATTTGCCTAGATAGGGTTGATCAGTTCAATAATATGCAAGTAGTTCAAAAACCAACAGTATATAGCACCTGAATTTCAGCCTATGAAAGCACAAAACTACCTTGCCAGAAGCTGTTCTGTATCCTTCTAGGGTTTCTGGAGCTGAGAAAAAACGCAAAGCATCTTCAATTGTGTGAACAGCATCAGGGAAGATGTCAAGATGCAGCAACAGGAAAGGCTGTACAGTTGCTGATGCTTTGTTCCCTGTACCAACATGCAATATTAAAACTTGTTAACAGCCTGATTAAAAGTTGTAATTAGATCCCAAAAGTCTAATCAGATATGTGCTATCCTAATTCAATTATTAAGACAGTACTCATGGCAGGTTTCCTCTATTCATTTTTCCGAAATTGTAAGACTGCAGATTATTAGTCTCTGAAGGATCTGTCCACTTTGTTCTTTTTTATATAACTCAGGTCATCAAAGATGGAAAAGGCAGCCAAGAAGGATGTTGCATCAGCAACTTGTTTTGTTGGCAACTAACAATGCTCAAATCAGTATATTTACCTCTGCATCTAGCATTGAATCAACCTAATACAATCACCATTCTACTGGTACTGTACCTTCTGTTTCATTCCGTATCATACAAGGACAGCGGCTTTTTGGACTATGAATATGGACTTACTACCCAAAATTTCAATGTGTTATCTTAGCATTCAATGTGCATTCCCGACTAATGTCATTTTTCAATTACTAAATCATTTCATTTGACCAAAGCTCAACCTTAGCAAGATTACTCAACATATGTTTTGATGGAACAATAAAAATCCATAATATAATAGGACTACGATCACTAATTGAGCTATTCTACTGCAACAACATTGCAAGATCCTGATGATCCTTTTGACCTTTCCTACATTTCTTGAAGATTATTAAGATTATTCTAATTGAATAAATTTCACTTTCTTACCGTAAAGGCCCTTATTTTCATATCTTTAAATGATAAAGATCTTTTTTTTTAAAGAACTTTATCAGTTATAACAAATTGCATATCTTAGAAACCTAAATCATCAGTTACATCAAATAAGACATTTTTTTGCAGGCACAATTCTAATATTCTAACATTCATGGTAAGGCAACATAAATAAATCTGAAGAAAATGACATCAAAACATACCAGCAGCCTTGACAACACTTCTTAGTTGACCACCAAAGATTGCACTCAGCTCAGAAGGGACAAAGGTCTGAGTTCTTGTAACTGCCGACTTGTTCTTTGGCCCCACTGTTTCCCAGCCATCATCATCTTCCGATGAAGCAAGAAGAGACAGCTTCCCTTCTTTTGAATTTGGAGAGCCAGAGTTCAGCTTCAACAGCTCATTGTGCATTTGGTCCATGAGGAAGCTCAAAAACTCCTGAGCATCTTCTTGTCTAAAAGATTAGATGAAAACCAATAACAGCATTATAACTGATAAAAAGAAACAAGGTTTAAATGTCAAGAAAAATAAAAGGGATTAGTCCATTTTAATTAAATGCACAAAAATATATCAAATTTTTGGAATTTTAAGAAAGAAAACAAATTCTGCGAATAATTTGCAAAATTCGGGAACAATCCATAAAATTGCAAATAATTCAGAAATCTGTTCAATTTGTCTATTCAATCCGGAAGGCACTGGAAACAAATAATTCACAGATTATTCATGAATCTTGTTACTATGATGATGCCTGATATTTACAATCAAGCTACAAGAAGCCTCTAATGTACACAACCAAACTAAGGAAAGTCTAGATAACCAAAAAGAAAGTAAAAAATATGGATCACTATGCCAAAACCAGTCAATTGGTTAATATTTAACAGTTAAGGTACACTTCTACTGTCTAACCAATCATGTGGCATGCAGATATCTGGCATACCAATCCCAAGGGCGGACCCAGAGTGTTCCAGGTGGGGCAGCTGCCCCCCCCCCTGGATTTTGAGTTTTAGTGGAGATTTATCGGTCTCGACCGACTTTGCCCCCCCCTGAAATTTTTTTTGCCCCCCTCTGGACGTTTGATTTGTAATTCGGATTAAATTTAAGGTTAAAATTGAAATAAATTTGTTGAATTTTGATTGGTAATTAGAATTATAAGTTAGAGCATCAGAAATTACAAGTCAAAACATTGGAAAATATAAGTTAAAACATTGTTTTTTATCGAGTACCCAATTGGTTAATGGATTTAAATCCAATTAGGTATTTAAACCCGATTTGATATTTTTTTGCCCCCCCGACGAAAATCCTAGATCCGCCCCTGACCAATCCTATTACTATAACAAACTTCAAACCTTGGGTGAGCAGAGACCCCAGTAGGCAGGTTGGGATTGAAGCTTCGCAAAACTGGATCAAACATGACTGGGCACAGAGATTTTGCACACTCAATTCCTCCCTTGCCGTTTAACTTGGTGCTAGAGTCTTCAGGCATGTCAAAGTTGGAGATGAAATCAACAAATGCACCCAATGTGGGATAAGCAACCTGGACCACAACTTTCAGTTAAAATATTATATCTACAAGAGATTAATAACAAATATAAATTTGACTTCGGCTGCCCTTGCAGTATTCTTCTTGATTACAGGCACTGTATTGTCGAGTACATGTTTCTGATTCGGTATATCAATTCTCCTCTGGATATGCAGCATACACTTTTTATATAGTTTTTAGTTTTGGGATTGCTCTAGGGAGGCCATTTCTTGTGCTCCTCATAAGCACAATGACAAGTGAGAACAAAATGCTATCACTAAATGAAATGAGAAAAGGACTGAATATAAGGAACACCATATCAAATATCAAGTACCAAACTGAGCTGCAATTTAATGTTCAAAGATTATAACAACTGATGCAAACAGCAATTCATAGGATCAGTAGGTTTTGATTTTAGCACGAGAAAGACAGAGATTAGGAAAATAATACAAAACGATACACAAAGATAAAGAGGGCCTCAGGGGAATTCCAAAAAGAGAAATAATGGAAGTTCCTTGATAGATCCTCACTTGTTGAATATAGATCTTGTTGGATATTTAATAAACTTGGGCAAATGAAACAGCCTAGAAACTACTAATAAAATCCATATTTTAACAAAAAAAAAATCCAAACAAATAAAAAAAAGATGACCTCCTTTAAGAAATTTAAATACCAGTTTCTTTTTTATAACAAATCAGCATCAGATGTAGCTCAAATCAATTGCTTTCTAACCTTAATAGACTTAGAATAAATTCAATCAAATTAAGACTTGATTTGGCATATTAATAACAAAACCTCAACCTTACTTGAATTCAGACTCCAGCATGCAATTGTCAACTGGAATTGACAAGTAATCCTCAATAGTTCAACTCAAAACCAAACAAAGCCAGACAATCAACTGTAAGTACAAAAAAAAAAAAAAAAATTAATTTAGTAGGTACCAGGTACAGACCTTTGGTAAAGCACGATCACGCAAGACTTGCAAGAACTCCACAAAGGGTGAACAAGAGAGTAATGCTTGCAAAGAAGCATTTAAGAAGCATGTATTCCCAGTATTAACCAACCCACGTGGTATTAGAGTAGTTGAACGAGGTTTCTTCTCATTTTTCAGCACCACATCAGCAGTAGGATCATAATTAATGGCCACACTTTGAACTTTGACCCCATTCTCCTGCCTTTTAGTCGATAGATCCTTTGATTCCTTCTTCTCATTTTTGGGGGTCACAACAAGTTTCGATACATAAAAAGGGGCACCGCCATTCACACTTTGAATCCCATTGGTTTGCACCTTTGGTAAACCCTCTTTAACTTCATTTTTCTTCACTGCTTTCTCTAACTTACTAGAGGAACCATTAGCTGACGGTATGGAGCTTTTGGAGGCCCCATTTGCATGGACATTGGTATTAGGTGATAAGTTATTATTAAATAGCATCCCCGTCTTGGTAGTATTGTTTTCATTACCACCTGAGCAGACAGGTGAAATAGATTGCTTGTTTACAAAGGGGCTCTCCAGTAAACCTATTGAAGGGAAGTCCAGAGAGCCGAATCTGAACCCTTCATTCTTTGTAGGAGCAGCAGGTGTACTGCTTGGTTGCCCTTGAAAATTTTTGGTCTCAGCCTCAGTGAAATCACCAAAAAGCACCACCTACAGAAATAGAAAGAATAATTGTCAGAAGGCACTTCATATTGTAAAAACCCAAAGCATATACCAAGTATTATATCAAAACTGTAAGCAACAATATAGGTTACATTCCTGCAATTAAATGACAGCACAGTTACCTTTAGGAAGGGTTTATCAAATTACATTTGTTAAAGGGTCCTCTAAAAATATGCAACAACTCCTTGAATCTCTTTTACGCAGTCAACCTTAGGATGAGAAATACAATGCCTCCTATAGGAAACCAACATTTGGTATATATCAAAACCCTAAAGCAGTTACAGTTATTAGAAAACTTAAAACCTCAGGGGTTTCAAAAGACCTTGTTTCTTTTAGAAGTAATAATCTGAAGACTATTAGTACAAAATTCAGGAAAACAAAAACATTGCTATCTACAAGACTGTTTGAAAGCAGCAAACACCATATAAAGGAAAAATTCAGAGATCCTCAAAGTTCACTTGCCAGTGCAAATCTTCAAGTGGTACCTGATGACAATCAAGAAGAATAAACCTAGCATAAAACAAGTTTATAGCCTCCTAAGACCACCAATCGACAGCAAATATCATCAATCTTCTCAAAGTTCAGGGAAAAGATGGATAAAGGCACATAAATTATACAAGTTCTGAAGAGATGAAGCGTAAAGGGCTAAGAAAATTCTAAACCCTTCTATATTACCTTATTGTCACTCATCCTGCCCAACCGTGAAGCGGAGTCAACGAATAAGCGAAATTGGGACCAGAAGATAAAGGAGCGGGCAACGAGAAGACATGAAATGAACTAAAAACAAACAATTTCGTCTTGCTTCTTTCTCTATTTTCCCTCTCTTTCTTGTCTAGTAGAGAGCAAGAATGAGGAAAAACGAAGAACTGCGACGAGGGGTTTGCGCAAGCCGCGAGGAAAGAAAAAGGGAAGCGAGGCGAAGGCGGCGCTTGGTTTATGATCTTTTGGGCCAATGGGCTTAGAATCATGCGCACGGGGATTGATGAATTCGCATCCTCTGAGATGTCTCAAACTTTTTGAGTGTTTTCCGGAAAATCACAACCGTTCAAATACGTCGTTCTACACGAATCTCAAAGCACAAATAATACTGCCCCTGCGGCCTGCGTTATCCCCAAATAAGCACCGTGCACGTCGGTCACACAAAAAGTTGCCGAAATATTTAATAATAGAAAATTAAATAAGAAAATATCGACAATAAAAAAGGTTTTCGTGAAAATTCGGAATATAAAAAAAAAATTAAAGTCCATAACGTTCAGGGGACGTTATGAACTATCGCGGCCCTATTAGCGAAAACGGTTTGCTTCTAATTAACAGAATTAAAACGAGACGTTGTGAAGTATCACGGCCTGCTGTCCGTTATGGTCTATCATGGCCAGAGACATGTAGTGAAAAAAAAAGTTTTTTGGTCGTAATCCCGACAAAACTCCTCAATTTGTAGATCTTTGCCTTGACTAGAACTACAAATTTTATTGTTGCTGAACTTATTGACGTTTAAACAATTGAATCACTACATGTGGGTCCTACTAGAGAAGAAATTGCAAAAAATAGCTCTTAACTTATACACTGGGTGTAAACAAAGAATACTTTTAGAGGGCCCAAAGTGGTGCATTGCTTTGAAGCCATTGGACCAAATCAATTGATTACAGAAAAATATGTTAAAGACAAAGCAATTCCTTCTATGGCCGTGATAGACAATAACAGCCAGCACCAGATTTTATTTCGGCTAATTAGCTGTAACTTGATTTCGTTAAACTGACTGTAATGGTCTATAACGTCCTCTGAATGTTATGAACTATAACGTCCTCTGCATTATCTCATCATTTGTTTTTAAATCATGACCGTCCAATCAGAATCGGATCAATCCGTTTCGAAATTGCAATGCACGAGCTCTTTAAGATCGTGTCAGTGGGTAGTGAACGGATCAGATTCAAATTCAAAGGGTAAAGTACTTGAGTGAAATGAATTCGGGTTGGGAGATAGTAGGGGTAAAGTTTTACTTGCCCGGTAAGCAAAACCAGGGCCTATCCGGCTATCCTCCTGTGAGATTCCATTAAAAATTAAAAAATATATATACACATAACTGTATATTTAATAAGAATGTATTACTTTCAGTTTAAAATTATTATATTAAGTGTGATTATTGAAATAATTTTTTTTGGCAATTTCTCTTCTTATAGCTGCACATACGGTATGTATGCCGGTTACGTGTCGTGATCATTTGTGTGACGTGATTATCTTTTGAAAATGTGGCACGACACACACGTTACGCGAAAGATCCGGTCACGACACGACACCTGATCACGCGAATCACGTGTTATAATGACAATTATATCTTAATCGAATGGTGAATCTTGAATAAACTGACTTAAATTATGAAAGAAATAGTTAAATGTGACAAAACATAACCAACGTGGCCAGTCACGTGTGGACACGGCATGACTAACATGTTGTAATCATCATTTCAAATTTGATCACAACACATCACGGCATGTGATCCAAATCACGACATGACTAGTCACGAGACAGCACGTCAGTATTGAGAACCCTATGCACGAAATAGCACGGGAAACATAAATTAGTATAAACCCGCGTCTTAATTTCTAACACAACCTGATCTAACCGGGATCGTTGACAATCGATCCGACGTATAAATAAATCGAATGAGGGATTAAAATGCATACCAGCAGTGCTCTAAACTTTTTTGTTACTATTTTATTTTGCACAATGAGCAAATTAAATATATACTAGTATCTTGCCTGTGCTTTATTACGGGTTCAAAATTCAAACATAAAATAAGAAGCAAATCAAGTTAAATATTTTCATCTTTAATAATATTTGTATCTTTATAATTATTTTTCTTCTGCAATGAAATGAACTATTTTGTCTTTACCGCTCCGTTAAATAGTAAGGTAATCAATATTTTAGTGAGTAAACATATTAATTACTTTTTTATGTTGTTGTCATCAATGACATAAAAAGAAAGAAAGAAATGTTATCAATTGATTGTTTTTATGACAACATTTATACGAAGAAATTGTAAAGAATAAATCAGTGTAGTGAGTATTCAGAGAACTAAATATAGATTTCAACAAATTGTAATATAAAATTCAGAGAACTAAATACCAATACATTGTAATATAAAATCACAATTATATCATTTTTTTATCTTAACCGTTTAAAATCCAACGAATTAAATCACAGCCGTTGGCGAATTAGAACACTTACGTGCTTAATATAAGGGAAGAGATACTAAACTCTCGCGATCAAATACCACAGAGGATATTACTCGGACAAATACGTGTGGCCGTCAAGATTTGAATTTCTAAATTGAGGTAATCTACATTGGTTTGGTGATATATTTGTAATGCATCGTTTAAATCTTGAAGGAATAAATATATCGTACTGAAATACTGAATATTGAAATGGATAAAAATAGATACTCCTCTGAATACACGATTCGTAAGTTATTTTCTTATGTGGTCCATACAATAATATGCATGAAATTTTATAATCAATAAATAAAATAGGTGGAATTTTGTTATTTTGTAACGATATTTGTTCCTGTGTCTATGTTTTCAAAAGCAATCGCACATGATAGATTTGAACAAAAAAGATTATACTTTTATTCTTCAATAGAAAAGAAACAACTGCTTCAACAACGTCTGGGTGGTGTAGTTGGTTATCACGTTCGCCTCACACGCGAAAGGTCCCCGGTTCGAACCCGGGCTTAGACAATTTTTTTTATATTCTTCATTAAAAACACAAATTGTACGGGACACATCCATATGCTGTCAAAAAAACTCGCGGCTCGTGACTCGTCTCTAGCTCGTTCGCTAACAGCTCGCTCGGTAGTGGACCGAGCTGTTAACGAGCCAGCTCGGTTCAGGCTCGGGCCAAAATAAACGAGCTGAGCCAGGGGTTAGCTCGGACCGGGCCAGCTCGGCTCGTTAAGCTACAGTGGATTTAGGGTTTAGCCCCGTATAATTTTAAGTCCAGTCTCATTTTCAAAGGCGCAACTATGCAAAATTGATGTATTTTCGGTTTGGGAAGAAATAATATGGGTTTCAGTTGCTTGAAGATGTGCCTGCTGGACGATTTCTTAAATTTTTTGAATGGGCTTTCTTATTTTTTTATTTTTGAATTTGTATAATAACAACCCAATAAAGCCCAGCGAGCCAGCTCGTTAGCTCGCGAGCTAGCTCGGGCTGGCTTGTCACAAGCTGAGCCAAGGCCCAGCTCGTTTACAGCCCTAATATCATGATACAAAACAAAAAAAAGTGAAATATTTTGGCGTGGATAAAGCTGCTGGCAGCACCAGGCTACTAATTCATTACTTGCGAATTAGAGCAACTCTTACGAATAACAATTGTTGACATGAGATTATTCATAGAAAAACACTACACTAAAAAGAATAATGGCAACGCCAGTTTCTTCCCCCATAACATTAATCTTCCAAGAGTTTGTTCCATCATCCGTGCAGCATTTTTTATATTGGTCATTTAAACAGAGAGGCGTTGTTTTTTATATTACGATTATTTTTAATTATTTTTACATAAAATATGGAAATATTATAAATTGGAACATAAATACACTGCTCCTTAAACAGATCAATATCAATATCAACAGGCAGCAAGAAATTTGACCCCATCAAATCGGTCATTTAAATTGCTTAATAAATGATAATGGCGTTTCCGTCAAATCAATTGACCATAGTTTTTGCAGGATGTGTGTAAATTAAATATCTATAATCAATAACTAGGCTAGTGTATTTAGTCTAACTATAACAATTGTCCCTTAGCTTCCTCAAATTTCTGCGTCAGATGCTTCTTCACACTTTCATCTGCAAACGCTAAGTTAACTGCCTCTTGAGCCAGTTTAAACATTTCTTCCTTGCCCAGACCTAATTTCATAGAAAATTCAAAATGTTACGATAACGTTTGAACTTCTTACATGGAGTTCTGCTCAGGAATTTCTCAAAACTCCAGCAAAATTGAGTCAAAACCCCCAAGTAATTATACTCCCATCAAAAAAGAAAATAATAGAAAATAGGAGAAAGAGAATAGCCAGTGGCAACAAGACCAAGTTGGTGAAGCAGCAGGATGCAGGGGCAGATTTACAGCCAATAGCACTCCTATTATTTTAAAATTTTAATTACGTATATTGAAATTCAATTGATTTTTGTTTTTTTAAGTTTTTATATGGTTCAGCCCTCCTCATAAAATGCAAAATGTGTACTGGTAGCTTAGCGGTTAGAATTTCAACTTTGTAGTTGTGGAGACTTGGATTCAAATCCCACTTACCACATACTGTGCATTTTACGTTTCAGACCCCTCCCAATTAAAATTTTCTAGTTTCACCCCTTACAGGACGGGACCACAAGGTTCAGATTTCCATTGGCAAAGTAATTCTGCAAGGACATTGAGCCTTATCCATATCATCCAGAAGAAGTTTACAGCAGGTATCAGATTGTTACCATCAACACCGGGTATGAATCCATTTGTCCTTATTGTAAAACTGATGTGTCTGTCAAGAAGTAAAAACCTACCAAATGACACTGCAGCTTTGTAGTACTCATTTGACAGGGTTGTAGAGAAAAGACCAGTATCATCAGTGCATAAAGACATTGGATGTTCTGATTTGTAAAGGTCAGCTGTAGTGAATTAGAAGTAAGAAAATTGAAGTGTTAGATAGTTCACCTTTATTTTCAAGCTGAAAGAACAATGTCCTGTCTAATTTTAGCGGAACTTTAACAAAGGGGTGCTTTGATTGAGGGGCAGTCTTGATAGTTGGAGTTGACTTTTTGATGAATATGAATTGTCAGTTTGTCACTTGTCACTGACTGATGACTGGAAATAATTAGATGAAAATACACCTCATAAAGAGAACAAACTAAAAGATAGTAAAGAATAGGTCTAACCAAAATGATGCAACTCAATCGAAGGAATGGTCTGTGTCATAATATTTGATGTCAAGCATATTTCCACCTACAAAAAGCATCAAGTATTTATGAGCCTAGAAAATTGGTTCATGCAAAGAATACCAATATTTCACCATTATTGCAGAAAGCACCCTTAATATTGAACTTATTATCCGTTGTATAGCTGATAGTAGCATGCAACTGTCAAATTTAAAAAGTTGGAAATTTGTTGTATCTCTAGTGACTTCGATTAGGATTCCCAGCTCATATGAACTACTTATGAATGAATTTGCCCGAGTTAATATTAAGAAAATCAAATCAATTTAGTCACTTTTTGCTTGACTTAAAATTGTTTGGGTGGTTCAGAAGATAATCAAAAGAGATGCTTACCGGGATCACTAGAGATTTAAGCCTATCCCAGTCTTCATCTGCAAGGAGACATACATGGCCTAACCTTTCAGGATTGAAGTCAAGCATGGCTTGGATCTCCTTGCTATTACGTACCTATTATCACTAGACTTTAGCAATATGCTCATCTGTGAAATTTTTTCAATAAATACTTTAAAAACAATGGCTGTATCCTTTTATGCAAACCAGATCCGATATTTCACCGTACTGTAAAAGAAAAACCCAGTTGTGCTAACTTTTGCAAGCAGTGCCCATATTTCTATTATAATACCACCAAGTAAACTCAAAGAGACAGAAAATGTTTTTATTTTCATTAATTATTTATAACGTTACCACTATAAAACAACCTTTGCGCTTGTAAGTATGGAAATAAAACCAAACCAGGAGGACTCAGCTTTTTGGTTCTTACTTCTTAGCTTAGATGCAATATGATTGAGATGATTTGGTGAATGAAAAGATAAAGAGAAATTTAGTCATTTTCTTACTGAAGTATTGTTTAAGATAAGATAATATCTGTAAAAATCCCAAAGTATCATTGTACTTGCCAATGAGAGAAATATTGGTTTTATTTGTAAACAGGTAAAACCTCAAGATAGTAGCAAAAAGAAATTTTAAAAATGGTATATTAAAATCAAAGGGATTGAGATAGCTGTATGTAAAGAGGCCCTGAAGAGACTGGGAATGAATTTAACGTGCAGTTGATATTAGAACACTGTGTAAGCACAAATCAATAAAAGAGATAAATAAACAAAAATCAGAAAATTTAAGAAATATCAAACAAAACAAAGATGATCACAAAATTTGTATGCTGACCTCACCGCAATGAAGAGTGACAGAAAGGCCCAGTTCTCTGGCATGTTTTAGTGCTGGTAGTACTGTCTCCCTGCAAAAGGAGAGAGAATAAATATTGTTCAAGTAATAATAATAAGCTAACGTTTTAGGCTAATCATACAAGTCTCTATACCACTGGCCAACAGTAGGGTCACCAGACAAGTCAATTCCAACTACCCCCACATCCTTCATTTCCATTGCCAAATTAACCTACAAAAGTTTGACACTAGAACAGTTAGAATTTAAAATCTTTATGTTGTTTGGTTTATTAACTGGATCCCAATCAAATCCCCCCCGGCACATGTGCACATGCGCACCACACCAATCCATACACATAAAGAAACCCCTCACACCTTCCAAAAAGTTCATTGAAACAATTACATTTGTGCAATATTATCTCAACACTAGAGTTAATACAAAATATTGAAACAAACCAACAAAAAGAAATTTGAACTATGCCATATGATGTTCAAGCATTGCTGTTACAATTAGCAACAAGATGGTAAATAAAGCAAAGTAATTATAGTTGTGAGTATCATAGATTTTAGTCTTGCATACAAATTTTGTCTTGTACTTCTGCTTGGTAACGGTTAAGAGAAATCATATATCTAATAAGTGAGTTTCTTTGTCATCTTAGTACCGAAACAATGAAGAACCACCTAATGTGCACCACAACTGTCAGAATAGTATCCGTTAAATTTTATGCCTGGCACTTACTGGCATAAGCTGAATGCAACAAGATATACCAATTTTGTCAGAACAACCTGTTAAGTTTTACCTGGTATGTACTGTCATAGACTGAATGCAACAGCACGTACCGTGTCTATGGCCGATGAAGTTGCTTCGCTGCGGTTAATACTCAAGAGAAGCCTCACGAATATTTTCTTTCGCCTAGTATCTCCACTTTTCTCATTGTTCAATCCACTGCCACAGAAGTCAACATCTACTATATCAACTGCTTTTAACCCGTCAATTACAGCTTGCATGTATGAGCGCTTTGTCATCCCTTTAGCTTCATTATTCTACATGACCAAGAAAATTACCAGCAGGTTAATACTTGATACCATAGTGACGGAGAAATAGAGGAAAGACTGAGGTTCTGCAATGACCTAAACAAATAAAATTGAAGATGAATGATGGTACAATAACAGAAAACTAATTTGTATTACTCTCTGGTAGTTAGGAGAACGAATAGTGTTGTTCAAATTTTTAGCATATATCTTCGCTTGCCCTCATAAATACCTCTTTTAGTGGATGTAAGAAAAAAGAATAGAAATGAATCCAAGAACTAATTTATCTCTTTATCAATTAATTTTTTCCTTACATATTTTAGAAGTGCGTGTTGCTTAAGATAAAGTATCCCAATTTACCCTTAATACAATTAATTGAGCTCAATTTACACAAATTCCACTCAAAATTTTCCATCATCAAACCACTAAATTCCAAGTCAATGCGTCATGTCTCATATCAGGACATGTAAGGTTGCAACCATCAAGCCGTCTCAATGTTACGCCAAAACCTTCTTATTGAATATATAACTCAATACCAAATTGACAAAAAATAAAATAAAACATTGGCATGCAGTAGCAGATACCTGAATTGTTCTGGAAAACAATCACCTTTGTGAAGTGTGATGTTAAGTTTAACTCATTTATGCCACATAAAAGATGGTAAACTGTTTATTAAAATCTTTTTTATTCTAACCCCTCTTTATATCCTGTTAGTGTACAAATGTTGATATAATATACCTTTTTGACCCACATTGTTATGCCATTTTTTCTCCACTATACCTTTGACTTGTCGAGGGTCTTGGTTGGAGCTTAGTTTGGTGGTACATATCATGCCTCTTCTTAAAAAGTATTGTACCAGCTATAATTGGTATTAGAAATTAATATTTAATAGTACCTTAGGAGTAGTCCTGAGCTCTAGATAAATACAATTATCAGCGGCAAAGTCCTCAACGACCTGCTTAGATTATCAAATCAAGGCAGTTAACTTAAAAAAGCGCAATGGAAGTTAGTTATGAGACTTGAGGAGTTGCAGAGCATACCTCCTTGGTGATTCTTTTCACCGTTTCATGATCAGTGGTGAGCACATGGTACACAGCAAAAAGATCAAAGCACTTTCTCAAGGACGTGCCCTCTATATCAAAATAAGAAAATGCTAATAAGAGTGAGGCAATGGTACAATGCATAGCGCATATTGGTCTGTAATATGGATCAATATCTCTATTTTCAAAGTCCAAACATTCGATCTGAACCGTTCAACATGACCCCCCTCTGAAAATGTACTTGTAAATCAAATTTTACATATTTTATAATTTTTTTACTATTTTTTTAAATAGGTAGAAAATCATTTGATCCAAAGATTCTAGACCATTCAAAAGTATGATTTTCTATCTATCTGAAAAAACTAGTAAAAGAATTCTAAAAAATTTAGTCTGCAAATACATTTTAATATGGAGATCATGTCGAACGGTTCAGGTCAAATGTTTGGACCTTAAAAATGGAGATATTGATCCATAGTATGGACCAATATGCGCTATGCATATTACCATAGCCTCATTCATGGTAACAATAACATGATTGCTGTTGCTGTTGCTAGTATGACTCCAGAAAATATTATTGCGCTTGATAAGATAATTAAAGGTAAAAGATGATTAGGATGAGTAGGTGAATATCAGGCATTCATACTTTCTAAAATCATGCGCTCAACATCTTTAGAAACAATAATTCCATTATCTCCATGATTTTTCACAAGTTCTCTGAAAAGAAAATTGACAGAACAAATAAGAATTGTGCAAAAAACTCTTTTGCTAAAAAAATCACAGGTAACTTCAAATAATAGAAAACTTCAACTTCCTATTTGCACTGTACATTGATAAGAATAATTATATTTTGCAACTGACAAATTCTCAACTCAAGATACGATAATTTGTTGTGAATTGGTTCACATTCCTTAACAGTGCATCAATACCAGTCATACAGTTAGTGCTAATCAGAAATTGTGGATATATTGAGCTAGTAAAAATTAAATGTTTTGAAATAAATCTACAATTTCAAAATTTTCAGTTATAGTACTGCGATCACTATTGATTTTCCTTTAAAATTTTATTTTTATATCCTTTACATGGAAGACATTGCAAAATCAACCCTTGGCGCGCATACGAGAGATAGAGAGGACTCACAGGAGTGTAGAGTCTCTGATAGAACCATTGAGATGAGTGTGAAGCTCCACTTTGGGAAGTTCACGGCACCATTCCCTTAACTCAGCATTGCTAACTTCCATGGTCTCTGTAACTCTGGCACTCATGCTCTCACACTCCGCTCTAATTTGGGAGAAAATGAGGTGTCAAACTTGCGAATTCTTAATCTAAATCCACTTAATTGGTGCTCAACAAATTTCTCAGCAAATTAAGAATTGAATGAACAAACCTCCAAGAGACCTGACCTGACCGGACTTGACTTCTGTCGCAGCGACTGAGGAGGAGATGCGACGGGAGAGAGAATGAGAGAAGCAGGCTAGGCTAGGAGATATTTAGGAGATATTTGGTTTGCAAATTCGTATAAAGGGGCCCCGATCGATAGCGTTTTTGGCAAGACATCAAAAAGAGACGTGTTTTGGCCATGTTGCTCACATAATATAACAACTACATCAAAACTCAAAAGAACAATACATGTGGTCCATTTTATCTATGAAAATGGCATTGATTCCGTACTAGCTGTGCTTCTAGCTTTTGCTTGGGCCATTATCACAGTTAGTGCATCTTAAGTCTTAAGTCTTAAGGGCCTGTTCGGCTGCTGCTGGAAAATTACTGTTCACGTGGGAAAAAAAAAATTTACTCAGACTGAATTTTTTTTTTCCCACGTGAACAGTAATTTTCAGTTCAGAATTTTTTTTTTCCTGTGCTCATTCCCGATCCCAACCAACAGCCGAACAGGGCCTAACTGTCACCCAGAATAATTTTATTTATAAAAACAGGAGGGATCCAATTACACCATTTTTTTTACACGTCTTGACATTATTTTTTTTATAGGTCAATTTTGCGATTTCAAAATTCAAACAATCGATTTGAACCGTTCAACTTGATCACCATATTAAAATGTGCTTGGAGATCAAATTTTACATTTTTTTGAATTTTTTCACTATTTATTAAGATGGTTACAAAATCACTGTTTTTCAATGGTCTGAAAACAACGATTTTGTAACCATCTTAATAAATAGTGAAAAATTTCAAAAAAAATGTAAAATTTGATCTCCAAGCACATTTTAATATATCCATCATATTGAACGGTTTGGATCGACTATTTGGACTTTGAAAATGATAGATGTCAAAGTGTGTCAAAAAAAAGGGTGTAATCCGATCCCTCCTCTTATAAAAATTGTATAAAAATAAGAGTAAGGTTAAAATGCCTTATTGATTTTGTACCTCATCATGTTCTAACATGGTTATCTCTTTTTTCATAATTTAAACAGTCGATCCGAACCGCTCAATATGATCAATTATAAAAATTATAAAACCGTTTATCCGAGCACATTTTAATACGAAGATCACGTTGAACGTTTCGAATCGATTATTTAGACTTTAAAAGTAGATATAATAATGTTGGGACATGATGGGGCACAAAACTAATGAGGCATTTTAATCCTACTCTAAAAATAATATAGAATAATAATAAAAACAATATAGAATAATAGATGAATTTATTTTCTTTAAGAAATTGTGAAGGAATTTAAATTTCTTTTTTTGTTCTTTTAAAATTCAGCGTATCACCCAGTGTTCTAAATAGCGTTTTTGGACCCCAAACGCTACGCTACGACATCAAAATGCGCTATTTGCGCTACGGCCGCTATAGCGGCCGCTACAACGCTATAGCGGTCCGCTACAGCGCTATTTGCGCTATACAATATGGATTTTTTTTTTTTTTTTTTTTTAAGCAATTTATATGGGTTTTAAATAAAGATAAAAAAAATCTCAAACCGAAATTGAATTTGTTGCTACTTGCTACAAATAAATCAATTTGAAATTGGGAATAGAAATTGAAATTTGAATAGAAAAAAAGTCCAAACCGGAATTAAAATTTGAATAGAAAAAAAAAATAGATTATGTCATGAATCATGATACTTAAGATATTTTTAATAGAAAAAATCGATAGTTTATGATATTACTATGGATATTTTGAACCGCAATTTGGACTTTGTACGGGTTCAATATGAATATTATAATTTCTTAATTACTTTGGTGTTATTTATTGTTCTATGAGACCTTAGATAATGTTGATATTTAGTACAAATATTGAATATACGAAATGTAAAAAAAAAATGCTATTTGGAATAGCTTCCGCTATAGCGACGCTATTCGCTATAGCTTTTTTTTTAGCCTTCCCGCTACGACGCTATAAACGCTATTTAGAACCTTGGTATCACCCATCTGATACCACAAAATGTTTGAAGGAACTAAGAAAAATTATTCCTTCCATGAGATAAAAACTTCAAGACAATTCATCTATTATCCTATATTATTTTAAAATATTTTTATAAGTAAAAATTCTCTGACCGAATAAATGGAGAGGAAGTGTATTGTCTTCTTCAAACAAAAAATGGAGACAAGTTTAGAAGCAACATAGTCAACCGATTTTTTTATTTAACATTTTCATAAAATAGTAAAATTTAAAGTTGGCAACACAATGAAAAAGATTCGAAAATTAGTTAATGCAAATATAATCTGCGCACGCTTTAGGGAGCAGCACACAGACTATGTTTGAACACCATTGAGACATAGTCTGTGTTTGTGAACTGAATCTCCTACTCTCAATGAACAGGAAATTTCTACTTTTAGGGCCTATTTGGCCGTTTACTGTTCATGTGTGAAAAAAAAATTTACTCAAAGTGAATTTTTTTTCCACGTGAACAGTAAAAATCAGTTCAAAATTTTTCAATTCATGTGCCCATTCCTCCGTCCATTTGTCTGCCGAACATGCCCTTAAAGTCACTAACACGTGGGTTCGGAGTGGGTTTTGAGGTAAAACTATATTCAATATTTAAATGTCAAAACTCATCCCGAACTTACTTGTCAGTGACTTTAGAAGCAGGAATTTCTTGCCCACGGGGAGACAGGTGATTCAGTTCCTTGTGTTTTGAGCCCCATTTAGACTATATCAGAGCACCCATATATATTTTTTTTTTTTTTTTTCGCATTTTTACTCTAGATTTTTGCTTCTCCCATACCCGTTTTTTGAAATCTAGTCAGTAGATAATGAGAGTAAGAAATTTGCATTTATGTGGGTGCCCAAGTTCGACCCACCAAGCAAGCATGCAGTTCGATGCCTTTAGCATCAAAGTTTAACAAAAAAAAACAGGCTATGCAAACCATGTCTGAGCACCATTTAATTGGGTACGCATACTATGAATTTGTACCCAGTAGGGTACTGCACAAGAAAATCTGGTAGAATAATTTCCTAATTAGTGAATCCGGTCCGTTATTTTTAACTTTGCACAAATCTCAAAGCACAAATAATACTGTCTCTTTCCGAATCCCGAATAGGTACCGTTTTTTACTTAATCTAGACTGTAAAGTAGTGGGCCCACTGTGCGTTACTATAGAGGATACTGGTCCCGCATACTATGTATGACATCAATTAAATGTTGTGCATATAAATATATAATGCATGTGTGCATACAATAACTGCATTCCTGTTAAGATTCGAAATTTTGCCAATGTCAGACTAACTCTGGATTTCTTATTTTTGGAAATGCTAACTAAAAAAAATTGAGCA
This sequence comes from Carex kokanica, assembly GCA_025461125.1. Classification (NCBI taxonomy): domain Eukaryota; kingdom Viridiplantae; phylum Streptophyta; class Magnoliopsida; order Poales; family Cyperaceae; genus Carex; species Carex kokanica. Next base: position 555,844 of record JAJGRX010001122.1, on the reverse strand, counting down.
TAGCCGAGTAATATGTAAGTGATTCATTCTTTGAGACTTGCTACCATATTATTTCTTATTAAAAAATTTCAAACAAATTTTGAGACTTCCTACCAAAATTTTGAAATCGGCCCGGGCCCATGCAGCAAAATGAATAAATAGATTGGGCCGTGTCTAAATGGGCCGGGTCAACTATCACCTCTTTGCCTCCTGACATCAAATCTATGAAGCTTCAAACTTTAGAGGATAAAATAAAGATAAAGGGAGCACTCTAGCTCTCTTGGCCACCGTGAGCAGCGTTTGAAAAGGCCATGGCGTCTCTCTCTCTTTCGATCAATCCCTCCGGGTACGCCTCCTTATCTATATACACTTAAGTAGTTTTGTTTTTCCTTTCGCCGAGGTGGATTTGAGTTAGTTTCATGGAAACGCCTTCCTTTCTCTTTATTCTGTGCTATCGTTAATAGCATATATGCTGTACCAGGAGTATTTTTCTGGTAATATGTAGTGGTTAGTTCGGTCTAATTATCGTGATATTAATGTGTACTTGGGAAAATTTTGATGGAAAGTTGTTTCGCAAAATGCAATTGAAGTCCCTGTCGATATTATCAACCTTAGATTAAAATGCCAAACCAAGATTTTGGTACAACAATGTTATTGAAGACTTAACAGCGGGTAACTCAATTACCATTTGGATTTATTATTTTTGAGGAAAGATATGTCGAAAATGGCATTCTTCTGGTATGTCATCTGTAATCAAATGTAAACAAATAAGAATTTTATTTTTTCTGAAAACAGCTTGCAGACTGGTATTTGTTTGCCGCGTAGACCTGTTTCTAAATTCGGCTACTTCAGAACGAAAGTCGAATGCAAAGAGTCGAGGGTTGGTAAGAAGCCAATTCAAGTTCCATCTAGTGTCAACTTGACATTTGATGAGCAGTTCATTAGTGTCAAGGGCCCGCTTGGGGAGCTGTCAAGGACGTATCCAAGCGATATCTTAATAGAGAGAAATGACTCTGTTCTGAGGATTCGTAAAGCTGTAGAGACAAGACGCGCAAACGAGATGCATGGACTTTTCAGGTGTAATGATGAAATTATTATTTTCCACTAGCACTGTGTGTTCCGTAGATGTAGTCTTTTATATTGGTTTATGACATTTATGTTTATGTGTGGAGGACAACCGACAGTTGATTTAGACAGTGATGCCTACGTAGGTACGTGCCTATAAGTGGTTATTGCAAATAAACATAGGTCAATTGCAAAGGATTAAATGAAAATAAATGAGCAAAAAGATCAGAAGTTGTGTCAAGATCATATACCTTATACTGTAAACATGCCAATAAAATGTCAGAGACTGAATCATTGGCAATGACCATATACCAGTTCTACTGGTACAATACTGAAACTGAAGGGCCTCTCATCATTTAGATGAGGCAAAGAAAACAAAAAACAAAGCACATATATGTATTCCCGTTGTTCAATTTGACAAACTCCAAATTCACACAATCAACAAATTCTGTTGCTAAATGTAGGACACTGATAGATAACATGGTGGTGGGGGTATCAAAGGGATTCGAAAAACGTCTTCTCCTTGTTGGTGTGGGGTACCGTGCACAGATGGAGGGCAATGATCTGGTTCTTTTTCTTGGGTTCTCTCATCCTGTCAGAATGCCTGTTCCAGAAGGCCTTCAAGTGAAGGTGGAGGAGAGCACAAGGGTTATTGTGAGCGGATACAACAAACAACATATCGGAGAGTTCGCAGCAAAAGTGAGGAAATGGAGACCTCCAGAGCCTTACAAGGGGAAGGGGATAAGGTATGTTGATGAGGTTGTGAGAAAGAAGGAAGGCAAAGCTGGAAAGAAAAAGTAGAAAATGTTCTCCGTATGTATCTTTTTGTTATTTTATTTCTTTCGAATCCTGCTATTTGAATTTAGATTTTACACAATTTTATTTTCAGTTAAATGTTATTTATTTTTTCCTTTTGTCTCCCATGTGTATGTATCTGCAAAATTTCATAAGCCGTTTTGAGAGTTGCACGATCATTGCTTGTCTAATCCAACACTATTTCTAATTTTGGTTTCCAATTTCTATTGGAGGCCTCAGGAAGAGTATTTCTTTGTAATCCAAAAGACCATTTCTTGGCAGCATGTGGTCAATTTTTATGTAAATAATCAATTGTATATCCGAAAGTATACAACCCCAAAGCAAGATGCACGAGTATTCCAACTTCATTTGCAATTCTATTCTTGTTAACTAAAAGTTGTACATAAAATTCATTTGCTTTATCGTCTAGTTTCAGAAATAAACAACTTTTTTTTTTTTATAACACCTCCAAGATACTTGAATCGTAGTGTCAAATCAACATACCACTAAAGAAACAACTACCTGAAAATTTCACAAATAATAAAAAAAGCTAACATAGTTGGTCTGACAATAAAACCACATCTTGCTACATCGCTTATAAGCTCTCCTATATATCTTAATCAAACTGCAAGGTGTAAATCAAAAGAGCTGGGAAGAAGAATTTCGATAACACAACAAAAATCATGTAAAGCAAAAGCAAACTATACGTCTCTTGAAAACTGTACGTATTAGTAATTCTCAAACACGGAGGGACACAACATCGCCCAAGATATCAAAGAAACGATTGATATCGATTTTGGCCTCTCCGGAGTAGATGGCTTCCGCACCTCCCGAATGTGATCCTTGTGCTGCCATCTCAATTAGCATGTATACCTTCTTTATAGGCATCTACAACATATTACCAGACATTAGAGAACAAGGAGCATTTAAAAAGGTCACTGACAATATTAAAACGGAAAAGGGTACTTACATCATCGATTGCTTCAGCTGCCGCATCGATGTCATAATCAGCAAAGACATTGAGATGCTTCAATACCTGTAAGTGATAATTTAGTATTACAACAACATATAGTCTAACTAGGTTTGTAATCTATTCCGTTAAGTTTTCTTCCTTTTTTTTTCCTTTTTTTTTACCTTTTTGGCATCAGCTTGACGTAGCTTGGGAACATGATAAGTGATAGCAAATGCATCACAAATACCAAGAGACTCCAGGAAGCCAACCTCACTGGTTGTACCAATAACAAACAAATTCTTTCCCTGAACAAAAAACAATACATTGTAATAAGATAACAGACTAACAAATAAAATACATACCATGAATGTATTGTTAATCAATCAACTTGTGGGTCATGGTGTAGTGTTTACTAACTTTGGGTGGAAGCCTCTTGAGAAGAACCAACAGTGTTTGTGAAATCAAGTTCGAGAAACGAGGGCCAATAGCAACATATTCAATCAACCTAAAAGTGATACCATACAAAAGATCATTGAATAAAAATGAAGAAAGTTATAAAGAGCATTTGAGCACGTAAAAAGATAAATAAAGGAATTTTCAAGTGTCTGTGAGCTTACCTCTCAATGTCGTCAAGAATGATAATGCTAAGCTGGGATCTGTAAGCATCCTCAAATACCTGTATAATTCATCGGAATAAACCATATCAACCTCTTAGTATTTGGGTATTCATTGAAGAAGAAAAAAATAGAGCAATAAAAAGTTCTAAATATAAGAAAATGGTTTCAGACCTTGACAATTTGCGCACACTTGCTACCTTCGCTGAGGCCAATCATAGTTTCAGCTGATATCTATAACCACATGGATCCAAACATGAGAACTAAACAACAACAAATATGTTGTCTTTTGCAATTTAAAAAAGTATGGAGCATAAAACTCACAATCTTAACATAAGGGAAGTCACTATTGATGCCAATTGTAGCAGCCATTGCCGATTTTCCACTTCCAGACGGGCCCTCCAATAGACAAGTGACAAGTGGGCTCCCCTTACTGACTCTAACCTGCTCCACCAGGAGCATGGCTCTCTCATATATGTGCTTATGCCTATCTCCGCAATCTACTATGCCATTCAGTCTGCAAATTGTAGAACATTGCAAAGCCATGCAACTCAATATCCAACTTCACATCCCCCAGGCATCATTGTAACAATAAAGCTCTCAAAGGTAAAAGTGTACCTGCATCTCTCAAGGTCACCTGTGGAGGCACCAAAGGCAGGGGGAATCTCGTGAAGGGCATTTAAGAAGTCCTCCATGGTGACCTTGATACTCTCCTCATCCAATGGCTTGGTGAGGTCATCCATGCTGATCTGACGATTTAGGGCATATGACACTGCACTCTTGACCACTCCCTCCAGTTCTGCTCCACTGTAGTTCTTTGTACGTGCCGCTAAAGTTGAAAAGGACAACTCAATTTCAGTATACTCAAATTCATATGAAGACAATTTTTAAACTGATCAGTTGAGCCCTCGGTATAGGCCTCAACTAAGCAAGAGGCAACTTAAGAATATAAATAAACAAAATATAGCTATGTTGTTGTCGTTAAAATTGAGATAACTTAATTGGTGCTGAGCAACATCGACTTATTTCTGGGTGCGACACAGCTAAAACTGGGGACCAAAACAGTACTAAAGGTCAATAGTAGGATCCTTGAATTAAGATGCATGGTATAATAACAAGAACGTACCAAGCTCAGGGAGACTGACATCAGGGGCAAGAAAGGAGTTCTCTTTCATCTTGTTGGTATGTATTTGTAGAATTTGCAATCGACCATTTTCATCTGGGAGATTTATCTCTATATGCACCTCCAACCTTCCTGGCCTTTAAACAACCAGATATATGGAGCCTGGGTAAGTGATTAATAAACAAGCAAAATAATAGAAGAGATACTAATAGGTGAAAGTCAAACCTTATTCAGGAGAAAGTAGAGTGTGTGTGTGTGAAAAAGAGAAAGGTAACCTGAGTAAGGCTTCATCAAGAAGATCTTTCCTATTGGTCATTCCAATAAGCAATACATTGTTCAGTGACTCGACACCATCTATCTAGTAAATGTAATAGCTTGGATCAGTTTCAGCCAAATGCAGTTAAAAAGAATTTCATTCAGTATATAGCCTTCTGAGGGAGATTTTGGTGTACCTTTGTTAGAAGCTGATTGACTATGCTATCGTGTACTCCTGTGCCATCTCTTGTTGAACCTCTAGACTACATTATTACAACATGATATGAGCATGAGTTAAGTATTTCTAGTTGCCCTTTCAATTAACCTAGAGAAAGAGAGAATATAGAAGACATCTCTACCTTGCAAATAGCATCAATTTCATCAAAAATTATGACATGGAGCTCACTCTGATCACCTGAAAAAACGCATACAATGCATCAAAGTTTCATGACTAATGGAAACAATAAAAAAGGTTTAGATGGACAAATGGCAAATACCTTTAGCCCTCTGGTCATTTTCAGCATCAGCAAACAAATCTCTCACATTTTTTTCTGTCTCTCCAACAAATTTGCTGAGCACTTCAGGCCCATTTACAATCTAAATGATTTTCAAAGTAATCAGCAAGCTTTCAATATTTAGAAAGATCAAACAAGAACTGTGGAGAAATTAGTACCTTTGGATCTTTTCCATTCAACAATTTTCCTATCTGACGAGCCATGAGAGTCTTCCCTGTACCAGGAGGCCCATAGAGCAATATACCTTTCACATGCTTAATACCCAATCTACCAAAAAACAACCAACCAAAATAGCACTAAGAAGAAAAGTATTAAAGACCAAACAGTATAACTTGAACCTACAAATCAATAATATATTTGTAGGTTTAAGGTTATGTCTGTGCTAAAGCTCAAAATGTATAACCCTGCAAAACTAGTATCAAACCTAAAACACGAAAAGTATAAACAGCCCTCATTTAGCCTTTTTTATCTTCAGGGAAATAGTGAGGAAAGTGTGGATATATAAAAATATTTTCCAGGTTTCGTGGGACATTGTAATTCTCATGTTTTACATAGTTCCCACTTTGCCGGGCATGTATTATGCTTTAAAGGAACACACAAAATTAACAGTCTGTAACTATTTTTTGTGTCATTTCATTACCGATTAACAACATGGGGAGGGAAAACCCTAGAGGCAAAAGCCCTTCGAAAGATATCGGTGAATTCAGAGCCCAGACCTCCAATACCGAGCTTTTCTAAATTAAATTCTTTATGCTTGAAAAGCTTGCTACTTGCTGCCTCCCTTTGATTTACCACCTTTAATATTTTGACCAAAAAGACCACAATGTTAATGCTATCTTAAAATAAGGTTCAAAGCAAACACATCATCAACCTGAACTAAACATAAGAAACACAAAAAGAAGAAAGCCTTAAGTGAATAAGGAGGCAGCATTCTCAAATCAGTACTAGATTATATTGAGGCTGCCTTTTGGGCTATAAATTGACAATTAAGGTCAATATAAATCACACTTTACCACAAACCACTGGAATTGAAGACATGAGTGTTGAACGTACAAAATAAGACCAATGCTGGTAAAATATATACACGGCACACTGTAACACTCATGTACAACACCAGCTGACAGATTTGGTGTTAGCTGACCTTAATTCCTGAGTTTGGGGTAGCCTCAAAAATAAAGTAGGTTTCTTTTGTTAGGAGCCCTCGATCCAAAGGGGTGGCACTTTCTTGGCCTTCAAGTAAAGCTTGATTTACAGTGAATATATAATTTGTTCCTTGAAATTCGAATGAAGCTCTTTGACCAGTTGTCATGACCTACAAACAAAATACAAAAATGTTGACAGTTATACTCCTATGGCATTTCACCACAAACTTTGGGGATACTCTCCCTTAGTGGTTGCCTATTCCATTTCTGCCTTCCCCAATTTCAATGCCCTATTTTCTTTTTCTTTTTTGAATTTCACAAAGGAACTGCTTTTAGGTTGTTTTACAAGTTAAGAGAAACAAAGATGTCAACAGTCTTTGTCATTCCATGGATAAGGTTTCCACTGTAAAGGTACGATAAAGGTGCCTTTCGAAGACAGAGAGATGGGGGTCAACTGGGCCTGGTTTCGTGACAATAGGGGTCCTGGCTGCAAGCATCGGCATGAGTGCATTTGTTGCATTTTTTCTTCTAATTTTCCTTTCTGGCTGTGGTGATGGGGTGTGTGTGTGTGTGCTGTGGACCAACCCCAACCTCCCTTTTGTTTTTTCCTTCAATGAATTCATTGAGGGTGACTAATAGCCCATTTTTGTTGGCTGAGTGGGTGTGCTAGATTAGCGCTTAATAGCAAGATTGGACCATCTTTGTCTCGGTAGATCTTGTACATGGATCAGCAAAAACTTTAACATCCTTAGTAAAAAAAATATAATCCAGCAACTCCTCTACTTACCTGGTCAATGAACCTTTTCCGAATGAGTTGTGCAAGTACAACAGCATCTAACTACACAGCCAAGTAGAGATACATTCAATAACTTAATATCATTAATTAATTCAACAAATAAATGAATAAAAAAGTTCAAAGAGAGAGAGAGAGAACAAACTTACTTCTTCATTTCGGTTGCCCTTCTTAACAAACTCAAGCTCTAAGGTAAGAACAGCGAGGTTGAAATTCTCAGGAGGAACAAAACTAAAAGAAATAAAGATTAAGACAAAGTTGAAAAAAGAAGAAAATACTAATGCTAGTAGAATGATGTATAAAAGGTGTATTACCTGGTAACAGAGACAGAATCGCCAGCTGAGACTTTAGCTTGGCGCCGTTGAATGGCATTTAATGCTATTTGACCATCCTTTATAGCCTCATGAGCTGTATCCCTTAGTTAAGGATCGCATATTTGTGGGTACAACAGCTAATTAATCCAAATAGTAAGGTACAGAGCACTATGCTCAATTGTAACCCTGGTTATGTAACTTCATCGATCTAATAATATCAGATTCAGTGACTGATTTTTTTTTTTTCTAGACAATTCTCTCTTGTTTCCTACATTGTAAATGAAGCACTTATGGTGCATTTGACATATGAAAACGCAGCTGATCGTTCATATAATTATAAACAAGATTCATAATTAAAGCTTCTCATACAAGTCCCTTCGTAGTGGTAAAGCGTCTTAAAATTTAAATGCAGGAAATCAACAAAGTAAAATATCTAATAAAAGAGATTCAACAAAGGATATCTGAGGCTGAGAACGGCTGAATCTCCGACCAAGGCATAAGCAAACTTTGTACCAGGGAGAATGAACCTTCTCAGATCGCCAGAGGAGCAATACGCGAGATTTGTGAGTGCAAGATCCTGACTTGGCGTGCTCACCACCACCATAGTTGGGACATCACCGTCAAATCCATACCTCTTCGCCATGGTCAGCTGGATAGTGAGAAAGAAAGACCGGATCCGATCGAGAGGAGCAGAGTGAAGAGGGAAGGAAATTAAAAGGGAACAAGGGGAGGAGAAAATACGGTCAAAAGGATTTCTCCAGTATTCCGGGATAAATGAATGATCCTGTTTCTGATAAAGGGAGATGAACTCGAGTCCGAGAAACTGTGCTCCTTTAATATCGTGCCAAAACAGATCTGACGGTCCGGATCTAAACTCAAAATTTGAGTTACTTTAGGTGTTCTGACGGTACCTTCGCCACGAAGGAATTCGTATCCTCTGGGAACCACAGGAAATAGAGTGAGGATCCGGATCGTTCTTGATCGTTCTTTTTAACTTTGCACGAATCTCAAAGCACAAATAATACTGCCCCCTCCAATCACCCGAATATCCACCGGCTGAGAGCTCATTTTATTTTCTCGAGTAACACATAGGATACTGGTTCGCCACGAAGGTGGGTCGTTTTTTTTTTCTGTAAAACCCCTTCTTTCTTATTTTTTTTAACTACCTCGTCCCTTGAGTTCAAATCTGCTGCTGCAGTCACATTCGAGTGCGTATTCTCTGATATTTCTCAACTTTTGCGTGACCGACGTGTACGGTGCCTATTCGGGATAGCGCAGGGGGCAGTATTATTTATGTTTCGAGATTCGTGCAGAGTGTATTGAATGGCTGTGATTTTCAAAAAAGAACACTCAGAGTTTGAGATATCTCAGACTCAGAGGATGCGAATTCGTTACATTCACGGGGCTGTTGTCGAAGGGACACGAAAAATAAAAGGGAAAATTTCCGGTGTACCCATCTAAAATCTTGAAATAGCCAATTTCCCCATCAAAATATCATAATATCCAATATCCCCATACAAATTTAAAATTCTTTCTCCTATCCCCTTTTGTTTGTTTTACATTTTATTTAATTATTTTAAAATTTAAATGACCATTATGCCCCTCTAATTATAAATGGATATGTCCATTGTTTTGAATTTCTATTCTTCTTCTTCATACGCCACATCTGCTTTTAATTTTTGTTCTTCATCCTTCGTAAGCTGTCGATCTTTCTTATGGTAGCTACTGAGCTCTTCTAAAATCGAAAATTGTCGGAAGCCAACCCCGTGCTGCCCCTCCTCTGCTGACCCCCTCATCTCGCGCACCAATGTCATCTCACTCCCTAACACCGCTCTCTCTTGTGCACACAGAAGCGACGCCTCCTTTTTGCCGGTGAACCTCTCGCACTAAGACCACCTCTCTTTCATGAATAATACCTAATGGGTGATGCTTTCATTAATTGGATCAAACATAGTCTAGAGAGCACAACACAAAAATTAAATGAGGGGGCTCAGCCCTTAGGAAGTCAGTAAGAATTTCCAAAATTTTCACAAGTGAATGTGCTCAATTAAACATTCCACATTACCAGCAAAGTAAATACAGAAAAGATACAACTCAGATATGGTAAACAATCTTCCAACATATTTGCGCCTCTGATTAGAAGAAACAGCTGGCCTGGGTTGTTCATTTCACATTATTTCATTTCCCCAATCTGTTAGTTCAACACTTTGAAAATTCAAACCATCTTTGGTTGAGTAAGCAACAATAACTCAAATATTTTCTATTTGCTTGTTTTCTTAAGACAATTGTACCAGTATTTAAATTTGTTTTCTTCTCAAGTTTCTCTTGCATGTACCAGTGTACAATGGTTCTTACTGACATGACCACCTAGACGATGTCTTAAGGAGTTTCCACACCGTGTGCTAGGCATATGCGATATATAGCTTGATGAACTAAGCACTGTTTTGATGTACTGGGCACAACCAACTTTCATGTACTTGGCACTTTGAATATCAAAGCTACGGCATCTTTCCTCTAAAAAAAAGTAGTAAAATCCTAGTAAAAGCTACTGGAAAGAAGAAAAAAAGTAAAAAAAAATTAAAATAGAAAACTTAACTAATATTCTAGAAATAAAGAAAAGTGTCAAATAAGAAACAAAGATAGATTACATTAATAAATAAAAAATGGTGTCAGATGCTCAGGATGTGCTCCCTGTTGCATTTATCTTTTGTGACTTTGCATTCACATCCCTAAGCATGCTTTTTGTTTATGTTTCCATATGACTTTGCATTCACATCCCTTATCTTTTGTGACTTTGCATTCAGATGCTCAGGATGTACTGGCACGGTGGTATTTGCATTTCATTTCACTGGTAACTCTGTACCCTTGAGAACTACAGAACAGTAATGTAACCTAATACAAATTAGCACAAATATAAAACCTCAACATTTTAATGTTGTTCTAAACTTGGCTTTCTGCAGACAGAGTGGTCAAAATTGCTACGAGGATATTGCTCAATTCATAAGTGATTCCATGGTTACTAAAGATAGCTAATTAATGATTGTTCCGGAGTAGAAAAGAAAAATGATCACCATCATCCATTAGGTATTATTCATGAAAGCATGGTTAATTTCATAATTCATATTAGGTATTATTAAGGATCTTGATGGATTCGAACCATCATCTCCCCGAAGATTCAGGGACTCTGTCCAAATATTTGAGCTAAAGATCCATTTCACAAGACAATCTAATGTATGTACATCTAATACTCCTCAAAATTCGTCAAAAGACCACAACTAAGTACTAAAATCCACAATATACCTGATTTACCAGCAGGTCAGTCAACTCTAATACCGACTGATACCAGTGCCAATTCGAACCCTCTTGCATTCTCTGGTACAACCAAGTACCAAGTATCACCCCCTCCCAGTTAAAGTAAGAAAATACATGTGCGATGGGATCGAAATATCCCGTGCAAGAGAGGAGCGAGCAGATTTCGTGTGCAAGGTGGTCCGAGTGCAAGAGGTAGCGACCTTAGGGATTGAGATGGCGTCAGTACGCGAGATGAGGGGGTCAGCGGAGGAGGGGCGGCACTTCTGACGATTTTCAATTTTGGGAGAGCTCGGTTGCTACCATAAGAAAGATCGACAACAAAAATTAAAAACAGATGTGGCGTATGAAGAAGAAGAATAGAAATTCAAAACACTGGACATATCCATTTACAATTAGAGGGGTATAATGGTCATTTAAATTTTAAAATAATTAAATAAAATATAAAATAAATAAAATGGGATAGGAGAAAGAATTTTAAATTTGTATGGGGATATTGGATATTATGATATTTTGATGGGGAAATTGGCTATTTCAAGATTTTAGATGGGTACACCGGAAATTTTCCCAAAATAAAAACTAGTTCGCAAACCAAACAGTTTCTCCTCCTTATTCTGGTCATGAATTTTGGAACGGAAAAAAATAATCCTTTAGGATTTAAAAATACACAATATTAATTTAAATCATCCAGTTATCAAGGACTACTTTGTAATCTAATGGCAAAATATAGGGTCTGATCGGAATAAAAATTAACAATATTAGAATTCAATTCAATAGAGAAGAATATAAAAGATTTCATTCGAAATTGAATTTTGCTGATCGAAAAGTGCAAATAAAATGAAAGAATTCAATGCAGGAGAGTAAAAAAAGAACCTAACCATACACTTAATTTACAATTAATACCACTAGGTCGGCTAAAGCAAGAAAATAAAATTGGAGACTGGATGGTGGTTCACAGCAAAATTAAAGAAAATTATTACACCATTTGTGGCTATCAAGATCGAAAAGAGCTAACTTAGTGCATTTCACTAGACTCCAGGTGTTGTGGAGAGAAAAAAAAATCAATTCTAGGTCTCAATTTGCTAGACTTCTGCTTCTCCTAGGGCTAGTCTGACAATGGATCTTCAGGAACGAATTTGATAGAAAAAATGAACGGGAGGAAGTCAGGAGAGAGAATACGAGGATAGCAACGTATTTTCACTGTTACAAAATCGTTTCTCGTCAAATCTCTACCTTTTTGGCACGATTTCTTTTTGCGATTTTGGCCTCTCCAAATCACGCCGACTGAAGTCTTTTCTCTTGCTTTCGTCGCTTCCGATCACAAACTTGACACGAATTCCATTTTTATTTCCCGTTTGAGCGGTTTTAGCATCGTTCTGATCAGACCCGGAGTGTATACGTATGGGAGGTTTTAAAATCTGAAAGAAAAATTACTTGTAAATAATAGAATTTAATTACAAAGTTAAAACCTCCATCTTTCTTTCTCTAAATAAAAAAAATCATCCAATCATCCAAATTTTTTTTTTAACATGCAGCAATAATTATCATATATAAAAATCAAATGTTTAAATAGCGTTTATCGTCATCATAGTGGAATGGCTAAAAAAATGGTGTTATACTCATATTGCGCCGCTATAGCATCGATAGCATCATAGTTTTTACAGTCTGAAAATACTATAGCTCGCTATTTAGAACCCTGATAAAAAATTAAAAATACATCACTATTTAATATTCACAAAAATTTACCCTTACTGAATTTCGAACTTGCGACCTCCTACCCATAGAGCCCAGAGAACGTATAAAACATGTATTATACATCACTAGTTGTCTAAAAAAAACTACATGCTTAAAGATTGATTTTCCTCGTAACAGCCTTCTTATTTACTTTCGAATAAGGCCTCCTCGAATATCCGATGTGATGCCTCCAAATCAACATCAGATCTAAATTCTACCACACAAAAGAGAAAGAGATAGCGAAAAATAATAATACCTTAATTGACTCGGATGGACAAACCATATATACTCTGTTGAGTTAGTGTTGCACGCACAAAAGAGAAGAAAGGAACTCCGTGGAATGTCGCATGAAATAGAGAGAAAGAGAGGAAGAAAACGATATTACCGAAAGAAGAGATGTGCATGAGTTTTCAAACAGGAAGAAGGTCGGGAGAAAAAACCAGAAGTAAAAAAAAATTAGAGGAAAAATAGACATCTCACTGAAAAAGGATCACATGCGTTGATGGGAAATATGGTGCTAATAAAATATACTCTAATTTAAATCAAAAGAAAGGTTGCAATTAACTAAATTAAATTCGAATTAAGAGATTTATTATAACCTTAATTGTATACTACCTTAAAACTAAATAAACTTTTAGATGATCTTAAAATAGCAAATTTCTAGGAAGTTGGCTTCCCGCAATACCTTCATGTCTATTTGATTTATTAAATCCTTAAATATCATAAACTTTTTCATAATTAATACTCTGTTCAGAGAAAGATCTAGACTTGTTTCTCCAAAGGGTCAAGTTCCATGATTAGTCAAAGATTCATTGGACTTTACGGTTACGTTCTTCATCTAAACCCTAAATTAAAACCTTTGGTCTCTCCGGAGGTTGAATAGATTTGAATAATGAGTAAGGCTTAGGTGTTATAGATAGCATAAGGTATTTTGTGCTATTGTTTTAAAATTTTATCGTATAAATTTCAAACTTCGATCTAAGTAGTTCACTGAATTAGTTATATAATGAACTTATAAAATATCAATTTTACTATTTATGTATTTTTTTTTATTTTTTATGATTTATGAAAGACGACAAAAAATAATTTAAAAATAAAAGAAAATTGTTAATATTTTAGACCATTTTTTTGTCATCTTTCATAAATCATAAAAAATAGTAAAAAAAAGTTCAAAAATAATAAAAATTAGTATTATACAAGTTCATTATATAACTAATTTACTGAGCTACTTAAATCAAAGTTTAAAGTTTATACGATAGGTTTTTGAAGCAATAGCACGAAACACCTTATGCTATCCATAACACATAAGCCTTTCTCTTTCACTATCTCCAGTCTCCTAAAAATCCCCAAACTCATTATAATCTAAAATCTCCTGAACTCTAACTACCTTATCGGGACTACTTTCTAGAAGGTCGCCAACGAATTTACAAATGACAAAATGCAAGAGTTGATACCTATGCGCGCAAGTGTTGGTATATAACATATCAAATATTTATACCTAACATACAAATATTTTCTAAAAAAAAAATGGACATAATATTTTTTTTCCTTTCTCTCTCATCACCCTTTCATCTTTTGCACGTTTTTAGAGGTGAATTTTTTTTCTCTGTTCAATCTCGTCCATATTTCTGACGATCTGTGAGGAATTTTGTGAATTTGAAACCACTCTTTACGTGATTTTCTCTTTCAAATGAGATCTATGATGAAGTACTTTCGGATTCTTTGTCGTGCAAGTATTTATACCTCATCATGCAAATATTTATACCTCATTATGTTAGATTAAATAGTTCATGTGTAAAGAAATTAAAATTTGATAGAATATGTTAGGTAAATCACTTGACACATGAACTATTTACGCTTGCATAACGACGTATAAATACTTGCACGGCGAGGTATAAATATTTGCACGATGAGGTATAAATACTTGCGCGACGAAGAATCTGAAAATACTTGCACAATGAGGTAAAAAAAATCGTGATTTTAGCTTTGCAAAATTTCTCACAGATCGTCAGAAACATGGGTGAGATTGAATAGAGGAAAGAAAACCACCTCTAAAAACATGTCAAAGATGGACAAGTGATGAGCGAGAAAGAAAAAGAGTTGTTATGTCCATTTTTTTTTATAGAAAGACTTGGTATGTTAGATATAAATACTTGATCTGTTAAATATCAACACTTGCGCGCATAACATATCAACACTTGCATTTTGCTAGTTGTAAATTCGGTGGTGACCTTATAGAAAGTGGTCCCGATAAAGTAATTAGAGTGCAGTCCCAGATAGTTAGATTTCAGAGGACGCTTAGGAGATTTTGTTGGAGTGCTATTATCAGGCTCCAATAGATTTTAGAGTTGCGTTCCTCACCCACAAACCTAGGTTTATTTTATGTCTTTCAGGTACTAATGGAGGAATTTGGGGTTAAATTGGGATTTGTAACCAATCCACTCTACTCCTATAATAAAAATAAGTAGTCAAAAGAGATGAAATAAACAAAACTATTTCAAATAATTTATTGCTCTCTCATTAGATTACAAGATATTTCTTCAGAAATTGTATGTTAATCATCAAATAATTTTTTTAGATCACTCTACTCCTAATTGAAATAAAATAACACTATTCAAACTGAATGGAAGAAAATTTGAGATAAATCAGTAAAACGATAGAAGTATTTCATTCATTTTTTTCATTTTCTTCATTTTATCACACAAAAACAAATCAATATATGGATGTCTTGGAGAAACACTAGAACTAAAAAGTAAACAAGTAAGAAAGCCCAAGTCCAAAGAAAAGCTTTGGCCCAAACGAAGAGTTTTGGCCCAACTTGTTTTATGCCATTTGGTTCCTATCTTTTTTTTTCACTACAATAAAAGAAGTTTCAAAATAAAAATTGTATCATGACATATCCCAAATATAAGTCTTCATTATTTTTTACAAAGTGCCAAATAGCAACAGAGCGTATGAAATAATAAAATAAAATAAGAAAAGAACATATAATAATAGAAATTATTCTACAAGAGTTGCAATGCTTGATGTCTAAGTAACAGGTTTTAACTATCATGCCATGACACCATCTCGATGTAATATGATTAACATCTCCCCTCTAGATGCACAGGTATATCTACTAGATAGGTAATTAATGAGCCGAAATTTTTATTAATAGAAAATAAAATAAATAAATATCGACATTGAAAAAGAGTTTCGTGAAAATTCGAGATATAGCAATTCCGTCATAGTCGGGTACTGTAGCTGGACGTTATGGACCATCACAGCCAGCTAATCTGATATCTAATTAACAAAAAATATTGTAGCTGGCCGTTATTGTCTATAACGTCCAACTACAGTATTTTTTGTTTTTTTTGCTACTTCGTTTGTGATTTTTTTTTAAAAATAAAAAAAACACTGTAGCTGGACGTTATAGACCATAACGGCAGCGGTAACTTGATATCGCTAACCGGGCCGCAATGGTCCATAACGGAATTGCTATATCTCGAATTTTCACGAAACTCTTCTTCAATGTTGATATTTATTTATTTTATTTTCTATTAATAAAAATTTCGGAATTAATGAGTATCCCCTGCAGCATCCAGAGCCATAATCATAAAATTGAGATAGAAAGAACTAGATAAATGCCATAATGATATATTAATTAAAAAATCATACCATCTCCAACATATTTACAAATGTTCAAGTTGACCAATTCAGTTTCTTTTCAAACCTCTTCCAAATAAGTGGGGGCGGTTTGACAGAATTTTTTTTTTATAAACCATAATTAAAAAACATATTTTTACGAAACCAACATGATTATTTTTTTTTACAAAAACCATAAGAACTGAATGCCATTTCGGTCCGGTCTCCTTTTTGGATTTTCTGTGGCGGCTCATATGAAAACTTGTGAAACCAGTACCACAAAAAATCCAAAAAGGGGACAGAACCAAAATGCTATTTCGGTCCGGAATAAAAAAAAATAACGGACTGAAATGACATTTCGGTTCTTATGGTTTTTGTAAAAAAAAAAAGTAATCATGTTGGTTTTGTAAAAAAAATTTAATTAATTATGGTTTATAAAAAAAATTCCGGTTTGACAGGCATCAGATTAAATTCATGTCGATATCCGATATCCGACTAGAACTGTTCAATCTGCATTAAAATTCGTGCAGACCTATTTGATGCTTATCAGATAGTCCTCCAGTGGCAGAAGGTAAGTATCTGACCATCAAAATTCGTGCAGACATATTTTGATGTTGGTGCAGTATTCTTTATACCAGTACCTAATTAAGTACCTGACCATGCTAGAATGGTGCGTTTTGAGATTAAAGTTAATTTTTTTTTGTTGTTTCTTATTCTACTGGAGCTCCTAATTAAGTTTAGTTCAATTGTTCAAGATTTTCATATTTTCATAGCACTGATAGACATTTAATTTAGTGTGAAACCAACAAAAATCCTGAGGTGTTCAGAATTTTTTTTTTGTTACTGGACGGACTCCATAAATTATGAATTCAGAGTAGGTCCGATGCCCATTGGACCTACTTTAGTTCGATAGGTGTGATGACCATCCGATCAGTATCAAGATTCGTGCACTCTGTATCAAAATCCGTACGAGTCTGTATCAATTTCCGTGCGCACATATTTAATGCTAATCGTACAGAGCTAGAGTCAATTGAACCTAAAAGTAGGTCTGATGCCCATCAGACCTACTCCTATCTCATAAATTATATATGGTGTTGGGGCTGGATGAGGCTTCCTTTGTACAGGGAATATTTGCTTTCTTAATTCATATTTATTTACCCTACCACGTGCTTCGTATTCTTCTCCCGTGTCTTCGAGTTCTTAAAATGTGACACTTGTCGGTTGTCGCATATTTGCTACCTGAACATGTTTCCTTTGTTCGCTTACTTGATGATCATTATCGCTCATGAATTTGACTATATATTTTACATGTTTTTGGTAAATTGATGTTTTATTTTTGGCGCACCCTGCACGCATTACGCATTGGACATCTAATACATGCATGCGGTTGATTCCCATAATACCTAATTCGCACCCTTTTCTTTTTTATTTCGTGTTTTAGTTTGTTTCGCAAACGAAACCAATAATTAAGGTTAGCATCTTTACCAGTATATATATACATGAAGAGTGATGTTACGATGTTTTGAGAAGTAAAGAGGGTGTTTTACTTTCTGTTCATATTTTTATTTTTAAAGTTCAAATAGTCGATCCGAACTTCTCAACACGATCTTCATATTGAAATGTGCTTGGAGACCAAATTTTACATTTTTTGAAAAAATTTTACTATTTTTTTTAATTTTTGAAAATTAGTGTTTTTCTTAATTTTTTATTATTTTTTTATTTAATGAAAAGATGTGATTTTCAAAAATTATAAAAATATAGTAAAAAATTTAAAAAAAAAATGTAAAATTTGATCTCCAAGTACATATCTATATGAAGATCATGTTGAGATGTTCGGATTGACAATTTGAACTTTGAAAATAAAGATATGAGCGGAAAGTAAAACACTCTCTTTACTTCCCAAAGCATGATAGCCTATCCCCATACATGAATTACTTGTCTACGAAACGACTTTCTATTGATTTGGCAATTTCAAAGATCCGAATTGCATTAATTCCTACCCTCTATGAAATTGTTCATGATAAAATAATATGAACGTTCCTTTAAAAGGACAATACGAATATAATAATATATGCGATAATTGCTGCATCGTATGATATTTATAATAGAGGAGGGATCCAATTACACCCTTTTTTTTTACACATCTTGACACTGTTTTTTTATAGATTAATTTTGCGATTTCAAAATCCAAACAGTCGATCCGAACCGTTCAACATGATTACCATATTAAAATGTGCTTGGAGATCAAATTTTACATTTTTTTAAATTTTTTTTACTATTTATTAAGATGGTTACAAAATTGTTGTTTTTCAATAGTCTGAAAACAACGATTTTGTAACCATCTTAATAAATAGTAAAAAAATTTCAAAAAAATGTAAAATTTGATCTCCAAGCACATTTTAATATATCCATCATGTTGAACGGTTTGGATCAACTATTTGAACTTTGAAAATGGTAGGTGTCAAAATGTGTCAAAAAAAAGAGTGTAATCCGATCCCTCATCTTTATAATATCCTCGTTTAATTTATCATGACTTAAATTTTTTACGTTAATTAACAATGACCTTGTATTTGCAACTTCTGATGTATAATGTATTTTGCTCCAAAGATTCCATAAAATAAGATGTCGTGGATAAATTTAGGAAAAAACACACACAATTTAAATTCTAAAGCATCGTACTAGGTCTCGGAAAAACAAACATGATTGTATATTTTTTTTTAAATAAGGGTTCTCGTTAATTTTAAAATCATTTTATTACTTTTTTGAGCTAGCACGATCTGTTCGCTATGCATTGAAAACAATATTTTAAGCTTGACTTTAAATGAGACTTTATTCAAAGCCCTTTGAACAAAACCCAATCTCTTTTTGGATTGCAACATCGTCTAATAAAAAAGAAATTACAAGGTACACAAAAATAAAATAGTATGATGCTCTAAATATAGGAGGATTATTACAGGCATGCCAATAATATGCATGAACTAATTAAAGTTATAATATTTCGATTTGAATACTAATTTCTCGCTCTTGAAAATCGTTAAATTTCGTTCACTATAAAGTTCATTTTATTTTTGGTCAGAAATAGGGTTCTAAAAACACAAAAAATAATGAAGCATGTATATTTATATATTTGAAGAGCAAACTCTGTACGAATTTTAAGATGGGTACAAAATTCAATGGTCTGAATTTGACTAGTTTTTGTAAAATACTTAATAAATAGTAAAAAATTCAAAAAATGTAAAATTTGATCTGCAAGCACATTTTATTTAAATAATCATGTTGAACGGTTTGGATCGACGATTTGGACTTTGAAAATGTAAAAAATGAGAAGGGTAACTTTGTATTAACTCAAAAGTGGTGTAATCGGATCCCTCCTCTTATAATTATGTTGTTTCATATTTTAGGTAATGACTTCAATTTTGTTGAATTTTAATTGTTAAGACATGCTTATGTAAAATTTTTAAAACTTGATAGATTATTTGGTAGGCATAAAAACCTAGGACAAGTACTATTTAGGGCCCGTTCGGAATTTGTACTGTTCACGTGGGAAAAAAAAATCAACTCGGAGCTAATTTTTTTTTCCCACGTGAACAGTACAAAATCAGTTCATAAATATCCAATCCTGTGCCCATTCCCTTGGACCGAACAGGCCCTTAGTGTTTTTAACTGTAAAGACGCTCGTGAGCGCTAGCGACCTTCTAGAATGTAGTCCCGGTCAAAAGTTGTTGGTTGGAGGGATTTGACGAGGAATTGATATTGGGAGAGCTATTATCATATCCCAAGTTCATAATTTATGAAAAATAGTAAACGAACAACACAATAACAATACATTTCTCAAGTGAGCGTTATTCTAGTAGGAGCGACGCGTAATGTGTAAAAAATTTATTGATATAAATAGTACAATATAAAATTTCAAAGCTCATAATGTGTGAAAATTAGTAAATGAACAACACAAAAACAATATATTTCTCAAGCGGGTATTATTACAATAAGAGTGACGTGGAATGGATAAACAAATGAGAAATTTTTTAAAATAGCCTTTTTTTTATTGAATCATCAAACAAAATACTCCTCTTTTAAAATCTTTAACAAAATGCTCCTGTGGACTCTACTTTTCCCTACCTTCCCTCCCTCCTCCCACATACTCCTCCCTAGCGTCCTTGATTAAAGCACATTTCTATTTTAAGTTAACATATTTAAAGAAGAGTGAGGCTACGGTACTATGCATAGCACGGATTGGTCCGTGCTACGGCTCAATACTTAAGTTTTCAAAATCTTAACGGTCGATCCGAACCGTTTAACATGATTATAAAATGAATATGTACTTGCAAACCAAATTTTTCATTTTTTTGAACTTTTTTACTATTTTTTTAGATAGATAAAAAATCACTTGATATGAAAATTCTGGACCATAAAAAAACAGTGATTTTCTACCTATCTAAAAAAATTCAAAAAAAATGTAAAATTTGGTTTGCAAGTACATATTCATTTTATAATTATGTTGAACGGTTCGGATCGACCGTTAGAATTTTGAAAACTCAAATATTGAGCCATAGCACAGACCAATCCGTGCTATGCATAGTACCGTAGCCTCACTCTTTAAAGAAACTGTTCATGCATATCAGTTTCCTAATTGTTATGTATGATTTTTTTTTGCATAATTACATACAAAAATTTTACGCAACTTTGAATAGAAATTACTTTTATATATGATCTAACTGCAATCCTTATTATTATAAGAATGTAAAATATTTTGAAATTACATATTTTTCAAATTATAAAAGATAAATTTTTTGGTACCTCCAGAATTTAATAAACTGAATAAACGTACATTTCTGTTTTCGTCATTTTAGTTGTATTTAATTTTACAACTTTGACTATATATAATTATTGGTTACAAGCATGTGATACTTTTAATTAGTTTGGAAATTAAATTCGAATTAATTCGAACATAGTTTCAAAATTAAGTTCGAAAATTAATTTGGAAATTAAAGGCACAAGTTTAAGGGACAGTGTTATAACCGAATTTTTTATTTATACCCAAAAAATAATAGAAATTTCAAAAAATATCCATGTTAGCTTGAAAATTCGAAAAATACCCAAACCGGAAATTTTTTTTCCGGATTTGGCCTCTAAATCCGGAAAAAAATTTTCCGGAAATTGAACTCCAAATCCGGAAAATTTTTTTCCGGTTTTAACATTTTTTTTTTTTTTTTTTTTTTTTTTTTAGAGTTTCCGGAAAATTTTTTTCCGGATTTAACTTTTTTTTTTTTTTTTTTTTTTTTTTTTTTTTAGTGTTTCCGGAATTTTTTTTTCCGGATTTAACAATTTTTTTTTTTTTTTTTTTTTTTTTTTTTTTTAGAGATTCCGGATAAAAAAATTTAACTTAACAAATTTTTTTTTTTTTTTTGTAAGAGAAAAATAGCTAAAATACTAAAATCTAACGCTAAAAAATCGAATTGTTTTTTTAAATATTTGTTTCATTAATTTAAAAAAATTCAAAATGATGTAGAATAATTTAGAAATTATCAAAATAGCTAAAATACTGAAATCTAACACTAAAAAATCGAATTGTTTTTTTAAATATTTGCTAGATTACATTTTTTTATATATAATTAGCATATTTATACTAAAACAAGCCAAATTACTTGATTTATGCTGAATTACACTAAATTACAATAATTATGTAGAATTATGCTAGAATACGGTAAAATACGCTAAATTACGTACGAATAGGGATAATATCTTCACTCAGAAGGCGAAAAACGACGACGAAACTTCAAACGGCCATAAAACGGCGCTCGAGTGTCCGATTTCAGCAAATGACCACTTTTCGGAAAGCTTGCGAAAATGCGCATGCGTCCGGACTAGCTTCGCCAGTTTTCCAAATTCAGAATCGCCAAAAAACAAATAGAAGAGCCTCAAAACTTCAGTTGAAGTTTCCGATTAAGATTTTCATTTCTATTATTCAATCTACGTAGCTCAGTAAATTAGTTATGTAATTAACTTTTAGAACACCAAATTTTATTATTTTTGGAATTTTTTTTACTATTTTTATGATTTATGAAAGATGCCACAAAATAAGTCCCATTTATACGTAATTTAGCGTAATTTATCGTATTTTAGTAAATTTACCGTATTTTAGCACAAAATCGGCCCTATTCGTAGTAAAAAAACAATTCGATTTTTTAGTATTTCTACACCATTTTGAAATTTTTTAAATTAATGAAACAAATATTTAAAAAAACAATTCGATTTTTTAGCGTTAGATTTTAGTATTTTAGCTATTTTTCTCTTAAAAAAAAAAAAAAAAAAAAATTTGTTAAGTTAAATTTTTTTATCCGGAATCTCTAAAAAAAAAAAAAAAAAAAAAAAAAAAATTGTTAAATCCGGAAAAAAAAATTTCCGGAAACACTAAAAAAAAAAAAAAAAAAAAAAAAAAAAAAGTTAAATCCGGAAAATTTTTTTTTTTTCCGGAAACTCTAAAAAAAAAAAAAAAAAAAAAAAAATGTTAAAACCGGAAAATTTTTTTCCGGATTTGGAGTTCAATTTCCGGAAAATTTTTTTCCGGATTTAGAGGCCAAATCCGGAAAATTTTTTTCCGGATTTAGAGGCCAAATCCGGAAAATTTTTTTCCGGTTTGGGTATTTTTCGAATTTTCAAGCTAACATGGATATTTTTTGAAATTTCTATTATTTTTTGGGTATAAATAAAAAATTCGGGTGTTATAACATGCTAAAGTTCACATCAAAATATCATTTACAATTTGAAAAATTATGTAATTTCAAAATATATAACATTCTTATAATAATAAGGATTGTACGTAGTTATGGATCATGTATAAAAAAAATAGCTTATGTACTTGCATAAAATTTTTGTATATAATTATGCAAAAAAAAAATAACGTACAGTTAGACTATGTTTGGATGCACTAAGAATAGCATTATTCTTAGAATAGCATTACTATTCGGAACAAGGACAATCCAAACGAGAAATAGAGCTATTCAGAATAGGGAGAATAGAGCTATTCGCTATTCTTACAAAAACATGGAATAACATTTGTTGCTTTTAATATTAATACTAATCTAATATTTAAACTAATATTATATTACATTTAATAATTAAATTAATATTATATTGTATTATATTTAAACTAATATTATATTACATTTAATCTAATATTTTATTTCATACTAATCTAATATTTAAAATAATATTATATTACATTTAATATTTAAATTAATATTATATTATATTATATTTAATCTAATATTATATTATATTTAATCTAATATTTTATTTAATACTAATCTAATATTTAAAATAATATTATATTACATTTAATAATTAAATTAATAGTATATTGTATTATATTACATTTAATCTAATATTTTATTTAATACTAATCTAATATTTAAAATAATATTATATTACATTTAATATTTAAACTAATATTATATTACATTTAATATAATATTTTATTTAATACTAATCTAATTTTTAAAATAATATTATATTACATTTAATATTTAAACTAATATTATATTACATTTAATCTAATATTTTATTTAATACTAATCTAATTTTTAAAATAATATTATATTACATTTAATATTTAAACTAATATTATATTACATTTAATCTAATTAAAAAATATTTAATACTAATCTAATTTTTAAAATAATATTATATTACATTTAATATTTAAACTAATATTATATTACATTTAATCTAATATTTTATTTAATACTAATCTAATATTTAAATTAATATTATATTACATTTAACATTTAACCTCATATTATATTATATTTAATATTTAAACTAATATTATATTATATTTAATATAACATTTAATTTAATACTAATCTAATATTTAAAATAATAATATATTACATTTAATATTTAAATTAGTATTATATTGTATTATATTTAATCTAACACATAAATTATTGCTTTATTCATTCCCTCCAAACTCTTTTCCAAGTATGCAATCCAAACAACTTTTTCACTATTCTGAATAGCTTGAGTTAGCAGTTTAGCACTGTTCTTAAACAGTAGCTATTTTTATTTACTATTCTAAACAATAGCTATTCCAGCTATTCTAGAGTTCATCCAAACGTACCCTTAAGGAATGGACAATATATAATATTTATGAATGGTTTTTTTAAACATGCTAACTTAAAATAGAAATATGCATTAATTAAGAATCCCAAGGATGAGTAAGAAGGAAGAGGGAGGGAGAAGGAAGGGAAAACTAGAGTCCACAAGGCATTTTGTTAAAGATTTTAGAAGAGGGGTATTTTGTTTGATGATTTGACAAGGAAGGGTATTTTATAAAATTTCTCTAAATAAATTGTTGATATAAATAGTACAATATAGATTTTCAAAGCTCATAAAGTAAAAAAATAGTAAATGAACAACACAAGAACAATACTTGTTTAAGCGTGTATTATTCTAGTGAGAGTGCTGCAAAATGTAACCAAAATTTGCTAATATAAGCACTTCAATATAGATTTTCAAAGCTCATAATATATGAAAAATAACAAATTAACAACACAAGAACAATACAATACATTTCTTAAGCATGTACTATTCTAGCGGGAGTGCCGCATAATGTATAAAAAAATTGCCTGATATAAATACTACAATATAGATTTTAAAAGCGCATAATATATGAAAACTAGTAAATGAACAACACAAGAATAATACATTTCTCAAGCATATACTATTGTAGTAGGATTGCCGCATAATGTATAAAAAATTTACTGATATAAATACTACAATATTAATCTTTAAAGCTCATAATGCATGAAAAATAATAAATAAACAACAAATAACAATGCACTTCACAATAATGTGCCGATATAAATATTACAATATAATAATGCACGTTTCGAATCATCTATTCTGCGTTATCGATTTACCTATGTATTGCTACCGAATCTAAAAATATACTGGGTTACCAAATTGGAGACACGGAGCAATACTCTTCGTAGGATGTACCTACGGACCACTGGACTACCACAATAGTTATTGCGGCGGCGGCTTATCAATTTCGTTTTGCTTCACCCGAAGACATCAAATTCGAACTGGGGGCACTATTAAGATTCTGCAGGACAACTTACCGCAAAGCCACAACCAAGTTTAGACTGAAAACACCGTCTCCGGTCTCCCACCCACGACATAAAAATCTCCGACAAATAACGTGACATATCAAACACGTTCCACTGACAGCAGTACCCCACATATGTGTTTAATTCAATATTTTGTGCTAGCTTCTCGATATACCACGAGAGACTATTTGTTTGCACCGCCTCGCTTCAGCCTGCTTGCGTGTCACAATACGATTGGTTGCGTCCGAGAAAAAATAGGCTGCCCGTACTGAAAACAAACCCTTCCTATTAGACCCATTGCGTATCTTCAGAAAGGGCAAAAAAACCCTCCGCCTCTAATCAACCTTTTATTTTTCTTTCGGCTTGTTTTCGATAACCTCCTCTCCTATCTCTCTTTGGCCGTCGACCCGCTAATCCAAAGCGCCGACATCCGCCTCCTAATCGCCTCCACCTCGCCGATTCGTCGAATTGAAACACCTAACCGTTTTCGATCAGTGCATCCGCTCCTGTTGGTTTACCTTTTCCACAAAATCCCCAAACTATCACGGAAAAAAAGGGGAAACACACACACACAGAATTCAAATCAACGTATCTCCCTCCAAACAACAACCGTATTCTTGTCTACCTCGAGTTTTGCGCACCATACAGCAATCTTGTACTGTATAAACCCAACGGCTGAATCTCCTTCCAATCGGTGCTTTTAGGTGGGTTTCTCTGCCAATAAACCGCTACTTGATCATTTTTTAACAAAAGACTGTGCCATTCTCCTGTTCTACTTGCGTGATTTTGTCTTCATTAGTCGTTTAGAATTCTAGGGTGTGGATTCTGACTCTCGTTGCCTGTCGTTGTGTCCATGCGCATCTTCTTTCATAGATCCATGGTATTTCAGCTTGATCCGGCCATTTGAACAGCTTGATAACAAACTAACTTTTTTAAGGTCCTATGGATTGAATTTGGTTTTGACTTTTGATAAACGCCTTATGTTAATTGTAATTGATCTTATCAAGCTTATCAACAGCAAATTACACACTCAAATTTTCCTTTTATTCTTTGATATGGCACCTTTTCTTCTTCTTCTTTTATTTGTATTTTGATCTTAGGCTATGTTTAGTTGCTTTTTGGCCTGTCATAGATTTTACGTCATGCTCTGTTCTTCAGTGATGGATAGCTTAACTGAGTTCTGTTCTTCAGTGATTAACTGCACAATCAAGCTTGAACTGATATTCCCTTTATTTGCAATTTGATCAGGGGTCCTCATATTGATGTGGAATGGCGTTCTACAAGAACTCAGGTAGTAGGATGGATTCTGGTTACAACTTAAATGAGAAGGCAGATGAAGAACCTCTAGTGGACACTGATTTAGATGCCACTTCTAGAGAATGGAACCTAAATGAGAAAGTTGACAATACCTACTTGAGTGATGGCAATGGAGAGAATGCTGTTCTTGACCCCTCAAGTAAAGCAGGCCCCTCTGTCAATTGGGGTTCCACCTTCTGGAAGGAATCTCCACCCATGGTCGGTTCAAGAGAAGAAGATATGGATGGAGGTACAGGCCATTCGGCTCGGCCAGCTGATGATATGCTCTCTGACGACTACTACGAACAGGATGGCGAAGAGCTGAGTGACTCTTTGTACCGTGCTGGACCGAACGCACCTAGTACCTCTGGCTCAAGGCTGCCGCCTAAGTCAGTGTCTGCTCGACAAAATCCCTCAAAGAGGTCTAGGCCATCTAAGAAGTATAGCGAGTATGAAGATGACGATGATTACGAGGATGAAGTAGATGGTACATTTATAGATACTAAAAGATAGTGAATCTTTTCAGTACAGTTGCAGTGGCTGTATGTACTGACCGACATGTACCCAAAATTAACCGTAACTGCCTGGGTTTTTTTATGGTTTTAATTGATTTAACTGATCTCCTGGATAGTTATCCTCGAGCATTGCAGTAACATTGTTTATTTATTTACTCTATTAATACACAGCTCAACTTTTTTTATTTTTTTTTATTTCAGAGGATGATCCAGATGATGTTGACTTTGAGCCAGATTCTACTGAGACAGCCAAAGGTGCAACTAAGGTTGTTTTTTTTCTACTCATTCATGCCCTGGACTTCTTTGTATGCTTTGAAGTTTCCGAATTGTCACCGGCATATATATATTTGAGGAATTGATCATTACCTGTTTAATATTGTATATGCAAATAGATTCAACATCTAATGGTTATTTTGGGCATGTTTGAATTCTCAGCATTATTTATTTAAAAAATCATGTTTTAGTTGTTTGAAATTGGTGTGGTTCCAACATGATCTTAATTATCAGCTCACAATGGAACATAATTCAACAGCTCAACATTTTTTCTGCTTCCCTTTACAATGTTAAATATTAATTTTTAGAGCCTATTAATTTGTCTCTTGGAATCCTTCTGGTGCTCACAAATTAGCATTAAGCATTTAATGCAGTTTTATTTTTACTTTTCCTCTGCTCATGGGATTACACATTTTCCATAGGATAAACTCTCGAGTGATGATGATTTCCTTAATGACGAAGAAGGAGAAGAAGATGAAGAAATTGACATTTCAGATGATGAGGATGATTTTGTTGCGACCAAGCGGCGCAAGCTTTCCAAGTCTACAAAGAAAAGGGAGAAAAAACCGCCTGTGCGCAATCAGAAAAGGCGGGGGATGTATATATCAGATGAGGAATACTCGGATGATCAGAGTGACCATGATCGTGGTCACAGCTTGAAGAAACCCCTCCACTTCCCCAAGAAAACTGGGGGCCGACCAGTTGTTTCAAGTGATGTTCCAAGAATGTCCAGTAGAGCAGCTCGAGCTTCAAAGAAGATCTCATACGTAGAAAGTGAAGAAAGTGACGACAGTAGTGAAGAGAAGTTAAAAAAGGCTCAAAAGGTCCCCCTTGTTCACCTAGAAATGATTAATTTTGTTTCATATAAATGATGACTAAGAACTGTATTACCTGTTTACAAACATTGATGGCGGTAGGCTAGGTAATGGATTTGACTGGTAAAATTTGCATATTTTGTATTGGAAGTGACATCTAGTAAATTAGAATGTTTATGGATGCCCTTTAACATTCAAAACCCCAAACAACGAAGATTTATGACAACCTTCTATTTTTTTTTCGCATAGCGGGTTTACCAGTAACAATACCAGTCCTGATTCATATTTGAGCGGTGCAGCACTAGACTAAGTCAGGCTCTGTTAGTGTTGGTTTACTCTATTTTAGCTGTTATGTAGTTGTAGAATATCAACAATGCTTTGGAATTTGAACCCATCCCTTGAAAGAAAAGAAAAGATGAACAAAACAAAACCAAAATGAATTAAAACAAATTACAATAAAATAATGTATGATACAATTATCACCATATAATATAATACAAAATGCAATACATTATAATATAATGTAAAAGTTTATGTTTCTTAGTTCCGTAATGTTCAGAAAGAGGAACCTGAAGAGGATGATGGAGAAACTATTGAAAGGGTTCTCTGGCATCAGCCAAGGGGCACTGCTGAGGAGGCTATCCGGAACAACCGATCAACTCAGCCTACTGTTCTGAGCACTTTTGCTGACTCTGACCTTGATTGGGAGGAAGTTGAATTCTACATTAAATTAAAAGGCCAGTCGTACCTTCACTGTCAATGGAAATCATATGCTGAACTTCAAACTGTAAGTCCATTTTCTGTACTCAAAAGTACCATTACTCCTTAAGAGCAGTACCTCGAGCTGTTTGGTTTTATTCTTCTGTTCTTAAGGCTCAAGACCAAGTCAGTCCTCATGTATAAAATTCACTGAATCGGAACAGTTCATGAAATATTTGGTTAGTGCTATTCCAACAGGCATGTTATTGTTTCTGGTATATGACTTGAGCTGACTGAAACATGATGTAGGTACTGCAATCAAATTTTACCTAGAGCTTGCAAAGTACTGCTGTTCGTTCCTATTCATTTTTTAAAAACTAATTTAAAATGACAGCTTAGCGGATTCAAGAAAGTTTTGAACTACATGAAGAGAGTTGGTGAAGAAAGAAGGTACAAAAGGACCTTGTCACGTGAGGAGGTAATAACCATTGTGTTAGTTTCACTTGTTGTGTGAAGGACTTGTACTAAAGAGCTTTTACTGATTTGTTGCCACTTCATTTGAATAATTAAGAGCTTTTTTTTATTTGTTGCCATTTCATTGGAAAAATTGAAGAGTTTTAACTAAGTTTTTGTTACATGTTGTCTTAAATTGACATTGTATGCCCTTTTTTTGACTTTCTAGGCTGAAGTTCATGATGTAGGCAAGGAAATGGAGTTAGATCTTCTCAACAAATATAGCCAGGTTATTGTTTTTTCCTTTATTTCATGGTTTCTTGAGCTGCACTTTTTTCCTGTTATTTTACTGGTTTCTCCATTTTAATGACCAAACAATATTCAGGTGGAAAGAATATTTGCAGATAGAATCAGTAGAGCTGGGGATGAAATGGTTGCGGAGTATTTAGTTAAGTGGCAAGGGCTTCCTTATGCAGAGTCAACCTGGTAAAGTCTTCTAAATTGCTCTTCAGAATCATATAGGAAAGTACAACAGTAATTATTATACAAAAATATTATTAAGCTTTTATTAGACTTTTTTTTTGAAATAATATAACAGAGCAGTGCTTTCAAAAGTTAAATTTCAGTCCAGGTTGCATTGTCCAGATTTTTGAATATAGCATATAGCATGAGTTAATGCATGATTTATCTCATTTGTTCTCCATTGACGAGCTAACTGTTGGCCATTTCTTTCAACACAGGCACAAATTGAAACCTTATATTATTTACGTTTGTTCACTAGTAGGCATATATACTCTTTATACATTTACTTGGAGTTGACCAGTCTAATATATATATTTTTTTTTCAAATTTGGCTTTCAAATAGCTGGGATTACTAGCTGAGTTTTTTGTATCTTTTGTTTCAGGGAAAAGGATACTGATATTGCTTTTGCTCAAGATGCAATTGATGAGCACAAGGTACATGAAGATGAGCTCAGCTCATAAGTATATAAATTTTTGAGGCCCCAATTAGCCATGCTTGTCTTGAGATTTAGTTATTTTGTCGTATGTTTGATATTGGTAGTTGATGGTTATTTATTGGTCACTTGAGATGGTTTTTCCTACTTCTCTTTGGAATGGTGTGAAATAGAAATTTATGATATGATTTTCTAAAAAAGAAAACTGTTAGATTTCTTTTTGAACTGATATGAATTTGCTGCAAATTCTTGGACTGATATATGTTCCATTTCCTTTTAAATATAAGATGCGTGAGGATGCCTTGGCCGTGCAAGGAAAGACAGTTGATTCACAGAGAAAGAAGATCAAAGGTGATCTTTTTGGTGTTTTTCCTTGATTTTTCTAATGTCATCTGCTGTTTGTTGACTTAATCTTTGTAGTTAATTTAGTCCGCCGACAAAAGGTTAGTGGAGTACAGAGCTTACCGAAGTATTAGAACCCAATAAATCCAGAACCCTAGGTCTAACACAGATGGTGATGGGCCTTGCCTCTCTGCAGAGTAATGCAGGTTCAATTCCCGCAAAAGGCATATAAAAAGAAATGGATGCCGGAGCGAATCTTATTTAATAGAAAAAAAGGCCAATAAGTTCAGTGACTTCATTCCAAAGGGAATTTATCAATGTCCCATAAGATCAGCAATTACATCTGCTGTGTTTGCTTTCCATACTGAGTTTTTATTTGTTCCGATTTGGTAATAAGATTATGTGTTTGCTTTTCAGCTAGTTTGCGAAAGCTTGATGAACAACCTGGATGGCTTAAAGGAGGAAAACTCCGTGATTATCAGCTTGAGGGATTGAACTTTCTTGTTAACAGGTAACTTGAGTTTTTTTTCCTTTAATTTGTTTTCACTAACGATATGCTGTTGCTATATTTAGCATTTTGTTCGTGTGTTGTTGAATTTTGTGCTTCT
Organism: Carex kokanica; assembly: GCA_025461125.1. Classification (NCBI taxonomy): domain Eukaryota; kingdom Viridiplantae; phylum Streptophyta; class Magnoliopsida; order Poales; family Cyperaceae; genus Carex; species Carex kokanica. Next base: position 524,560 of record JAJGRX010001122.1, on the reverse strand, counting down.
GATACAGCTGGAGAAATGATACTAATGTGATACTAGCTGATGAAATGGGTCTAGGAAAGACTGTTCAGTCAGTTTCAATGGTGGGGTTCCTTCAGGTAAAATTCCTATTGTTGTGTGAATATTATAAAAGCTTTGTTCACTTTTCACTCTGAACTTCCTTTTTAACATTCTCCATCTTGGTTTTGCAGAATTCCCAAGAAATTCAAGGACCATTTCTTGTTGTGGTACCATTGTCCACGCTTACAAATTGGGCCAAGGAGTTCAGGAAGTGGCTACCTGAAATGAATGTGGTAGTTTATGTTGGAAATCGTGCTAGCAGAGAGGTATGTACATATTGTTCATAACTTTATCTACTCAAATTGGCAAGTGCAGAACGTGTTCTTTGCTTAACTAGAAACATTGTTTGCTCCAAGATCCTTATATTTGAAGTTTATTTCTAAATCCTTCATTTTTTCTTCTTTTGACTTGTTTTTTGTGTTGTGTTAAGATAATTTACCTATAAATCTGGTTACTATTTGACTAATAATTTTTGGGTCTTGCAGATGTGCCAGCAATATGAGTTTTATACAACCAAGAAGAGTGGTCGACAGACGAAGTTTGATACATTAATAACTACATATGAGGTCATACTGAAGGATAAAGCTGTTTTGTCAAAGATACGGTGGAACTATCTTATGGTTGATGAAGCCCACAGACTCAAGAATTGTGAAGCATCACTCTACATAAGTCTTATGGTCATGCTCATCACATATTATGATTTTATTTAAATTTTTAGATGAATGTTTGAGGTTTTAATGTTGTTAGTTGGTATTGCAGGAATTCAGCACAAAAAACAAGCTGCTTATAACTGGCACGCCATTGCAGAATAGTGTTGAAGAGTTATGGTACATACCTCTTCATGTTCCTCTTTGTGCTAGTATTTAGCAATACTGGTTTCTGCTCTTATTATCAACACTAATGGTTTATTTTTCTCATCTTATTTTGTTTCCTTCTCTTATCTGATTTTCGGTAGGGCTCTTCTCCATTTCCTTGATCATGACAAATTTCGAAGTAAAGAGGAATTTGTTGAGAGATACAAGAACCTCAGCTCTTTTGATGAAAATGAGGTACTAGGCTGTTTACTAATTGCTATTCAATGTTTCATTTCTCTTGAACTTGGGCAAAGCTCTTTGACTCCCTTGTTTTTCCTTTTAGCTTGCAAATCTGCACAGAGAATTGAGGCCTCACATCCTTAGAAGAGTCATAAAGGACGTAGAGAAATCCTTGCCTCCAAAAATTGAACGCATTCTCAGAGTTGAAATGTCTCCTCTTCAGAAACAGTACATATCATTTTCTCAATTATATATGAAACTATTGTATTTTCTTTTGTTTTTTGATATTTATTTCTTGTGTACAAGGTATTACAAATGGATTTTGGAGCGCAATTTCCAGAACCTGAACAAGGGTGTTCGTGGCAATCAGGTGAACAATTTGGCAATTTTATGTATCTACATGATTGTTACTAGTGATACTGTTGCTGATTTTTAATCAATTCGTTGAATGCTGTAACATGGCGTGGATATGATAATTTAATTAGCATCCCAAATAAACCCAAGTTGAACCAAAAAAGGGAGGACCTTTTATACTGTGAGAGGTAACTTTAATGTAGATATGATAATTTCTCAACTCTTCCATTATGTAGGTGTCACTGTTGAATGTTGTTGTCGAGTTAAAAAAATGCTGCAACCATCCTTTCTTGTTTGAGAGTGCTGACCATGGTTATGGCGGAGACATAAGTACCAGCGATAGTAACAAGATTGAGCGTATGGTTCTTAGCAGTGGGAAACTTGTTTTACTTGATAAGCTGCTCGTTCGATTGCGCGAAACGAAGCATCGTGTACTTGTATTTTCTCAGGTTGGTTTCTTTGGTATGTGCATGGCCTCTTATTATGCATTTTTGACTTCCGGGGTTGGTTATACGAGCTGTGTTACACCACAATGATTTTATAAGTAAATTGTTATGATGATGTTTGGTTATTTTGTGGCATTTGTTGATATATTTATCATGAGGTTGCAATTTTTTTTCACAATAATTAGCTTGAGAAATCTCTGATTTTTGGGGGGAATTATAATATATTTTTGGTGCCAGTTTGGAATTTGATAGTTCTCGGTCATCCAACTACACTGTAAATATTTTTATCTTCTGTTTGTTGTGGTTTAACTGCAATTATTTCTTGGTACAAACAGATGGTTAGGATGCTGGACATATTAGCAGAGTACTTGTCCCTAAGGGGATTCCAGTTCCAGAGGCTGGATGGTAGTACTAGGGCCGATCTTCGGCACCAGGCCATGGAGCACTTCAATGCACCAGGTAGTGAAGACTTTTGCTTCCTCCTCTCCACGCGTGCTGGTGGACTTGGCATCAATCTCGCAACTGCAGATACTGTCATTATTTTTGACTCTGACTGGAATCCCCAGAATGACTTACAGGTGTTAATTGCTGCATATGTTCTCTGTCTCCTTAGTTTTTAATTGATAGCCATGCTTGGCAGTTGCTACCGTGGTAATATTTGCTTTTAACTATGTGATATCATCTAGCGGCCTGCTCAGGTGACCAAGTCATGGCCTGAGAAACTGAAATATAATTATGCTTGTATGATTTTGGTAGTTCAGATTTCAGAATGGGCGAATAAGCAGTAAGCATATACCAAACAATTGTGCTGTACCTTTATGTTTTGCTTTGATGTCATTGTTCTTGGCCTATCAGTATGCATTGGAAATGTTTTGTTTCTCTGAAGTTAAATCAACAGTCTTTTGTTGGGACAATCTGTGTATTCTCTTTTTGATCAACTAAATTAGTTTGTTAGGTAGCCACCTCATTTGTGTCTAATGTCATGGTTAACATCTAAAAGAAGAGCACCTGACCTTTTTAAGTCTTCCATTCCAACCCATATAAGTTGCAAGAATTAAGTATTTGAGCTTTTTGTAATCTCTTTAATGTCTCATAGGCAATGAGTAGGGCACATAGGATTGGTCAGCAAGATACTGTAAACATCTATCGTTTTGTGACTAGCAAGAGCGTTGAAGAAGATATCTTGGAGCGTGCTAAGCAGAAAATGGCAAGGCTTCCCTTTTTGCATTACAACAACTTCATTAGCAGAATTTTTTTTTTTTAAAGTCTTTTTTTTTTTCCCGGTTGAAGGTTCTTGATCACCTAGTTATTCAGAAGCTTAATGCTGAGGGCAGGCTTGAGAAGAAGGAGAATAAAAAAGGCAACTCGATGTTTGATAAGGCAAGTTGAGCTCCAGTGTTTCTTTCGTTTACATACTCATCAATTATACTTGCAAAAACTTGCTAAAAGAGATCCAAAGCCATTGTGAAGATCAAGCTAGCTAAGTTGTTAGATATGAACTGGTTCAGGTTATACTAGAGCATGAATGGCTTAGTCCTTTGTTAAAATAATGACCAACATGAGTGGAGCGTCTGAATAAAACATGGGTGTCAACCTATTTAACTTGATAATTGCCTGCTTGACATGATCATCTGGCACCATTTTGATAAGCAAAACCTATCATCCTATGGTTTATATTGACTGGCGACTGGATAAGCAGTTCAGGAGATAATTGTCTCATGGCGGGTGAAGTAAATGAACTTAAATCAACAAGATTACTTAATAGATTCAATGGGTCATGCTTGGTCAACTTATTTTAATAAGTTTGTTTTGCATTTGCAATCATTACATCATGAATTAACTTGGTTGAATACCTGAGCTGATAAGCTTAACAACCCTATATCTTTGTAAGCTTTTAGATTTCTGGCTGACTTCTCTGAATGCAGAATGAACTTTCTGCAATTTTGAGGTTTGGAGCTGAGGAGTTGTTTAAGGAGGAGAAGAATGATGAGGACAGTAAGAAACAACTGGAAAGCATGGATATTGATGAAATTCTTGAGAGGGCTGAAAAGATTGAAACAAAAAGTGCTGAAGGGGAGGCTGGAAGCGAACTGCTAAGTGCTTTCAAGGCAAGTAGTGTTTTCAACCTTCACTATGCAAATTTTATATAACAAATATTTTGAGAATCACAGGTACCACCTGTCAGGACCAAATTTGTTTCTAATTTCCACACAAACGTCTCTAATGTGAAGCTTTATTGTATGTTAATTGAGGAACTCTTTAAGTAACAGATACGAATAAAGTTTCATGACTGCAGGATAATTCCCTCAATGGATAATCTTAGTATTTTTTTTTTTGTCAAATGGGATAATCTTACTTGGTAACAGATAAGAATAAAGTGTCAGATTCTTTTTGTTTGGTTTTAGGTTGCCAACTTTTGCAGTGCTGAAGATGATGCCACATTCTGGAGTAGGTTGATACAACCAGGACCTGTTGAGCATGCTGATGTAAGCATTAAGCTAACATAATTGTAAATTGTTATAAAATGAGAGCACTTATAGGTACCTGGAAGCTGTGCTATACTGGTACTGACATATCCAGGACCTCATATTACTGGCTTCTACAATAAACTACTACTGTTTTGTTTTAGGATGAAGTACAGCTCTTTAAATCGCCAAACAAGGCATATATTTGGTCTGAGTTAGTGTGTACTGAAATTAAGAAAAATTGTATGTACTGAAATTGTGGTGAAACCTAAAGTGTTAATTAAGAAAAGGCGCAAATGAATTATGTTGGATTCCATTTCTCAAACTCGTGCTGAAAATCAAGACAGGGAAAAGAAAAAAACATTGTGCTGAAACTACGACTTGCAATATTTGGTCAGTTTTATTATGTACTGTAATTGTATTTAAAATGAAGGATAGGCGCAAAAGTATTTTACTGCCAGATCTCTACCACTGTTTTTCCAGACTATTTTGCTTTGTCCTCCAACTCTCAAACTGAAGTTAAGAATGGTTCTATCTAAGGTGTCATTCAAGGTAAGTACCCTTTCTGACTGCGTTCCTCATTGATGCTGTAGGAGATTTTGGCACCTCGTGCTGCAAGAAACAACCGAAGTTATGTTGAAAATGACCCACCTGAAAAACCCACTGGCAGGAAGAGTAAGAATAGCGAATTTAGAGAGAAGCCAAAGAGGCGATCTGCAAGGGTTGCTGATGCTTCGTTTTCATCTGCGCCTTTTATTGAGGGAGCTTCTGCCCAAGTGAGGGATTGGTCTTTTGGCAACCTGACGAAGAAAGATGCATCCCACTTTGTTCGCGCAGTAATGTCTCTTAAATTATTTTTGGAAATGTTTAATTGCTTTATTCTATCGGTTGTTGCTTTTGTAACTTCACATCCACTAGAGTAATTCATTGGTGTGGGCAGCATCTGGGGCTGTTCATTGTGAATAAAACAACTGCTCTGCCCCCTTAATTTCTAGCAGTGTGGTCAGTTGTTTGGATTTTCCAGACTGCCCATTTTAAACCATGAGAGTATTCTAGTATATCAGACTCACTTCAGAATTTTCCAGGCTGCCCATTTCAAAATTTTGTAACTGTACTATTTTAACCAGCTTAAAATCATGTATCTTTTTTCATTTATCTGTCAGTAGCTTTCTTTATCATTTTACAGAAAAGTTCAACTAAGCATGTTTATAACCGTGGCCTGTCTGCTGGTCCCATGCTTCTTTGTTCTATTTGTTTCTTATTTTTCTTTAATTTTTCAGAGTTCTTATTCGTAGTATTCATGCAGGTCAAGAAATTTGGCAATCCAAGTCAAATTGACTTAATTGTGGCTGAAGCTGGGGGTGCAGTCGAAACTGCCCCTCCAGAGGCTCAGATTGAACTATTGGACTTGCTGATTGATGGTTGCCAAGAAGCAACCAAAGAAAATACGGATGTAAAGGTATGCATATTCCTCAATTCTAGTTGACATTTTTAATGCCTTTGTGTAGGAAGCAATGTTGACCCAACCCCACCTATTTTTGACTGATTTGATGAGCTAGCAAGTTGGGTTTAGTTTAACAGGTTTGAACTTGACCCTATTACCTACGCTGCTGCTGTACGCTGTCTGTTAAGGTGCCACATTGTTTTGATCTATTAGTTGACTGGAGAGACTAATTGGTACTCAAGGGAGGTGTCCAGGTTGAGATTTCTTGTAGGATGGAACTATCTAATTATCTTGCTGGCCTCAAATCTGTCTCAATCCATTATTAGCTTTCTTTCAACTGTTTTGATAGCTTCAGTTCTTACAAATCTCCTTGATATTTTTTTTTATGCAGGGAACTTTGTTGGATTTCTTTGGTGTCCCTGTCAAAGCCTACGAAATGCTAGCTCGATTGGAGGAGCTTCAGCTTTTGGCAAAGCGTGTTGCTCGGTATAAAGATCCAGTCACCCAGTTCAGGTTGATGATACAACACAAAACTCCCCAATGGTCAAAAAGTTGTGGGTGGACGTCAAGTAAGTGCTGTCACCACTTCCTCTTTGAATCACCCTTGATTTTTTTAGTATTGTTCTGCATTACCAATTATTTTTCTGGTACTTGCAGATGAAATTGAAAAATGTATATTTTCAATTTTCAAAACACTCTTTGTCTATACAGTATAATTTTGACCATTCCCTAATAACTTACCATTAAGCCATATCAATATTTATCTAGGAGGGTATTAAGACTGGAATTCTTTAATAGAGCTGCTACTTCTCCTACCCGTGTTTTTCCTCAGAAGTATATGAACAATGTCCAAACTACTTGATTTTGTAAATAAAAATGGATTAAACCCTTACTTTACTATAGTTCGAAATTTGTTATGGCCAATTTAATAGCAACTCAGAAATTCAGAGGTTTCACTTTAGGGAAAGTGTACTTGGCTGGTCTAAGTCCGATTATGGCTTCCAGGACCTGACTGACCTAAATAGCACCCTTAGAGTGGGATTTTGAATCTAATTGAAGTGCTGAAGAAATTATTGTCAATTCTGGTACTTTTCTGTTCTAGTACTTTTTATTGAAAAAACAATTGTAGTTGATGATGCTAGGTTGCTATTGGGCATACATTATCATGGATATGGAAATTGGGAGAAGATCAGGCTGGATTCCCGGCTCAAGTTGACGAAGAAAATTGCTCCAGCAACACTAGGAGACCGTGAGACTTTTTTGCCTCGCGCTCCTAACTTAGATAATCGTGCCAGTGCTCTCCTCCTGAAGGTATTTTATTCTTTTTTTCATCTCAATTTGTGTGGAGAAGATTCTCTTATTGTAGAATTATGAAAATGCTAGCTAACTACTCTGTGTCACAACCCTAAAATAAGTAATTATCCTTAAACTAAAATCAAATACTAATTGTAAGTGGATGATTTTGAGCAATGTTGGCGCCTGGAGGAGACAAAATAAAAAACCCTAGAATAACGAATAATAATCACAGTAGCAATAATTTAAATATAAATGTAAATGTTAATAATAAGAGGGTACGGATATCAATGATTTTTGTTATTTTCCATTTTTTTATCAATAACAGAGAGCACAGATAATATAGTATGTTATAACAAGGATTGAAATGACACCCTATTGAAATTACAATAGTTGCAGTAATAGTAATAATATAAAATAGTAATATACCTCACTTAGAGGAGGGATCCAATTACACCTTTTTTGGTGACATATCATGACACCGTTTTTTATATAGGTCAATTTTGCGATTTCAAAATCCAAACAGTCGATCCGAACCGTTCAACATGATCACCATATTAAAATGTGCTTGGAGATCAAATTTTACATTTTTTTGAATTTTTTTACTATTTATTAAGATGGTTACAAAATCGCTGTTTTTCAATGGTCTGAAAACAACGATTTTGTAACCATCTTAATAAATAGTAAAAAAATTCAAAAAAATGTAAAATTTGATCTCCAAGCACATTTTAATATATCCATCATGTTGAACGGTTTGATCGACTATTTGGACTTTAAAAATGGTAGGTGTCAAAGTGTGTCACCAAAAAAGGTGTAATTGGATCCCTCCTCGTATACTTATTCCTTTTTGCCTCCCTTTTGCATTCTCAGTTCTGTTTACGAATATTGCCTCTTTCTGTACTAGTTAATTAAGTTTTGTTATATCTACTATGCATGGAGTTTATAGCTCTTCCTCATTAATTACATTTTTATTTTCGAAGTGTGTGCTAGTGTTTTTTCCCTTTGGTGTTGTGTCTTCTGTTTACTTTAGCTCTTATTACACTGAATTATGTTCTCTTTCCTTTATAAATGGAGTATCCAACTTTTAGTCATGAAGCAAACTTTTTCAGGAATTTGCAAAAACTACCAATAACAATAGTAAGGATAAAGCGAAGGGTGGTTCTCGCAAAGGGGCTAAGGCTGAAACCATGAATTCATCTAGGGTTTCAAATGGGCGACTAAAGGAGAGCTTAAAACCTGAATCCTCTAGGAGGAGTTCTAGGTTAAACAATGATGAGAACAATAAACGTGAGTCAGAAGAGCCAGAGGTGAAAGAGGAAGGCGAGATATCGGATTCCGAACCTGAGGCCAGGTATCGCCAGAATAAAGAGGATAAATGGAGGGAATGGTGTGCTGATGTAATGGCGGACGAAGAAGAAACACTGAAGCGCCTCGAGAGGTTGCAGACTACTAGTGTAGATCTCCCCAAGGAAAAGGTTTGGTCTTTTATTTTTTATTTTCCTGGACTTGCGGTGTATACATTTGGCATTTAATGTGGTTTAATGTCTTACATTGGTCTTACTTTGTTCAATTTGGTACATCTAGGTTCTTTCTAGGATTAGAAAGTACATACAGCTTATTGGGACAAAGATTGATAGTGTTGTGCAGCAACACGGGGCATCCTACAAGCAAAACAGTGAGTTCAACACAATTATTTCCATTTTCTAAACAATATGTTTACTGTTTCTTCTTGTACTGTTAAAATATTGATTGCTTATAACAGAAGTGTGGGTCCCTTGGTGAGGGGGTTACAATGGCTTGAAATCAACTTTTTGAGGGTTCAATGAACTGTGCAGTATATTAACTCTCATTGGCATCCTGTGATCCAGGTTTATGTCAAGGGTTTTTAGCCTCTGTTCAGTCTGATGAAAAACCAAGCATTAAATAGAAAAATTATTGTGCAAATGCTCTAATCAATTAGGAAATTCTCCTCAACATGTTCGTTTGTACTCCTTTACTGGGACAAGACCAGACTGGCACGACAAAATTAAAGTCTCTGTTTGATGGTCTTTTGTTTGGAAATCTCTTGATTTATTTTATTAATACACCTTAGGGATGACAATGAGATTGTGGAACTATGTCTCGTTATACTCCAACTTAACTGGAGAAAGGCTGCATGACATCTATTCCAAGGTCAAGGAGGATCAAGCTGAAGGAGGGGCTGGCCCATCCCATTATAACGGCGATGGAACTCAGTTCCAGCCTTTTAATAGGAGGAAACGTCAGTTCAACCAGAATTCAGCGGCAATGACAGATGGTGCTTTCCAGAGGAATCAAAACCAAAATGCTGGTGTGTCAGAGGCCTGGAAGAGGCGAAGAAGATCGGACTCATTAATAGATTCAAATGCGCTTCAACCACCGTTGAATTTGGTTTACCCGCCAGTTGCTATGAATAATGGGAGCAGAATACCAGAGCCTAGCAACTCGGCTGGTATCCTGGGGTGGGCCCCATCTGCAGAGCGACCGAGGCTCAGCAATGAAAGGCCCAAGAGAATGCATCAAGGCCGGTTTAATCCAGTACAGGGCCCCCTGTTATAGAGAGCAATCTGCATTTTTAATTGCTGAAGGGAACAAAGGTTCTTGCTGATCTGAATTTAGTTCAAGCGTACCTGTTCCTTTGAAAGATCACGTACTGGCATATGATCTGGTGCACTGTCATGTTGGATGGTGGTTAAATGATGGTGCAGACACTGAATAGCTTCGTCTGAATTATGTTGGAGACAGAAAAGAAATAATTGCAAGTTTTGTCAAGTTAGCTCAGTAATATCTATACAGAGTGGAAGAGCCATTTTCTGGTTTAGGCGCTACTTGTACTCTTTAAAATCAACAACATTGTTCATTACATGTAACTACTTTTTTATATTCAATATATAAACAGTTCTTCAGAAAAAATAGTTTCTCATTTATATCTTGTACTAGTTGTTCTGTTTTCACAATGTCTGAGGTTTTGGTGGTCAAGAGTATGTGTGGTGATTGCGAAAAATTGTGCAGAAGCCAAGCTGGGTAAAAGTAACCATGGTGTAATTTACTGATAGGATTATGAGACCATGGTGTAATTTGTTTTGGTAAATAAAAATGACAATTGATAGTGGTTGGGCCTTAATTGCAACCCTCCTTGGGCCATTTTTTTTGTATTTTCTAGCAGGAGACGAATGTCCGATTTTTTTTTTTTTTTGCAACATTTAGAACAAAATTTAAATCTCAGAAAGTAGTACGGACATGCCGGAAGACAGCGTCCGGGAAACATCCGAACGACAGTGTCTGAAGAAACGTGCTGGTAAAAAGTGTCCAGTAGCCAGAGGAGGCAGCAAGGGGAAATTTTTTGCAGCGGAGAGATCGGGGACCAGTGGGGGAACAGGCGAGGGGAGCACGCACTCAATAAAGGGCGGGCTAGAAAAAAAAAGAAAGAATCGGAGCGCCTCAAATAAACCCTTGTGTATGCTCTGTTCCCAAGCTTTATAGTTCGACCTTTGTATCTGATGATGCCTTGGTGCTGAGATAAATTGTGGTTGAGATGCTATGATCTTCAGTATTTGAGTTGTCATCCTTGGTTTGTTTTAACAATCCTTGAATCCATGCATCACCATTGAGCTGCTATGTATATCTTCAATCCACTGTGGCTTAATCTCACTGACTGCCGCTAACTCTGCATTAAATTCAACAAAATTTCCCTTTCCTTCATCTTTCCTTGAAAGGGTGTCAACAACTCTATTTTCACAGCCTTTTTTGTATCCAATCACATACTCAAAACTCTAATAACTTGTCCTTTATGTTGGGTAGAAGTGTTAATCTGGTGATCGGTTCTTATTATGAATTCCACACCACCCCCCCCCCCCCCCCCGTATAAGATGATGCCTTCATTTGGTTACTGCTTCAAGTCAGGCAGGTAACTCTTTTTCGTATGTCGAAAGTTCTGATTTTTTATGCCAAGTTTTTTTGCTAAAAAATGCAATTGGATTTCTGCCCTGCATAAGCACTTCCCCTATGCCATCTCTACGTGCATCAGTCTCTATGATAAATGGTTTGGTGAAATCTGGAAGTGAAAGCACAAGAGCTTGTGTCATACTTTCTTTAAATGATTAAAAGCTGATCGCGCTTCAGAGTTCCAAATAAAGGTATTTTTGTAAGTAATTCAGTGAGAGGCTTAAAGATTATACCATAATCCTTGATAAACTTCCTATAATAGCTTGTTAATCCTAGAAAACTCCTAAGCTCTTTGACTGTATGAGTATGGGCTTGGATTGGACATAAACTTTCTTTACTAGTAGGATTGTACATAAGTATGGGCTTGTAGAGTTGAATAAGAATTTTTTTTAGTAATTCATTGACAATTTTCTCGATTTCTAACCTCTGAAAATAGGAACCTTAAATCCACAGGTTTTGCATAATCTTGTAAAGGTATTTTGTGATCAGTTGCTCTCTGTGAAGGTAGCTCAGTAGGTTCCTTAAACAGTTCTTGGTACTTCCAATTTGCTGTAAAAGAGAGTTACTGACCTTATCTTCTTGTTTTACCTGTCCTTCAAGGTTGTCTAGAGTTTGCTCACATAATTTCACCTTAGCTGTAACCTCCTCTACTGTAAGATTACAGAATCACCCTTATACTTCATCTTCATGCTTCCCTTTTTCCAATCTATGATCATGGGATCAAACCAGTCAATCCCAATATTAATTAAACCATAGCAAGGCACATCAAGGACTCTTAGGTCTACCTCAAATTCATGTTGTTGTAATTGAAAATTCAATTCTGAACAAACTGTGTTAGAAGTCATATTTTCACCATTTGTTGTCCTTACTGTTAAGGGACTGGTTGTTTTACTCTCTAGTTGTAAGTTGTGAACAATAGAAGGATTGATGAATGAATGTGTACTCCCACTATCAACCAATGCACATAACGGAATTTGACCAATTTGCCCTTTAAACTTGAGTGTTCTATTGTTATTAATGTTGCTCTGAGGCTGTGAGCACAAATTGTAATCATTGCCTGTTCATCTTCCTCTTCCACATTGCTTCTTGAGAGTAGGTCCGATGCCCATCGGACCTACTTTTGTTCGATGGGTTCAATCACCGTCAGGTCCGCTTAAAGATTCGTGCGCTCCGCTTTAAAATTCGTGCGTGTCTGCTTCGATTTTTGTACACACAGATCTTAAGGCGGATCGGGCATTCATGGAGCTCATTGGACCCAAAAGTAGGTCCGATAGACATCGGACCTTGTCCGTTCTCCCATCATATTCTTCTTCTGTACCAGCATAAAAAATTGTCATAATCTGACCCTTAACCTGTAAGGCTGGAATAATACGCGGATGATGATCATCATGGGTGCAGCTCGGCTACAAGAGGTACTTCAAGATAGGTTGATATGGGAGAAAAGCAAGAAAGGGGTTATACAACGGCTGAGGGGTACGAGCAGCTAAGCACACAAAGATTGATCAAACCGGTTTATCCTGAAATGAAGAAACAAGCATTACAACGAATCTGGAGTTGGAAAAATGTCATTCCTCGTATCAAAACTTTCATATGGAAAGCACTACAGGATGGTCTTCCAACATTAGCAGAGATGCATCGTAGAATACAGTCGTGGAGCCCACTTTGCCCAAGGTGTGGGGGTGAGATCGAATCCCTAACACATGTGTTGTTCTTCTGTCACCTGTCACGTGCAACATGGGCGGTCTCAGATTTGCCAATCCGGGTAGATCACTTGCCTTTTAGCTTCACTGAGACACTCATGAACCTGACGGAAAATTTAGAGGAACAACACATTACAACACTATGTAACATGCTATGGACCTTGTGGAAGGCATGGAATGGGGAGCTGTTCAATGGGAAGAAATCAATACCAGCAGGCTTGCTTGCACAGGCAAGGATGCTGGAAATGGATACAAGAAACAAGGAGGGTGGAAGTCAGCGTACCAGGTACCAATCGGTACAGATCAATGACCAGGTATTGGTGGTTTTCATAGATTCTTCATGGGATGTATCAAAGAAGGTACGATGGGGGGCCGTATACTACAACTGGGAAGACAAACTGCAAGGTGCAAAAACAGAATCAAGCATGGCTGATGATCCTCTGCATGCGGAAGCTTTGGCAATGTTAGATACCTTGCAGGATGTAGCAAGCCAGCGTACCAATGCTGGTACACAGAGGTATAGTATTTTCTCTGACTGTAAGACTCTCATAGAAGCAATTAAAAACCGAAATTTTTAAATATAGCACAGATTCAAAAAAAATAAACCAAAACGGCACCGTTTGGCCGTAATTCCAAATTTAGCACGGCCGCAGATCAGCTGAGCGGCCCCATTTACTGGGGACCGCAGATCAGCTGAGCGGCCCCAGAAATGGGGCCGCATATCGGCTGAGCGGCCCCCCTTTTTTTTTAATTACGAAAAATGTTTTTTTTTTTGGTGATTGTGTTATAAAAATAATTGTATTTGTGTTGTAGTTTGAAATGTTGTTTAATTTATGTATTTTGTTGCAAGTTATTTTAGAAATGTCGTTCGTTTGAAATATTTTATATATGTCGTGTGGTTCAAATATTTTTTTTGTACGAGGAGATAGTGATATAATGAACAAAATAAATAAATAACCAAAACAAATAACAAACTAACAAAAAAAATAAGAGACATAATATAACAAATAAGTCCAGTATCTGACATAGTCTACGAATATAATTAAAACTAAATAAACATCCAGTCCATTGGTACGGCTCTCAGCCTACGAATATAATTAACTACCTCGTGCATCTCGAGCAGCTCTGTTCTGTCTTTCCATTGTATCTCGGCCGGCTTGGTGTCCTCTTCTCCTATGATGTAGTACATCCATCCACATCGGAATCCTGTTGTGTTTTCTTCTGCCCAAAGCAATATTTTTATCTTCTGGAACAAGTACAGGGCCCTCGTTTGCAGGCCATTCCGACTGATTTTCATAGACATGCCATTCAGCACTCCATGTGTTGATCAGTGTCCGGATGTGGTAGTAGTGACTAACAAAGCAGCCAGGGTCGATGCCTCGGAGACGGCACACAGACACAACATGAGAACACGGTATTCTGTCCAATTGAGGCTTTTGGCATGTGCATTCCACCGTGTGATCATCCCTGATGTGAACCGTGTATTTGAAATTAGCCTTGGTAAACCGGCCAGAATCGTCAGGTATGTAAGAGTGAACTCTCTCTTGTGTAGAGGTTACCTCGAACTCGTTGTTGTGGCCAAACCCCCCAAGCGTCTTCATAGTATTGGACCTCTCGAACCGGTAGTTAATAAGCTAAGAAAAATTAAAAAATAATGAAGAAGTCAGATCTTTTTAACAAAGTTACTAAAAAATTATGAAGAAAAAACTATAAATAAAAGTACCTCATGCACACGACACGAGAACTGTTGACCAAGACTGGCTTCATTTAGCGCTTTGGCCCTTCTTTGCGCAAACCATGTGAGACATTTGTAAAATGTGTCTTCAATTATTGCTGCCACCGGTAACCTACGAGATGACCTGAAAACATTATTTAGCGACTCGGAACCGTTTGTAGTCATAATTCCCCAACGGTAACCGCCGTCCAGTGCTTGGAATATCTTCCATGGTTTGGGACACTTGTTGTCATCTTGATCCAAATACTTACCCACACCGTCCAGCCAATTGAGGGCGCGGTCACATACATCCCCCATTGCTTGCATTCCTTGCTCGTATCTTCTCATCTTTCTCTTAGCCACACATATCCTAAAAAACTTGATTGCCGCCTCACTACAACCGTTCTTCTTCATGTTCTCGGCTATGTGAGTAGCACAAAGACGGTGAACACATTGATCCTCATCCTCATCGTTCCACCCCAAATCATCTTGTATGAACACCTTCTTTATACCTTTGCCCCTATCAGTTATTACACATATGAATCTGGAGCGAATTACATTGTGGCGCAACCATTTCATGAACCACGCACAATCTTCGAAACTCTCTGATTCTACCAGTGAAAAAGCCAACGGGAGAAGCTGGTTTTCTGCATAGTACCCGGTTGCAATCAACAACTTGCCTGTATTAAAATAATCAAATTAAGTAAAGATAAAAAAAAGTTACCTTTGTACCGGCCTGACAGAAAACATGCATCAACCGTGATGACTGGTCTGATGTGTTGAAAAGCTGCAATGCACGGTCCAAATGCCGAAGCCGCCCTATGGAAATACCTCCATGGTCCTGGTTCACCGGTGGGAAATGAGGTCACCTCAAACAATGTTTCTGTCTAATAAATTAAAAAAATAAGTTCAATTGTTGATTTTATTACAATGACGTAAAAAAATAAGTGCCAATTTAGTACCTGGGTTCTTTCTCTTGATTGCCTCCAACAACGGAACTATAAGAGAGTACGACCCCTCCCAACTACCAAACTTGCGGGCAATTGCCAACTCACGGCCACGCCACAGTTTGTTATACGCCGGTATCTGACTGTTGTATCTTTCAGCAACAGCGATCCTTACTGTGTTGATACTCAAATCAACGTCGTTCCTCATGTGAGCCGATATGCAATCGGCAACCATACTAGCCGACAACTGTGCATGATCAATTCTTGTCGCATCCGCGTGACATAAATGTTGTGTTGGGCACTTCGAAATACGCCATTATGTACCGTAACCAGTGGCCTTTGCGAGTATGTACCAGCCACACCTACTGTCACTGCACTTGAACCTCATTCTGGTGGTATTACTGTGCGTATTCCTTATCTCTTTGTTGCAAACTATGTGAAACCTGGCAATTGCGCTCTTCATGGCCTCTTTTGAGTCATATATTTGACCCTCAGACAGTTCATTCTCAAACACTTCCCTCCTTCCAAACAAACTCGAATTTGCGGACTGAAACCCTGATGTGTCATTGAAAGCCGAACACGGGTGCTGAAACCCGCGATCCATTATCCGAAAACCGCTATCCATTACGAAAGTCCTCGGCCGTCCAAGCACAGGCCCGGTATCTTCCTCGTCACTATGATCGCCCGTACCCTCAGGATTTTCATCACCCCAATTTTCCTCTACCTCTTGTAATTCTGAATCCTCTGATTCAGCACTTTCATCTGGATCACAAGATTGACCCCAATGAGCGCTCCGACTAGATGAAGGCTGGTCGGTCCGGGTGGGGGCCCGACGGGAGGGCCGACTACTGGACGGTAGATCTCTCTGAACTGGGGCTCGACTACTGGACGGTTGGTCAATTTGGACAGGGGACGGACTAGAGCCGGATGAGTTACCCCGACCCCGACCCTGAATTAACCTCATAGCTGGGTTGGTACGCCGGACTCTAGTAACCTCCACATATAGGTCAATTATCTTGTATGTACCCCCAGAAAAACTCATAGTTTGGTTGTACAATACCTGCCAGACTCCCTCATTCTGGATTGGAAAGAGTTGGAACCAGGTTTGTGCTGAACTAGTCGGCATACTAATCTTGGCCTCAATTTTAAGGTCATACTGGCCCTGATCCAATCCCAAGTTCTGACATATACTCGATTTAAGCCCCACATAATCAGTACCCGGTAAAACCGGAATCACAGTAACAGGTCCGATACTATAATAAACCCCATTAGGACCTGTTAGAACATCACCACCAGTATAAATTGATACCATAAGAGCCATTTTGAATCCAATACACAGGAAACCTAAAATTAAAAATTAACTAAATTAATTATTAATCTACTGAAAATTAAAAAAAAAATGAAAAAAAAAGAGAAAAAAAAACTTACAGGAGAAGAAGCTCTTGTCCAGGAGAGAGAGGGGATCAGAGTGTGAAATGACTTTCTCTCTCCTGGATCGGAATAAGAAGGGAGGGGGCCGCTCAGCCAATCTGCGGTCCCCAGTAAATGGGGCCGCTCAGCTGATCTGCGGCCGTGCTAAATTTGGAATTCCGGCCAAACGGTGCCGTTTTGGTTTATTTTTTTTGGATCTGTGCTATATTTAAAAATTTCGGAATTAAAAATGACAGTATAGAAGGGCTCCTATCTTGGAAGGCAACAGAAACAGTTGCAAGATGCATGGAGGAATACCAGCATCACAGGGACCTGGTTGCAATAAATTACAGTCCAAGGGAAAGTCTTAGGGGGCCGCACGTGTTAGCTAACCATGCCAGGACTAGGAGACAAGGAGGCAGTGCAAGGGTAAATTGGGATGAGGAAATGTGCAAAAAAATGGGAATTGGAGACATGCTAGATAGCGAATTCTTCACATGGTCACAATCAGCACAGTAAACAACACGCACAGGAGGGATGCATGAAGACCTCCTTCTAGGCCCAAATACCGAACCCATACAAGCTTGAGCCTACCTCAGGCCCAATGATGTCCTGAGTCACCGTGAATAGTTCGTGTCAAGATTCGTGCAACGCAGCGTGAATCTGACGGCAATAAACGCTATGCTTTGTAAGTGAGAATTCGTGTCGTCGCACTGGTGCGACGCCAAACATGCGTCATCGGTCCCCTTGGCGTGTAAGAGCGAAATTAAAACCAACTCTCCTGATCCTCTGTGGTAACTCAAATTATGAGTTTGGATATGGACTGTCCGATCATAATCCGTGAATGCATGGGGGCAGCAATGTTCGTGCTAAATTAGATCCGACGGTCCAGATCCAAATTCAAATTAGAGTTACCTTAGGTGTATGAAACTATGAATTGTGTTTTTCCAAAAATATAACAACACTAAAAGCATTCTCTTTCCTCTCGTTTCGTCTTTCACAGTTTAACCAAATTCACAATCCGTGTACGGTGTACGCCGAGCTTCTTTTTACTCGTTTCCCCCCCTTTCGGTTCCTTCCTCCTCCATCTCCCCTTACCTCCCAATCAAGCTACGCAATTCATATCCAATCAATTTATTTTTAAATTAAACATCTTTGATCAGCTAACTTGTAGCTAATTGCCATGGAATCGAGCAGCGGGAAGAAACCGCAATACTACCATCACCATCACAATTACAACAATCATCAGCCTCACATGGCGCGATCGCTGACGTATCATCACCGCTCCACAAGTGCCACCGCTGGAAAACCCTTCTGGCGGCGGCTTCTGGCCGACGAACCGCCACGTCAGCGCAAGCCTCAGACCGTCGTGCTGTACTTCACCTCTCTACGCGGAATTAGACGCACTTTTGAGGATTGTCGCGCCGTCAGAGCGATTTTGCGTGGTTTTCGCGTAGCGGTCGATGAAAAGGACCTCTCCATGGATTCTTCCTTCCGAACTGAGCTTCAGAACCTCCTCAGATCGTACGGCCGGTATGATGTTTCTTTTCTTGTGTGTAATATTTCATCCTTTTCCTTTTTCATGAATTGAATTGGAATAAAATTTCTGCTTTTTGATGGAATTAGCCTCAGATGATCGAATTTAAAAAATAAGGGCAATTCTCTGCTGGACCCTTCTATTACAAAGGTTCATTTAATCAAGAAGTTACAGTGTAAAATGAGATCAGAATATTAGATATTAGAATTGCTGCTGGAATTAAAGTTCTCATTCTAGGAGCTTTCTTACTCTTAAAAAAAATTGTTGTCTGTATACTTCCAGTAAGCTGAAGCTTGGTGTTTATGCTTTAATTTGCTTCTCTGAAGTTGATCATCAATAACATACTCAGTTTGAAATTAGTTTTGATCTTTGGCAACTTGAAGAGCTTCAAATATATCTCATTAAGAACTTTCACTGGCAATTTTATTATCTTATTAGTTTGAAAAAGTCTAATAAACTGTTTCTAACTTGAAGCTTATTCAATTCATCTCATCACAGGCCCATCTCCCTACCTCAACTGTTTGTGGATGGCAAGCTGATAGGTGGTGCTGACGAGGTGAAACACTTGCATGAAACTGGAGAGCTCCAGAAGGTTCTAGAAGGTGCAGCTGGTCAAGACCCGGCCTATGTCTGTAGCAGTTGTGGTGGGGACCGCTTCGTGCCTTGCAGGGTCTGCAATGGAAGCCGAAAAATCTTTTGCGAGGAAGAATTAGAGGGTCGATGGCGTCGATGCGAGAGCTGTAATGAGAACGGTCTTGTACGATGCCCTGGTTGTTGCTTATCTTAGAGTCCTATTGGTTAAATTTACCAAAAGAAAAGTAAAAAAGAAAAACAAAAGAGTATAGAGAAGAATTGTAAAATTAATTTTGATTTGTTTTTATTTCTTGTTGGAACCAAGATGCAACTATTATTTGTGCTTGGTTGAGTATTTTTAGAAATGTATGGTAAACTACTGATTTATGGCTGTTGTTTGGAGGATAAGAACATGGTGGTTCTTTTTCTCCAAGGGGATTGTGGCAACTTAAAGAGTTGTATACTCTTAATTTGTACATAAGTGTGTTACTGAGATGATTAAAAGACAGGTTTTGTGAAACTTTGGTTGGATTTGTACTGAAATGCCACGACTAATGTATTAGATGATACGTTGCATTAGTTATTGTGATCTTGCATTTGGCATTTGAAGTTTCAATTGTCTTTTGGGGTTCTTTTTCACATCTTATTTTTATTGTTCCACTAGCATTTTCTAATGAACTATAGTTCTAATTGGTTCGTGTGTAAATGGTTAACACGATTCGATAATTGGCATATGCAATTATGCATCTATATATGTCAAAGAAGTTTTGAATCTAGCAGTTTTAAGTCTCTTCAACGTGGCCAAGATAACTTGAAAGTTTTTGAGTTCTTTTTTACTGACAACTAAATATAGTTGTTGAATAATAGTTTCGTATCTTTGTTTTGTTGATTTGTCGAATTCTATTTTAATTCTACTTTGGTCAAATTCTGTTTCTGTTTGCTGTATCTTGATACTGCTGCTAGTGTTTTATTAGATGATGTATTTTAATTGCTTGGAATAAAATATTTCTGCAATTATTTTTTTGAAAGAACTATTCAACAATTATCGGTTTTGTCAAGTTATCATGACTTCGAATTGAAGTACCGTAATCATTTTATAATCTCTCTTATCAAGTGGACGCTTTTGTTACGCAAATTTAGCCCCACAAATAAAGAATAACAATTGGTTGTATCTTAATATACTTTTTTTTGTGTGTGTATCTTTGTTGTGGTACTTTCGAATGTCCTTTGTGCCTGTGTTGTCTTTACTTTTTGAAAACTAATAGATTATGCAGGTATTTGTATCTAGTTTAGAGAGCTATCCGTAAAATAGAAATACAGAGAAAGTCAAGAGACTAGATTGTAAAATGTAAACTCTATATATACTTCAAGGGGTCATGAATAAAGAATTAATTCATTTGGCTCATTTCTAGTTGATATCAGAGCTTCTAGGTTTAGGATTGGGTGGCTGCCGCTACAGTAACCGAACCCTCTCTCTTCTCTCTCTCTTTTCTAGGGTCGGCCACCACCTAGGGTTCGGGTTTTGGTGTGATTAGGCCAGCGTGGGGGGCCTAACCCCACGATACCCGTTGGAGGGTTGATCGGGTTTGGATCTCGGTCTTGGATGATTGGATACATCAAGATCAGGTTAAGGAAAAGAAAGAACGGTTGGAGATGAGAAGGATCTAGATTGTAAGATGTAAACTCTATATATACCTCAAGGGGTCATGAATAAAGAATTAATTCATTTGACTCATTTCTAGTGAATATTCAAAATAAAAATTGCAAAAAAGAACAATCGCTGGATGTTATTTAACTGCTCGCTTTTAAAAGCTTGTGATATCTCTCAGGTTTATTTTGATGGACATAAGAAGCATGGAAAATAATGCATCGAAATCAATCAAATAGTTTGTGTTTACAAATCTCTTGATGTCTAGAACGGTAATTGAAGAAGCTTCTACGGGTACGTAGAGAAATAAAATAATTCAAATCTAACTCTTGCAGTATTCTTTTTCTTTTCTTTTTTCCTGGGATTTTTTATGTGAATATTTTATTTACAAAATGGACATACTTAAAAAAACTTATTTTTTTTCTCGTAACACAATAATTAAGCTTGTTCGTTTGTCACGGGATTACACGGGATGAGATTTAACATATTAAAATAAGTGGTTTGTGCATCATTTTCATTTTCGTATTGTAAACTGTTTAAACTTTTAACCTTTTTATTAATATAATTGTCATCGGTTATCCATTGACCTTAAAAAAAAACATATTAATAATTTTAAAATAATATATATATAATTTTTTTTTACGTACTACGGACAAACCACGAAGTATCTAAATTTTTAAACTATTAGCTAAATCCAGTTTGATATTAATAATTATGATAAAATAGCTTAATTATGCTAAGAAATAACTAATTTTATTGATTGTTATAAGCTGCGCCAATTGGGGAGAAAAAAATGAACTTTGACTCAATTTGCTTTTTCTCATGAGAATAGTGTTGTTGGAAGAGAAAAAGAAAATCTCTTGAGAATTAATTGGAAACTTAATTGGGAAAATACTGAGCTGCCGAATGCATATGGGGACAAATACTCATATTTTGTTTTTTCCCACAGAAATCCAAGCAACCGAATGAACTCGTATCCTCTGAGTACTACAGAGATACTGTTCTGTTGAGTAATTAGATTCGGGCCGTTCTTTTTAACTTTGCACGAATCTCAAAGCACAGATAATACTGCCCCTTCTCGAATCCCGAATAGGCACCGGCTGAGAGTAAATCTGGACCGTAAAGTGATTTACTGTTCCGTGCAGTACCCGGGAGGATATGGGTTCGCAACCGTTCGGGGCCTTGCATTAGTTTTATCGGTTCCCACATCCGTTATTTTTTTTTTTGGAATTTTTTATGTACATATTTTATTTACAATAATGGACATACTTAAAAACCTTATCTTTTTTTTTCGTATGACAATAATTAATTTGCATGCATTAGTTTTTTGGGTTTCAGCGTCCATTATTATTCTTTTATTATTTTCTTAAGCTAACAAACTATTGACAACAATATAAAGATTAATAAAATTATTGATACTACATTTTCAAATATTGATTAATTTGATCTTAAAAAAAATTATCCAGTGCTTTGTGCTTCTACGCGGAAATGTTATAACATGCCTGAAAGACTAGATCCAAAACCTCGCATTGTTTCGTCTTAAACAATTCATTATTGGTAGCGAGCATGTATATATTGCACACTTTAATTAATACTTTATTATCGCTATTTCTCTAACATTAGAATTAATAAAGTAGAAATCTATTATATACAAGGTTCTAAATAGCGTTTATAGCGCCATAGCGGGAAGGCTATAAAAAAAGCTATAGCGAATAGCGTCGCTATAGCGGAAGCTATGCCACATAGCATTTTTTTTTTTACATTCCGTATATTCAATATTTGTACTAAATATCAATATTATCTAAAGTCTTATAGAACAATAAATAACACCAAAGTAATTAAAAAATTATAATATTCATATTGAACCCGCACAAAGTCCAAATTGCAGTTCAAAATATCCATAGTAATATCATAAATTATTGATTTTTCCTATTAAAAATATCTTAAGCATCATGATTCATAACATAATCTATTTTTTTTTTCTATTCAAATTTCAATTTCAATTTCCAATTTCAAATTAATTTATCTGTAGCAAGTAGCAACAAATTCAATTTCGGTTTGAGTTGTTTTGGGTCTTTATTTAAAGCCCATATAAATTGCTTAAAAAAACCCATATTGTATAGCGGCCGTAGCGCAAATAGCGCATTTTGATGTCATAGCTTAGCGTTTGGGGTCCAAAAACGCTATAACGCACTATTTAGAACACTGATTATATATATTCATTCTGTTTAGTTACAATGGTCTCAAAAGAAAAATGAAAAAAAAGAAAAGAAAAAAGTATGCATTTGTAGGCTTGTAGCCGAGAATGATAGCAGATATAGCATCACCATAGCGAGGTTTGTTTGACAATCTTGCTTATTTTGATTTCGAAATATACAGAAAAAAAAATAAAGAGTTTCATTCTTAAATTGTTTCTTTGGATTTTCTTGTCAATATCAACTAAACACCTTTTACTTTTTGTTGATCTAAAATAAAAAATAATTATGTATAGATCTGCTTTTCTCAATGTTAATTAAATATATATTAACTAGAAAGAATATAATTTTTCAATTTAAATTTTGTATTAAAAAAACAAAAATTACACAGGAAATACATGTTACTTTATTATTTTATTTTACAACGGCAGTCTTACTTGTTTTAATTATGAGATTCCAAATTCAAAAAAGAACTTTAATTTATTAATATATTTTTATTTAGACTTTCTAATTAGTATGAATTGAATAACTTCATATTCCTGAATATGACAATCCGAATGGTGAAAATAAGCTTATACAAATAATAAATGTGATTAAGCACGGGAGCATATTGTAAACGGATATGGATATCCGCTCCGAATCCGCTTATTATCCGTATCCGAATTTAAACGGATACGGATACGGATATTTTTTTGCATAGGGAAATTTGATGCGGATACGGATACGGATAATTCTTTGAAAGTATAAACGGAGCGGATATCCGCACTATCCGGATCCGAAATTTTAACTTCTCCGCTTCGTTGTAACTTGACTTTCAACGGTTAATATTCCCTAACTCCTCTCCATTCCTATATCTTCTCCATTTCTTTACTTTTTTTAATTTATTTTTGTTTTTCTTAATTGTTTTTAATTTTTTAATTTAGTATTTGTACTTAAAGTTCATATGACTCAATTATCTGACAATTATTCGTTTCGTAACTGTATTCGAATCCGTATCCGTGGATTATCCGCTCCGTATCCGTATCCGTTTAAGACGGATTTGGTTTTGAATTTTGATATCCGTTTACTATCCGTATCCACTCATTGAAAAACGGATACGGATTTGGTATGAGCATTATCCGCTCCGAATCCGCTCCGTTTACACCCCTAGAGCATAATGATAGTGAAAAATGTCGAGTAATATCCTCGTTCAGTCCGGAATAACGAAACAAACATTCTGAAATATTCGTAAAGAGCTAGACATTTAATAATTAAAAATAATCGACAGCATCAAAAGTTTATTATTAATTTTTTTTTTAGGATATGGAAAATCACAATTTTTAATGCACGAATCAACGACACGCGGTCTTCCCAGTATATTGAACTGAAGCACGGCGGTAGCTAAGTAATGTTAGGTGTTACGATAGTGTTTTGAACAGATTTGTTTCTTAGTACAGTTATCGTAGGGACTGCGCCACAGGAGATGAAACAAATTCAGTACAGGTGACTCGTCGCGCGACAGCGACATGATGCGAGAAAACATTCTCCATTCAGTCTCATCTCTCATGCAATTTTCTTGGAGATTTAGATTTGTTGTGTGGCCTGGAATCTGGATGGTAGAATATCAGGACATGCTGCATTGGAAACCATCGACCCGTTTCTCATTTTTATCCCACTCACTACACATTATATTGAAGAGTTTTTGTTACCACTTACCAGAACTTGAGGAGAAATTTTCTTGAATGGCCATATTAATTAATTAATTAATTGACACTTCAGACCTTCGGACTTCGGTCGAGTGTTCTGTAGAAAAAAAAAAAACTTTAATTAATTATATTAAAATTTGAACAATTATCGTTTCCCAATTTAAGGAATATATTAATGTGCTTATTTCGGTATTTAAGGAATATATTAATTTTGTTCTTGAATTTGTTTAGGACCCGACCCGTTACCCGTACATCACAATTCAAATAAATAAATAGATCACAAGACGAAGACAGACTTTTAAATGCTACTCGGTTATATAATAAATGTTACCTGAACCTGCCCTGCCCCCCAAAATAAGAGACGTTTTGAAATTCCCTCTCACTTCACATCTAATATATCTCCGACTCCGACCAATTTCTCTTAGTTTTGTTATTTTTTCTCTCTTCATTTTCCATCTGAAAAGCTAAGAGGCATTCTACAGCTCAGTTTCAGAAAACTACACCGGTCGGTTAGTGGTTACCTTCTAACTTTAAACTAAATTTAACTAAACTACAGTTAACTCTACTTTGAAACTACACATGACATGGCTCCTTTTTCTCAGAAGCTCATACGTACTGTACTGTATACAAAAGATTCAAAAATCCAACAGAACCATACAGATTTTCCTAATCTCTATGCTCACTTGTCACTGCTCCTTCCAGATTCTACCCGTGACCCGCAACTTGAGCTCCTTGCGGTCCCCACCAGAAAAAAAGAGAGCCATGCTACGCTGAATAATGAGGCCGTCAAAACTGTCCCGCACCTTGCGGTGGCTATCTCTGATGCTGCGAGGGACCCCCTGCCAGATCATTTTGCGGCCATTGCCTCCCACCTCAAGGCTGTAGCTGTAGTTCTTCGCCTCCACATCATCTCCCATGAACCTCAGAAATGCTATGTAAACAGGAGCATTGCCAAGCTGGAATGCCTCGAAATGGAGACAGAAATACTCCCCAAAGCAACTAAAAACCTGTACAACCAGGCATAAAATTTAAGTCTATAATATCTGGTGTTTAGAAAGTTGGTGTTTTTGTACAGAACATAACAAACCCATTCGCTCTACTACTCTTTAAAGGCAACAATACATCACAAAACAAGTCTTTGATGTGTATAACCACATTTAAAATATAACAGTGCATCTATGACTTTTTTTTTTTTTTTTTTGGAACTTGAACCAAAGATACAAAATTTGAAACCCCAACATTTTTGAATGATGTGAAAATAACAAGATCATTAAAAAAATACATAAATACAAGTAAATTTCCCCAGACATTTTCAAAATCTATTTATCTGCCCAATAATAAGCAAATTTCTATAAAGTTGAAATTGAACATTTAGAACTGCATGCCTTTGTCCTTGTTCATTACTCCCAATACAGCTAACACAAATGGGGCTCTAAAAGTAGGTTAAATGTCACCATTTTACAAAATACACCTGTTAGAAGGTAAGAATTGGAAATACGTGAAATTTTAGGTGTACTTGTTTTAATCTCACTAGCCAAAAGAAATTCAGTACTTCAATTTATAAAGAGATGTAAATTCCTTATAAGCACAAGCAATGAGAATAATGTAAGGTCACAGCTTTAAGAAATTAATACCGTGAGCATCCATGTGGCATTCTCGACTTCATGAGGATTTGACTTAACATAGCGGTGATTAAAAGTGCTACCGCTGTGCATGTCGACTTTATGATCATCCTTCAAATGAGTCACCAAGTAAGGAATGTCACCCATAACAGTACACTCTGACCCAGCATAAGGACAGCTGTACGGCCTGTATTGGCACTGCGACTCATGCTTCAGCTTGCAAAAATACGGGTATATGCCTACACATCCAAAGCTTTGGTACTTGCATGGAAGTTCAAGAGAAGCAGCTATTTTTTCTAGTGCTAGGCATCTTATGTTGCCTAGTTCATGCCGACATGTGGGACACCGGTTGTGAACTCTTGGTTTGCAACCAGAGCAGAGTGTGTGGCCATTAGAACACTGCATGTTATGGAAAAAGGAATATTAGATCAACATCAGCTCCCCAAATTCTACAAATAAAAATTACAAGTATTGTGGGAAGTGTGTTGCAGGAAATCAATACATTTTAAACTGGAAATGAAACCATTTAGTGCTGTGACTAATATCAATCTACTATCAGATTAATAATCTAAACATTTTAATTTTTTATTCAAGAGAAACAACAAACAAACTGATATGCCATAAAGTTGGAAGATTGGATTGCCATATTGGTTGGTAATGTTATACACAAGTACCAGACCTAACTGCTACTATATTTGGGGACTGTAATACTAATTAAAATATTTTATCGTGTTAATGAGACCAAACTTTTCATTATGATCACATAAACCTCTGAATCCTGATACAAGTAAGCTGAATTCTATAATATAATTGCATAACAAACACTATATAAAAATATCTGTGAGTTATACATGAACAACATCCAAATACCAATACAAACTTTCTGGTTTTGGTACACAATCCAGATCATGGTAAGACCAGACAACAGTCAAAACCTCTACTATGGCATTCCAGTACTAGTGACTAATGAGATCTCTTTAATCCTTGAATTCTAGTAGTTCAAAAGACTCACTTGATGGATAGGAGGATACATGGCATTCAAGCACACAGGGCACTCCAGGAGATCACGCACACTGCTTGAAACAGCCAAATTACGTTTTGGTGAATGTGGTATGTGTTCACTGACATGCTCAATGACATCAATTATCTCTTCAACTTTAGGCTGGTCTATAATCTCTGGACTGCACCGCATTTCATCAAGAAAAGTGGCAGTTGACATGATGGTGGCATAAAGATCCTGTTTAATAACATAATGTTAATGCAAAAAACTGGAATTGCTTTGACAAACTCTAATAAGATATTGTTGCTGTATTAATTTTCAAGCAAAATTGACTCTATTAGTGCTTTTAAAAAGTACACTGATGGACAAAAGCATGATTGAAATCATACCATGCAAAGTTCTCTCATATTAGGCTACTGAGCATTGGAAAAAGTACACAATTTGCCAGTATAATAAATAGTTTACTATCAACAGTGTTTGGACGGCCAAACGATCTCTATTAAAATTTCTCCAAAGACTGATACTGACAGTTCAAACACAGCCCAAAATGCAAGATATGAAGCAAAAGACCTCATAGCAGAAATTTAAGTACATAGCTGCGCACATGCTCCAATTCAGTAGCGCGGTTTAGCTTTTAATATTATACAAGGGTACATATCCAGTATAAACCAAAAGGGGGGGTGTGTGGGGAATCATCCTTTAGTAAGGTTTTTTATAATTGAGAGGGATGATCTCACACGATCACCTGCTTTTGTTACCCACGTATCCAAATATATATATATATATATAGAATTTTGCTATTGTGCTTCATGAAGTAAAACCAATATTTTACTTCACGCTCATACACCCATTTCCAAAATCCAAATCATCAATCCGACCGTTCAAGTTGTTCTCCATATTGAAATGTGCTTGGAGACCAAATTTTACATTTTTTGGAATTTTTTTACTATTTATTAAGCCACTTTGAAAATCGCTGATCCATTGGTCCAGAATTTTTTACTGTTTTTTACTATTCACAATGGATCAGCGATTTTCAAAGTGGCTTAATAAATAGTAAAAAAATTCCAAAAAATGTAAAATTTGGTCTCCAAGCACATTTCAATATGGAGAACAACTTGAACGGTTTGGATCGACCGTTTGGATTTTAGAAATGGGAGAATGAGCGTGAAGTAAAACTTCGTTTTACTTC
This sequence comes from Carex kokanica, assembly GCA_025461125.1. Taxonomy (NCBI): domain Eukaryota; kingdom Viridiplantae; phylum Streptophyta; class Magnoliopsida; order Poales; family Cyperaceae; genus Carex; species Carex kokanica. The sequence goes on along the minus strand of JAJGRX010001122.1, from coordinate 496,284 downwards.
ATGAAGCACAATAGCCCTACTCTATATATATATATATATATATATATATATATATATATGAGGAGGGATCCAATTACACCTTTTTTGGTGACACATCATGACACCATTTTTTATATAGGTCAATTTTGCGATTTCAAAATCCAAACAGCCGATCCGAACCGTTCAACATGATCACCATATTAAAATGTGTTTGGAGATCAAATTTTACATTTTTTTGAATTTTTTTACTATTTATTAAGATGGTTACAAAATCACTGTTTTTCAATGGTCTGAAAACAACGATTTTTGTAACCATCTTAATAAATAGCAAAAAAATTCAAAAAAATGTAAAATTTGATCTCCAAGCACATTTTAATATATCCATCATGTTGAACGGTTTAAATCGACTATTTGGACTTTAAAAATGGTAGGTGTCAAAGTGTGTCACCAAAAAAGGTGTAATTGGATCCCTCCTCTATATATATATATATATATATATATATAGATATATTTCAATGTGACGTCTATCGAAACTGCCAATAAAAGGTAGGTAAAAAATTGAGAAGGGGTTCTTTAACACTATTACACTAAGGAAAAATATCAAAATTTAGTTACATTTTCTCAAATGTTTTGCATCACAAATAAAATGGGCACAGTCCCACACAAATGGTTAAAAATATATATAAAGAATAAGGAGAAGAAGAAGACACCTTATACCCACATTCCCAACAGGATAATAAAAGCCTTGTTAAATTTAAAACTTCAGACTTCCCAAAAGATGGTCGAATAGATTGAAACATTTGAGACAACCAAACTAGTAACTACTTAGCAACTTGATTCGAAATCGCAACTGATTACAACGGATTCAAACCCAGTCTGAGAAAGACGGAACCCCCCATTCCTTCGATCTAAGGAGGAGAGGAAACAGAGAAAAAAGATCCGAAAAAATTGAAAATTAAAGAAGAAGAAATTAATTAATTGTTTCACGTTACCTCTCACAGAGGAGCCGGAGAATAGGGGAGAAGGAGCCAAAAAAACGCGGTGGCTTTTGCTGTGGGAGCGGCCAAGGGAGTGAATATAATAATGAGAGAGAGAATTCGAATTAAAGCCTGGTTCTCTCTCTCTCAGAATCATAGTAGGTCCGATGGGCATCGGACCTACCTTGGTTCGATGGGTGTGTGACCATTCGATCTACATCAAGATTCTGTGTTCTTATCAAAATCCGTGCAAGTATGTATTAATTTCCGTGCGCATAGATCTTGATGCTAATCTTACGGTACTAAAGCTAATTAAACCTAAATGTAGGTCCGATGCCCATCGGACCTACTCCTATCTCTCTCTCTCAGTCTCTCTCTGTTTTTCGTCCTTTTGTTATCAGAAATAAATGAGGGATTTGTTAAATGCTCGTTTCCTCGGTTTGGGAGTGAAGTTAAAGTGCGAGTCTGGATCTCTGCATTACTTCACCGTTTGAGTTTGAATCCGGACCGTCCGATCAGAATCCGGATCAAACCGTCTCCCGGCTGTAATGCACGGTGTTCCATTAAATTCGAAATTCGTGTTTTTTTTTAAATGAACGGATCGGATTCAAACTTAAACGGTAAGGTACCTTGTCTGATATGAATTCAGTGCGGAGTCAAATGTACAGAATAAAAAGAAAAAGGAATTTTAAAATTAAAAGAAATGCGGAAATGATTCGGGAAATTTTTTATTGGTAGATCTGTTCTTATATTGGTAGAAAGATCGGTAAAAATTGTTACCGATCTAAAAAATCAAAAAGTTTAGATCGGTAGAAATTCTACCGATCCAACCTTAGTTTTTTTTTTAAAATCTGATGTATAGATGGAGGGAATTCTTATATTAGATTTCTAATAAAATATGAAAAAAATTTCAAAAAGTAGATAAAATATTTCTATTATATCTAATTTTATAAAAAAAATATTAGAAAAAATAAAACGAAAAACACAAACTGTTTTTTGAATTAGTAAAAATTTTACCGGTCTTTTTATCAATATAACAACACTGATGTGGCAACACCAACACTTGCGAAATTTTTATTAATCGAAAAAAAATAAAAAAAATATCGAAAAAGGGCGAAACTTTACTGATAATTTTAAACATAGTTAGAACGGGATCAGTGATACCGTCCCATGGGACGGGATTATCCTCACCGTCCGAGATTAACCAGGATTAACACGCTAACCCCGCTAATCCAGATTTTCGGACGGTAATATGGATCCCGTCCCACGAGAAAAAAAATAAAAAATAAAAAAGGCCGGACGGTAGGGTTGATCCCGTCCGACAAAAAAAAAAAATAAATAAAAGGAGGGACGTTGGCATTGATGCCGTCCGAGGTCCAGCTAGATCAAAACCCTACGCGAAACGGACGACGCTCGCTGTCTCTCGCTGTCTCGCTCTGTGCCTCACCGACGGAACAAAAATCGCACGCCGAATTTCTTCAGCGACCCCGCGACGCAACGCCTGGTCTCGGCCGGCAACATTGATCCCGTCCCACTCCGGGATTTTCGGCGCCACAGCCCCACTCCTGTCCTCCGGTCTCCCTCTCTGACTTAGGTATTTTTAAATTTCAAATTAGATAAATTAGTTTAAAAATCAGTTAATTTTTAATCATTTCGAATTTAATTTGTTAATTGTATTTTAGAGTAATTGATAAATTAGGATTTATGATTTAGAAAAATTGATTGTTTAGGATTTGAAATAATTATTAGTTTAATTTAATTTCATTTAGGTTTTATGATTTGTTAATTAAATGAGAATGTCCAAAAACACCGCATGTTTGTTAATTAAATTAATTTCATTTAGGATTTAGGATTTAGAATAATTCTTAATTGTGCATTAACTTTTGTTGAATGATTATTTAGTTGAAAAATTTTAAATATGGAAAAGGATTCGGCCTTAGTGGAAATAAATTAGAGTTGGGTCATTTAATAATTGTATTGATTAAAATTAGATGAATTAGCTTTCAATCATTTACTCTCAAATGCAAGAATTGATAAATTAGATAATTTTTTAATCTCTTATTGTATATTTATCTCTTAATTTATTTATTCATGTAAGTTTTAGAGTTTATAGGTAATTGTTTAATTTAGTACTTTATTTAATCATGTGTGTTTAGTAAAATTAGATTATTATTAATTCTAGGGTTATATAATTCTTTCAAAATGTTATGCATGCAGAATGTCAAGCAGTCGTGGTCTCACGGATGAGGATGTTTTTGATCCGAAATTGTCGGCAAATAATTTTAGCGATTTATTATGGATGCCGCATGACCAACATAAGGTCTCACGGATCCATGACGATGTAAGATACTCAATGCAAATAATTTTAGCGATTTATGTACAAAAGTACCACTTTTGCTCAAAATGTACGTATCGTCTTTGTTTTCTTATACAGTTAAGGTACTTTTTCAAAATTTAATTCAATTATGCAAGTGCACCATATATTCTGGTACATATATGTAACAAATTTGTAAGATATAATAATTCAATTGTGATTAAGATACATTTCATTGAATATAAAATGCAAAAAAATATATATATATTTTTGCTGTATAAGAATATGTAACTAAATATGTAAACAATACGTAAATAAATAAATTACATATAATTAATCATCATACAATATGTAATTAAAAATTTACCTGTTTGAGATGCTTCTGTATTTAACCGCTTCAATCGGAGCTCGATTTGTTTCTGCTAGACTCGACTCTGCTAAACAAAAAATAAGATAACCTGCTTCTCTGTCTAAATTGCAAATGAAAATAATATAAACTCTTTCTTTCTTCTGTCTAAGCTGCGAGAGACTCGAATAACACTCCCCTTTCCTGGCTGAGTTGCGGAGCATTATATTAAAGTATGGGACGGCATCAACATTACCGTTCGGATTTTTATTTTTTTATTTTTTTCCCTGGGACGGCAACGATGGTACCGTCCGGTTGTTATTTATTTTTTTTATTTTTTCTTCCTGGGACGGCAACAACGGTACCGTCCAGCCTATTTTTTTTTTTTTTTTTGGGACGGGAATGTTATCACCGTCCTTGAATCCGGATTAGCGGCGAATGTGGTTAGCAAAATGTAATCTCGGACGGTGAGGATAATCCCGTCCCATGGAACGGTACCAATGGTCCTGTTAACTACATTTAAAATTGTGACTAAAGTTTCGCCCCTTTTCGATAAATTTTTTTTTTTTTCGATTAATAAAAATTTCGGCCAACACTTTGGTGTTTTCAAAAAAAGTGGATGATTCTAATTCCCAGGTTACAAACACAAAACTAGGCCGCCCAGATCCGTTGTGGTAGGTAATTATAGACACAACGTCTGGTGAGTTGCATACGCCGGCCAGATTGTATTATAACTTCAATTCTAATTTCTCGGGAAAATAGTATAAAAGCAATGGACTGCTAAGGCCTCCATAAATTCGTTTGTATATTCATATAATTCGTTCTTGTTTTTCGGCGATTCTAGATAAATTGTAATTATGCGGAAAAGGGGAGAATGAAAATAAGAGATTTAGGAAAAAAAAAAAATTTGAGAGAGTGTGATGGAGACTGGATAATTTTTTTAACCAAGCATCCCATAGTGTTTTTTGTGACATCATATTTTCTTTTATGAAGGATCAAAACTTTTGTAAATTCATCAATTTAAATGTGTGCATAAGCTAGTAAATGTGTGCTTGTTAGTTAATTGGCAACGTATATAATTTGGCATTCGAAGAAACTGCATCCTGGAAACATTGTTTTCCTCATATTGCTTCCTCCCCTACGAAGAGCTTCCTGTTCTTCAATTACCATTCTCTAGAGATTAGAGAAGCGATGGTTGGATGCAGATTGCTAGGTTTCATCCAAGCATTGGCCCTTCTACCTATCTCAAGAACATACATTACAGAGAGAATTTTACTCGTGCTTAAATCAGGTCAAACTCGGTTTGTTGTCAAGTCATAGTTGTCCAATCCTCATCACATCAATGACAATTTTAAAATTCATGCAAATCAAATGCCCTCAAATCTTGATGCAGAATAGATGGCTCCAGTCGGATAACGGGCCAAATTTGTTCTGACTTCTGATGTCCATCAGAAATAATCGAGTCCGGTCTCAAAATGAACAACTTATTTCACCAGCAGATTCTTTTTTCCAAACTTACTTTCCTGTTCAGAGACGAAACTAAAAATTAAAGAGTGAGGCTGTGGTACTTCGGCTAGTGTACTATGGCTAGTGTACTACGGCTCAATATGGTACTTTTTAAAATCTTAACTGTCGATCCGAACCGTTCAATGTGATATATATGTACTTGCAAACTAAATTTTATATTTTTTTGAATTTTTTTACTATTTTTTTAGATAGGTAGAATTTTGATGGTCCAGAATTTATATTAAACACTGAAAATTCTACCTATCTAAAAAAATAGTAAAAAAATTCGAAAAAATATAAAATTTAGTTTGCAAGTACATATTCATATGGATATCACATTGAACGGTTCGGATCGACCGTTAGGATTTTAAAAAGTACCATATTGAGCCATAGTACACTAGCCATAGTACACTAACGGAAGTACCATAGCCTCACTCAAATTTAAATATAAAATAACTAAACATCATCCTTTAAAATTATTTTTGGTTGTATTTTTTTTTCTGGTAATTTATTTTATTGATCAAATTAAACCCGCCACTGGTTTTACGTGAATTGTTAGTTTGTAACAACTTGCTTTTGCTTTTAAATGAAGGGTGAAACATGAAATAAGACCTACGACTAAAAGACAAAATAACAGTTCATGGCCAAAAGTAGCTGGCCGAATTATCATCCATTTCAAACTAACATAACTTTGCACTATTTTCCAATCCTCCAAATCCGTTTCCTGACATAATTATCAACAATACATAAAGACTAGCGGAACAACGCAAATCAAAATATGACATAAGCCATACACCCACCCACCCAAAGTAGGGCTCAGCTCCTCTGGAAGTTGGTACCAAATTCATTGGTTGGTCCCATGCATTGCACGTCTGTCCATCCATTTCAGAAAAGAAAATTCCACTTTACCCCTGTAAATCAAATTCTATATTTGGGCAAGCTGGTCAACAATTTTATTAGAAGATATCTGGGTGGTAATGAAAAGCTCAGGTCCACTCAGGGCAATCCTATGAATTCAAGACTAACTGAGAGGAGACGAGCCCTAGATAACAGCACTGCTTCCCGCTCACCTTCCTCTGATTTTTTTTAAATGAGCCCCATACATCTCAATTCTTTGGCCACAAGCAGCATATTTTGATGCCATACATAAACCTATACAGAAAATAATCACCAAATTTATTCTTCACTTCTCCCCTACTTCAAACCAGAAGAAGACGGAGGCGCGTGAATAAATAGCACGCACATGTTGGAGCACCAAGGCGCCACTTGTACACACTGCCTTAGCTCCACCTTCTATTCTTGTTCTGGCCACTGTTACACCATGCAATTGTCCCTTCACTGGATTTGTCGCGGTGCTCCTTATTGGACAGGAAAGATAATCCAATGGGTTATCTTCACATTGAAGAACGCACCCTTCAATGGTGAGGCGGCCACCCCGGTGAAGAAGACAGCAACCCAGCTCTGCTCTTATTGTTAAATTTGCAATTTTGCAAGTGGAGAGGAACTCCAGTGCACTGATTAAAATTAACATGGACAATTATTTAGTGCCACCAACCAAAAATTATCATGGTCACTGGTATAAATAAATGTATGTGTTAGGACGCTATATTAGTACAGTAACAACTAAAAAGCTAAAGTTTATTTACTTTCCTCTCCTTTTTTGGCAGGACTTAGATGTTAATTCTTGCTAGGTCATCCCAGAAGTGGTTTACAGAATGGAGAACAGCATTAGACACCGGTTATCAAAAGATTAGTTTTAAATCTACCATAAACAATCAAAATAATCATAACAGATGATGAAGATAAACAGAAGCAAACCTGTCAGCGCCTCGGGGACAAGTCAAGACAGTGTCATCTGGATTCATACCAGCACCGATCTGAACCAAGGGAATAGACATTGAAGATAGTATTTAACAAAAGCCTATATATTCTTTCTAAAAAGATTGGAGTCAGCAAACTTCTGTTAGCATTAAAATCTCTAGAAATTTCCGTGCTATCTAGCAGGGGTTTTTAAAGCAAACACAATGTCTTTGTAAATAAGACAATGTAGAGGAACAAAACCTTAATTACATGAAGAACATGAGTCAGTACGTTACAACAACAACCAAGCCTTTAGTCCCAAACAAGTTGGGGTAGGCTAGAAATGAAACCCAATCATAATCATCTATGGGTTTCATTTCATGAGAGAATGGCTGTTTTTCGACCATTGGTCTATCGTTGGCTCGCCACGCCTATCACGACCCTCCTCCTTTAGCAACCAAAAAATCAATTTATGCCATTACTAGCATAGGATGACACTTGGCATGAACAAAAACTTTGAATAAATTTTGAAAATGCAACTTTCCTTTTATGTCCGGGACACCTTAGGCAAAAATGACTTCATCACAGAGAAAAGTTTTAAATTTGAGGACTTACAAGGCAAAGAGTCTTTTTAATCTGGATGCTAGATGCAATGTGAGTGCTGCCAGCAGCGATGAGAATAGTGTCACCCGGCCTACAAATAAAATGAAATCCTCAAACACCCTTCACATTTCACGGAGTACATCCCTATTGATACATTAAAAGTGCATGCCACTAGCCAGAGTTTGATTTAAAAACACTGCTAACCCCTTTACCCTCCCCCCCAAAAAATAATATTAGATAATACACATATAAAATGGAACAAAAGTTAAAAAGAAAAAAAAATAGATAGATGGACACATACACACACGCCCGCATACATGTATATATATATATAGAAAGAGAGAAAGAGAGAGAAAGGACGAATTTATTGCCAAAGTAAAAGTGTTTGTTTCTTTGTCCCTTCTCATTTTTCCTGTGCAACTCTCAATCCAAACACCAAATTCTCTACTGGAACTTTTTACAGCAACTGGTTGATAAGTTCATTACGAAATGAGACAACTAACCTTGCGGCAGAAATGGCAGCCTCAAGAGTAGGAAATACTCCAGGCTCAGCGGTGGTCTTTATTGGCCTCTCTACGCGTAGCCAGAGACGAGGGTGGCATGCGAGAAACAACCACCTGTGGCAAACCAGCGCGGTGTTATACCGATCTGCAGGTAGAACACCGAAGGTGCTAAAATTCTTATTTTAAGAGTACCTAGCAAAGTTGAACTACCAACCATTTCAATTGATCAAACCGAAAGAGCATAGTTCTAAATCCAGTGTCACCTGTGCAATTTACTCGCACATAGTTGACATGTTAACTCAGTTTGAGAAGAACCATCTACCCTAAATTCAAATTATAACAGAAAGAACCAAGGTTGTAATTTGACCATATTTTGTCTATCAAGGGGGGAAGTGTGCAGTTAGTAAAGAGAGAGGGAAATAGCTCATGTAAATTCAACCACTTTGACCTCTAATTCAACTTAACACGAATCTGATTTCAAGGCCAAAACTAAGAACTTCTAAAGACTGGAGAGAGGAAATAAATTTACAATAAGTGCAGCTGGCGCGAAAAAAAAAAACAATTTCGCCAATTGCAAACTCCAACCCTAGATTCCTCCAGCCGCAACCACTTACATGGGAAAAAAAATAATCATGCTAAAGAGGGCTCTAGCTTTAGGAACGAGGGCATGGTAAAAATACACGAGGATTCGGAAAGAATATGTGGCAGATGAATCCGAGGAAGAAAAAGGCGAGATCTTTCAATTTTGACCCGGTCAAACACCCAAAAAAAAAAAAAATGAAAAGAGGGAAAGAGCATGAACCTGGGATGGGGGAAAGGAAGCTAAAGATATGCATGAGACAGCCATCGTCGAGCATACAAATGGGCGAATTGACCGCAGCTTCTGCTGCCCATTTCTTCTTCGCTATCGCCTCGGCTTTCCCGGCCATCCCTCTCCCTCTGCTTTCCACGCAAGCTACTGACATGGAGATGGAGTCGCTTGAAAGAGGATCGAGTTATCTTACTTCAGAATACAATGCACGGGCGAATTTTACATAACCCCTCAGAGTATCACGTATTATCACAGACACTCCTGATCTCATGAACTGTAAAACATGATATTCCCTTTTCAACCTCTTTTTTTTTTTTTTCTTCCAAAGAGGAATCCACCTCCCAACTGCATTTTAATAAATTTAAAAAAATTAAAAAATTAATGGATAAGTATTCATTTTTAAAATGGTTGGAATAATGAATTGAAAGCTTCAAACAGTTAATTCTGACACTAATTCATTTGCGTTTTGTACTTGTCCAGAATAATTATTGCCGCTAATATAATTGTATGTGTTGATTTAATAATTGCAATCCCAACTGTAGAATTATATTATACTACTGGCTTGTTTAATTTGTAATCTTGTTGAAATTGTTACATCAGCAATTCTAAGATATTTACAATGGAATCAGAGTAGGTCCGATGCCCATCGGACCTACCTTGGTTCGATGTGTGTAATGACCTTTCGATCTGCATCAAGATTTGTGTGCTCTTATCAAAATCCGTACAAGTCTGTATCAACTTCCGTGCATATAGATCTTGATGCTAATCATACGGTCCTAGAGCTAATTGAACCTAAATGTAGGTCTGATGCCCATCGGACCTACTCCTATCTCATTTACAATTGTAACTACAAAAATACAAACCATGCATGAGTTGTAAAGATGTAAAAAAGAAAAAGAAAAAAAGATGTACATATTCTTATGAAGCAATTAATAAAAATTCATGGGAATGTTCTGTCAGATAACTTGAGAATAAACAATGTAATTAAATATTAAGCTAGAATTCTTCAAACTGCCTTAAAAATTGAATGCTCTTTCCCTCTTTTGATTTTTAATTTTATATAGCTTAGAACAATACAATACAATACAATACTAGTCGCACGAATTAAATTATATTATCGTCGATTGATGTACGTACGCCAACAACATTCTCTAAATAAATGTATGGATTAAGTGGGTTTTCAAGTTACGATAATTAGTTGTAAATTAAAAATGTCTTAATCTATGGATTAAATTAAATTAAATTAAACGCATGCACGAAACTTGACCAGTCCAAACTCATCCGAAACAGGGAATTGAAGTTTGAACTCTGTATCAATATTATTGTTCAATTGACAATTAGCTACTCCTTAATATTAATTAACTTTTACTAATATTTAACTAGATAAAATAAAAACTGAAAATATCAACCAATGAAGAGTGGATTAGATAGGACTCATTTTGTTTTTAATTAAAAAAGTCCAAGGTCTAATCTACTAACTGAATTCTCAATTCGGATTCTAAACTTACGACCTTCTACACAAATGATGTTGTCCCTTGGATCAGTATCCTCTGCGGAGTTCTGCGAAGCTTTTAATCTGGTCCGTTCGTTTTGATCGGACGGACCAGATCAAATCTTGCTCGAATTGAAAAAAAAAAAACAAAATTCTGTTCGTTTTTATCGGGCAGTGAATTTTTTTTTTTTTCAATTTGGATAAGATCTGATATGGTCCGTCTGATCAAAACGAATGGACCAGATTAAAAGCTCCGCAGAGGATACGAATTCGTTGTCCCTTACCATTAGATCAAAATCAAAGGATGTTCTTGAATTGAAGGAAGCGTAAACGATTATAAAGTTTTTTTTGTTTTTGTTTTTGAAATCCTGACAGTGGCTAATAAACGATTATAAAGTTGGTTCATAAATCATAAGTTCATAACTAACCGTAGCAATAAATTGAACTCACGTGAAGCATTAACTCAGACGCATATGTGGTAGGAGAATTAAACGTATTCCAGGCTTGATTCAGGCCTAAAGTCCGTGTAATTTTTAGAAAATAATGTTAATCATTAAATATTTTGTTAACAAGTTCTGAATCATAGTAAAATGCTCGTATTTGAATTGGAAAAAGGATGTTGTTGTTGTCTTTTGTTAACCACTTTAGAGCATCTACATCCCAGCAACTCAAATGAGTTTTTAAATAACTGTTAACCACTTTTTAGAAATTTAGGTCTCTACAGTTTCTAACTCTCACATCTTTGAAATTAATTTTAGAATTTTTATTAAGTCACGTCAGCAATAAATTAAAAAAGAGAAATAATTTGAGCCAATTATTTGGTCAGCGTGGAGTTTATAAACATTTTCTTAATAAGAAACTTTCCTGCATAGTTTCTAAATAAGAAACTCTTTCACATCCCTGAAATAGAATTAGAAATTGCCACATCAGATTAGAAACTCTCATAGTACCAGAGATGTAGATGCTCTTAGTTTTTATTTGTGAAAAAAAAAACTCCAAAGCGCCACCATTTTATAGAAATCCTTAAATTTTTACACAAATTAAAAGAGTCTAAAATCTGATAACAAGTTTGTAAAAAAAGAAATACACAGAACACGCTTTACTGAAATACACTATCATTGCTGAAAATGGTATGGATAATATCCGATCCGTATTTGATCCATATTTGAAAAATTAAATGTAGATATCCGATATCTAAATATCCGTGTGAATATGTATACATACATGGTTTTACGCTTCAATTATTCCGTATCATATTAAAATAGTAAATATATACCATATAGTTTAATATATATTACGAAATAATTATGTTATTCAATATTATAATTAGATAAATATTATGAATTTTAGTATTCTTTAATAATATTTTAATATCTTTTAATAAATATCCTATCCGATCCGTAGCGTATTCGGAAAAAAAAATATGAATATAATTTTACCACTATCTGCTTCGTTTTCACCCGTACAATATTAGCCCACCTTCTAAACAAATAAAAATTCAAACAAGAGAGAAAGAAAATCAAAAGCATGCGATTAAATTTGTTTGAAATTACTCTTGTTACCGTTAAAATTTCTAAATTATATATTTTTCCATTAAAACTCAACAACTTTTCATATTTCCATTTTCCTCATTTAATTAAAATATTCTTAACTAGAATTCACTTAATAAATCATGCTCCTCCTTCTGAAGACTACAATTACCATTTTATCATGTAAAGAATAATACATGCCATTTCATTCGTTTCTAGCCACCTTTCATTTCTACATCATTTCTTCATTTAACCACACGGCATATCCATAAAGGGGGCAAGCTTTAGACTGTCGCCCACTCTTAATTTCCAACTTTGTTAGTAAATGCATTATCTTTTTCTTTATGATTCATTAAATTTAACTCATAAATGTCAAATTTGCCTAGACTTGAATATCCGATAAGAAAGGTGCCTATTCTTAATTCTGTGTTTATGCTTGTCCGGCTCTCTAATCCCACTTTTTAATCATAATTTTATTATTTTCATATTTTTTTTAGTTCGAGAGAGGAGAATACCAAACTCTATACATGAAAATCCGGATACTTTTCTATAATCCTTATTCGTCCAAAAAGTCAAATCAGAGCTCGCAGAAAAAATAAAATTGGTGAAAAGTGAAAACAACTCTACGAATTAATGAGTTTGTAAATAGGGATAAATACAGGGCATTTTCTGAGAAATTCCAAAAAGCAGAGGAAACATACGCATGTTTCTGGTCCCCGTTATTGTTATACCAGTTGTTTTAATTTTTTTTTCTCCCGCAAGTTTACACTCACTCTCCACAGTTGGTGAAAAACACAAACCAGTACCCACCTTCCCAATTCAATGAGAGCGAAAATACTGTTTACTTTTTCATCCGATTTCTATTTTTTACCGACCCACCTAATCCATCCCCCACATTTTCCCAACCTCTCTCACTCACTCACAAGTCACAACTAGAGAGAGAGAGAGAGAAGGCTTTTGGAAGAAGCAGTTCACAAGCGAACTAGAAAACAACACTAAAAAGCACCCACTCCGTAGCTGGAGGAGAGAGAAAGATCCGTGTCTCTTTCTCACAGCACCCATCCCCTCCCCTTCCAATCCCCACTCACCTTTCCCTTCCCTCTCTCTCTCACAATTAAAAACCCTAACCTAATCCTTTAGCCGCACGCTAGCCAGATCGAAAGCGGTTCGATCCGTGTATGCTTGTCCAGCTCAAGTTTGCTTCTCTTTTTCGCTTTGATTGAGTGCATTTTCTCACTACCACGATTTTTAGATATTTTGGCTAATTTGTTCGCACTTGTTGGAGATGGAGGTTTTGTTCTGTGGCGGCTGATCTGATCTCAAGGCATGTCTTCGGTTCCCTCTGTTGGGCCGCAGTTTGAGCGGTCACGTGCGATATCAGCTACTACAGTATGTTTTTTTTTTCTCCACACGATAACACGATAACACTGTTTACATTATTACTACAGTTATTGCAGAATAAATCGTTCTAACACTGTATGGGACAAATTGCATTTATTAGGTTGTAGAGATGTAATTAGATGCGCCATAAAGTCTGGTGGATTTTTCTTTATTAATTAGGACAGAACGTTTAATTTAATCGGGCCAATTGGTTGCCAGCAAGTGCCGACCCATTTGGTTACCAGCAAGTGCCGACGAGTGCAAGTGATTAAAGTACTGAGTACACTTAGAAATCTTATTAGTTTTTATTGGCTTTAATTGTAGTTGCTTAAAACCTCTCAGACAACTTTTGGTCTGTATAGATCACAGATCATTTGGTGCTATCTAATTTATAGTACATGTGTAAGTTTTTAAATTTTGGGGATGATTCGGTTGTTTATATTTACGGTTTCTTCTGTGAGTGGTCTTGCTTGAAAGTAAAAATTTCAAGTAAAAATGAAGCTATTTGAAAAGTAACTCGTTGTAACCGTATGGACATTTACCCAACTGTCTGTTAGGTAGCAGTTCTTGAACCAGCATGAGATGGTGCATGCTATTAGGTCCTTTAAAATTGCCATGCTGCTGAGATATTTTGTTATTTTTTTTGAATAAGAAAGTTAACAACCATTGCCAGGTATTTAGAATGTTCTTTTAAGGTCATTGCGGTTTACTTTTTATATAGAGAAAATCTGCGCTGCTGTCTGTATTAGGGTTTATTTTCGGCTACATGCTAATGGAGGTTCTATGGGATGTAAAGTCATCGAATCAGTAAAAAAGCTTTGAAGCGTTCAAGTCAGTTGTCTTAGAATTCTTTTTTTCTTTTTCAAAAAAGAGAGGCATAAATGGCGACTGAGACATTAATTATTGTCTTAGATGATAAAATAGTCCTATTAAACAAATGACTAAGCAGGTAGCAGCGTTGTTAGGTTGGTTGACTAGATCTCTAGGGTTTTTAGAATAGTATATACAGATTCAATTAGATTAAACAAAGGCAAAAAATGAAAATGTAGATTGTTTGGTGATCTATTTTAGGACCCTGGCCTATTAGCTTAACATGCAACTACCAAGATATTTGTTGGCCAACTGTGTTTCTTTTTCAATTTGGTCTAGTGATCAAGTAAAGTATCTCAATTTTTTCAAAAATTACAAGCAGAATTCTTTTTCAGAAGTGAAAAGATGATTGATAATTGCAGGTTAATTAATTGAGAATTCTAACATGTTTTAGATATTCTAATATTTTAACTTAAAATGATCTTAGTGGTAATTTTCTTGGTCAAAATGATCTAGAATACCATTTAAAAAAAATGTGATCGGCCATGGCATTTAGTTTAGGTTTAACCGGTGTTAACCTGATATGTTGATTTATCATAACTTAACTTAATTTTGATCCTAAATTCAAAAGTACGTTCAGAGTTTGATACTATCACGCAATCCCTACTGTGTTTGATAGCCACCACTGTCTTTTAGTTAAATTACTGTCTTTAGGTTCAATAAAGAGTATATTTATGCAGGCAGTAAAAGCAATCACCAGGAATTTATAGATCTGAAATGATGTTCTAGAATAAATAGGAAGTTGCATATGCTTTGTTTCTTGTTTTGACCATGTTTATTTTAACAGGTTTTCAAGAGTGGACACCTCTTCATATCGTCCAAAGGTTACATAAATTTGGCTTCTACCTTTCTAAATTGTTCAATGGATATGTTGCGTGGAGAAGTTAAGAGTTGGATGTAAATCCCATGATCATGGATTCTTTTTTCTGTTTCAGGAATCGGATGGAAATCATGGAAGAAGCGTTGGTTTATCCTTACACGAACTTCTCTTGTCTTCTTCAAAAGTGATCCTGTTAGTACCTTTCCTTTTGCTATTGCTGGTTTGGCAGTTAATTGGTTGATCCAAAGTACTTATTTCTGTTGCCATAACATGGTCTGATCTTAAAAGCACTCTCCTAGTCCCATCCATGCTCCTTTCATTCGGTTGAGACTTTAGACTGGGTTTTACACATCAATTGATGTCAAAGTTTAACAAGCATTAGGTTAGGCTATATCAACTTGGAAACCATTACAATAGACACAAGGATTATTGAATTAAAAATCATGTCCTTGTGCATTGAAAATCGTGTTGGGCAAAGCTTGAAGCAGGCTCTTATACAATTTGAATTAGAAAACCCAAATATATACATGTCATGCCATGCGATTATCCTGTAGTTCCATTTATTCTTTGCATTAGTTTCTAGTTATGGTTATGCTACAGTGATGCCCGCGAGATGCCCGCGAGTTACATTGAATACAATCCATCTGTACTCTTTTCTTACCTGTTTTTCTATACCTCACCCTCCACCCTCCACCCTCCACCCTCAAAACCATTTCTTCCAAAGTTATATTTGCATAATTTATAGGTGTATTTACAAATTTTCTTTTATAGAGCTCATTACCACAACGGGGTGGTGAGGTGAACCTTACACTTGGGGGCATTGACTTGAATAATTCTGGAAGGTACGTATGACATCTCTGAATGATTACATATTGCTAGTTCTTCCATTTCTTAATCTTACGAGAATTAACATGCTTTAATTAATGCATATTATGGAATGCAGTGTGGTGGTTAGAGAAGATAAGAAGTTGTTGACTGTTCTATTCCCAGATGGACGTGATGGACGTGCCTTTACCCTTAAGGTAATTTGTTGTTGTTGCCAGATTTATATCACCCATGATATAGTTCTGTATTTAAAATTTTCCTTGCCCGGGAAAAGTTTCTGTAGTTTTTCTTTACACTATCCATTTTTTATGTTTCAAGTATTTCTGGAGTATTATACGGGGTTGTACTATTTATAGTAATTTGTCAACCCATTAATGGAATGCACATTAACTGGTAATATAGAATTTGATTCAAATTGGCAATCCATTCCCCTTTATCCTTTTTGACTTCCACAAGATCGAAGCACTGTAATGGTGATAAACATGAAACCACAACCGCATTGATTCTTAAAGTGATGTTTACCATAAGGAATTCTAAGATGCCTATACACATTTCTAAGGAGAGTTTTAAGAAAATACTTGCTTTTGCTGGAGCAAATAAGAAGGTTTTTTGGTGTATGTTGTGTTATAACTTGGTTATATATGATGTAGGCAGAGACATCAGAGGATCTATATGAATGGAAAGCAGCATTGGAGCAGGCTCTTGCACAAGCTCCAAATGCTGCTCTTGTGATGGGACATAATGGAATTTTTCGCAATGACAATACTGATTCTTATGAAGGGCCTATCCCACAGTGTATGTCCCTTCTATTCTGATATGTTCAATTTTGTGCAAAAGAAGATGGCAAGGGTAGAGAAACCATGGGATTGTCGAGGCCGTCACTTGTATATGGACTTACCAGAATGTTGTTCCATGACATTTATGCTGATCGAGTCATACTCTGGCTCAATCTGTGCTTATCCTTGAGTGTTTAGTCATGATCAAATCTCACCTTAAAAATTCTTGAACCGTCAAAACTGTGCCTGTACTGCTTTAAGAGATCTAGTATGATTTTGTACTGTTTGTTACTGTCACAGTCTGATATTATTATTGGTTCAAGCTGGTCTTTTCCATTGCTGGTTTGATACCAGGGACAGAGTGCTCACTACATAAGAATTTAATTTTTTTTCCATGTTTGCCTATTTAACCTCTCCATAATCTAAATTTTGTGGAATTCATTGTCTTGAGATTGAGAAAATAAAAAGAACGTGCTCTATTATATATTTTGGTGGAAATATATAGCCTTTTTTGCAATTTTAGGAAGGAATTGCAAGAGAACCAATTGCTTGGGGTATTGACTAAGGTTGCTTGCTTGTTATCAAGTTACTTTCTGGAATTCAAGTCAGGAGTATATTTTTTCATGACAGGGAGAGACAAGAGACCAATCAAGTCGCTAGTTGTCGGCCGACCAATCCTGCTTGCTCTGGAAGATATAGATGGCAGTCCTTCTTTCCTAGAGAAAGCTTTGAGGTTCTTGGAGAAGTATGGTAGGTGCTGAGCAAGAACAACATCATAGAGTTTGGCCTTTCATCCCCTAGATTGTCCTAGCATTTCTGTGACTGGTGAATTTCATTTGTTTGTTGTATATGTTGTGTAACAGGAACAAAGGTGGAAGGGATTTTGCGTCAAGCAGCTGATGTTGAAGAAGTCGATCGAAGAGTACAGGAGTATGAGCAAGGTTTGTATTTCAAAATGCTTTTAATGCCTCTGTTAATGTAATGGTACTGACTAGATTTTATCCATGGTTAAAAAGCTCGGTTGATCCCGAGTTTGATTGGATGAGTTAGACTGAACCGGCTGGTGAGTCGATCCTCACCCAATTTACTCTCTTGAGTGATTTTCTGCAATGAATCTCAGTTGAATCAGCCTATTCTGTTAAGGCACTGGCCAAATTGAAGAAGTTCCACTACAGTTTGGGAAGGAAATAGACATAGCCTGTCGATTACATTTTGATAAGGGCGGAATTAGGGATTTTGAGCTTTGGTTTGGGAGGAAGAAGAAGAAAGGATCAGGAGAAAGATGGGGCCTGAATTGAACTTCTTCTGTTCTGTTTAATAGACCTGATGTCCAGTAATGTCCTCTAAGAAAACACTATCAATTGGGTCACAATGAACCAGCATCGGTCAAGCTTAGCTTATCTTGAAATTCCTATCACGCTTACTTCTTGACAATTTGCATTTTTACTTGGTATCTTTACATTTGTTACTCTTGTTATTTGCCTTATTTGTATCATGGGTGAAACTACATGCTGTCTAATATGTGTTGGGTCAAATAGTAATGTATTCACCTTGACTACAGATTATGGAGAGAATATTTATATGATATTTTCTTGAAAGTTTTTATTTGCCATAAAATTTTGAAATTGATAAGCCAGCTGAAATGTGTTATAGGTCTTAATTTCCAAGTCCGCCGACCGTAAAGAAATAATGTGAAACAATGTTCTTATGATTTAATCATTAATTTCTATGTTACTCTAAATTATGTCTTTGCATTTAATATGTAATATGTTATTTTTGTTTGTTTTTTAACTTTCAATTATATCTATCAGGCATTTGTTTACTTTAGTACGCTTGTATTGTATTATATTAGTAGATTATATGAGTGCAATCTTTTGTCATAGCATAATCCTCAACAAGTATGTATTTTTCATAGTTTCTTTAACAACAAAAATATTTATGAAAGGTCCGAGTTTCTAATGTGAGTCAATCGTCACCTATTGAGTTATGCGGTTCTGATTCCACAGATTACATGATGATTCTGATTTCAATCCCAAGTTTGAGAACCATGATTTTTACATGTGGTTAATGCTTGTAGCTTTTAAATGCTATTGACCAAAGGTTTTCATAAAGGCGACGTTCTATGGAGGAACTTATGTTGCCTTCATTCAGATCTTGTAACATTAAATTTAGCATCAATTTTGATCATTAATTCTCAAGACAAAAAAAAAATAACCAAAAAAGAGCCAGAGAATTGCCCAACCTGTTATTGCCTTATTGGTGTGCTCTATCATATCAACAACCTAGTACTGGTTGCCTGTTGCTGCTTATAACTCATTTCAATACAGCTCTTAATTCAACTCGTTTGTGCTCTTGTATTGTGCCAGGGAGGAATGAATTCGCACCAGAAGAAGATGCTCATGTTGTCGGTGATTGCGTGAAGGTAACATCTCTTGTTCTTCTTCTTCATCATCTTTTCTCTTCAACCTTTGTTGCCTTTTATTTTGATTAACAGAATATGTGATAACACGTATAGCATGTGCTGAGGGAGCTACCATCGTCACCTGTCCCTGCATCCTGTTGTACTGCATTACTAGAAGCTTACAGTAAGCAAATTCCATTTTTTTATAATATATCATTTGGTATTATAATCAGTTTAGTTATTTCTTTCTTGATAGATTTTGGATTCACAATCTTCTATTCTCTTCTTTATTTGCTCAGGACTTGAAAATAGGGAAGCTCGCATTAGTGCCATGCGATCCGCTATTTCAGAGACATTTCCTGAGCCTAATAGGCGGCTGCTTCAGAGGTTAGGTTTTTTTTTTTTCCTCCATTAGTCTGATTATGTGTTTCATATTCAATTTTCCTTCACTAACCTTAGAAGAGTAAGTTAATGACCCCTTATTATCCATCTTAAATAAGCTATTTCTATTGATTAGAGTCCAAAATGCAAAATTAAGCGAAGAGGAGGAAAATAAGAGCACTGTGTGCACCAATGTTAATGTGAAAGTTCTGATCATGTTCTGATCATGATCAAAGAACTCATCTAAATATAGAAACTCTTGTTGTTGATTTAAGTTGCCCACATCCTTTATCTTTTATATTGTTACAATTAGGGTGTTGAGAATGATGCACACAGTCTCATCCCACACGGCCGAAAACCGAATGACCCCTTCAGCAGTTGCCGCATGTATGGCGCCTCTCTTGCTACGTCCACTTCTTGCTGGTGAATGTGAGATGGAGGATGAGTTTGACGCGAGTGGCGATGGATCAGCTCAGCTTCTTGCTGCTGCAAATGCGGCTAACAATGCCCAGGCTATCATCACTACTCTGTTGGAGGAGTACGAAAATGTTTTTGATGTATGTTCCCTGAGAAACCTTGTTGTGGTGACTCTCAATTGTTGTACTTTTAGTGGATACAATACTCTGTTAATGTACTACCAAGATTGCATTTTGGTTAGTATTCTGAGTTATTGTAGGGCACACTATTATGGGCCTAAGTGACAGGGTACTATACTAATAAGGTACCATTTTCCTCAATATACTGGATCCTATTAAAAGGAGCTGGGATTAAGTATCTCTTTAAATACCATCTTCCTTAGTTAACCATTGGTTGCTCAATTGAACTTCATAAGCCAAATTTGATTTATTTGATTTCCATTTTGTTTAATAAAGATTCAATTCATTGCACCTTTAGTTACCTCCTTTGTACTATTAAGCACTGCAAACCAAGAGAAAAATGAAGGGCATAAATCGATACAATCAAGTGCATCAGACCATTCGGGGTAGTGCTTACCATTTCTGCTGGTATTGAATTTGTCTGGTTTTATACTTAAATCTATGGTTGTAATTTGTTGCTGTTTACCAGTTGTCCAAACATTAGAACATTATCTGTGGGTTTCTTGTGAGCACTATTAATGTTGCAACTGTGTACTATTTGTTTGTTTCACGCATTTGATTATACTTAATAAGTGGTTTTGTTTGTGCTTGTTAATTGTTTTAACATAGTTTTCAAAGTTCTCTATGAATTAGCTTCGAGTTAGATGTTTATGATTGTGGCATTTCTTAAGTGTTAATAGTGAGATGAGATCTGGGTCATATTGGTATTAGAGAACTAACTAGATACATTCAACACTCTGACTTGACCTTTTCTTTTTGTTGATATTTAGGATGAGAACCTACTCAGATGCTCTCCTTCTCCTGATTCTCACGCTGAAGAAAGTGCCAGTGAGGAATCAGTAGATGATGAGGCTACTGATGCAAAAGGCAATGGTTATCATGATGCAGAAAATGATGCTGATCAGGAGATGGACGAGGATGATGCCGAGCGTGTTCTTAGCGGAAAGCTTAGTGAAAGTAGCGGTTATGCTGGCAGTGACCTATATGACTATAAGGTTAGCTGGTTCAACCTTTTAGATACTTGGATGCTCAATTCGTCATTTCAAACTGGTGCAAGGCTGTTTTTTTTTTTGGTGAGTTGGCAATTGCCATCTCACATTTTCCATTGATAAAAAAGTATTTACAAATGCAAGGCTGTTTTATAGGTGACAATTGAAGTTGCAGTATGATATCTCTGATTTGCAGTACTGCAACTTTCAAGTAACATGAAAAATGTTTATGTTAGTTCAACTAACCCTAATCTCATTACTCTAAATGCAGTATGTATTTGAGGCTTCGTTTCTTTCTCAATCTGAATCCTCATTTCTATTTATCTGAAGCATCGATTATTTCTCAATCTGAATCCAGATTTCTATATTAACTAATCCAAAATGTATGCTAGTTACTATTTACTTGGTTCTTTGTGCTTTTGCTTTCATAGTACATGAGCAGACAACAATTTTTGGCAATAATGGAGTTTTCTTATATATGTCAATCTCGATTTTTTATATTTATACTATTATTTGCTATGAATACTCGCATATGTCAGTCATCAACTGTTGTGCATTACTCACTTTTTTGTGGTTGTGATGTGTCATCATCTTTCATTCATATCCACATCACTCTATGCCAAGCTAAGCTACAAAGGTTATTGGGTACAATTTAATAGTTCTCTGTGTAGTACTAGATTCAGCCTGCATAGACCCAGAAAGAACAGTTCTATAGACTCGGAAAGGCAGCTTGCTGGGATCTTTCATCTTAATTGGTTTTGTTTTTGTGGTAAACAGGTCTTTGACGGAGATGACTCAGATGGAGAATCTCCTAAAGATGGCCATGCGTCTAGTGCAAAAATAGAGTTAAACAAAGGGACATCAGATCAATTGAAAGAAAATGGTTCCATAAATGTTGAGAAGCCGTCGCTTGAGAGGAGTATATCTAATTCAACACCAAATAGTGAAATTCCTTTGTCAATGGGAGAGATACTATCTTCATTGGACCCTGGAATATCCTTTGCTGCTAATGGAGGTGAATTTTCTACAGATAAACAGCCAATTAAGGCTAATGGATCTCATGGTCATGTGAAGCGCAACAACTTTTGGGGCAGAAGCAATGTAAGAAATTTACTATGGCTACTTGTGTATTCTGGGTAACTTGTTTCCAGAGTTTATCTCTATTAATGGATGTCAACTTTAGCAGTTCTCATTTTTTAAGTTCCATGATAACTGTAGGCTCGAAAGAACTTATCGTCAGAATCTGTGGACTCGTCTGGAGAAGAAGAGTAAGTGCTCTCCCTGCTTCCTGTAGTAACTTAATATTCCATGGAAACTACCTTAATTAAAACTAATTCTCTAATGCTGTCAGGCTTGCTATTCAAAGACTCGAGATCACAAAGAACGATCTTCAAATCAGAATAGCCAAAGAGGTATGTTTGAAAGTAGACATACTAGTATCCTAGCATTGCGTTATAGAATAAGCTCCCAACACAACTACTATTTGGTGATGATGGACAACAGTAAATTTTGATTTGTAAGAACCCATATAATTATTTTTTTTGGTGTTGGATGATTTCAGTTTCTGTACTGAAGTTTCTTTGTTGTTTGGTTCTCTAATTCTTCATAGGTGTTTTCTTATACTTTTCCTGTTATTGTTCTTTTTATTTTTTTGTGGAAAAATGTTTTTCCAAATTGGTTTGGGTACAGTTCAGTGGTTCTCTGGAGTCTTATTGATGACATGCAAGGCTTATTGTAGGATAATACATACAGGAAAGTATGTACCAGCACCAGCTGGCACAGGAGTCCTTGTGTCATTAAACTGTTGTTAATATATTACATTGCTTAAGCTGTACCACCCTGAGGCTTAAATCAGTGATCCGCTATCCAGCATGCTGTGCTCTTTTGCCTTGGTTAAGGTTCCTACATACAAAGTTTCACCAGAAAAACCTATAGTTTTTACTCAGCATTAACCAACACATATACGCAAAAGTTACTGATGCATTATACCGTTTCTTAAATAGATATTGTCAAGCCATTAATTATTTAAATATATTTACTGACAAAAGAGGAGCTGTTTTCAGGCTAGGGGAAATGCAATCCTCCAGGCAAGTCTTGAAAGAAGAAAGCAGGCTCTGCATGAGCGTCGTCTTGCACTTGAACAAGATGTATGTTAGTTTTACTTTTATCCTCGTTACCCATTAGTTTTATACCTCCATTATTTTTACTTGCAGGGATGGTTTCTGTTGATTTGGAGAATATGCATGCTGGTTGAACCCAACCACCTGCTTAGAATTTAGAATTGCTCTAAAAGCTGATATAAACTTCATAGAGTGTAATATGTTGACCACGTTCTATAACATGCCCAAATGGAATAAGCCCCTAAAAATAATAGGATTTTTGTAACAAGTAGTTGATTATGTCTGGCAAGTACATTTTCTCAATCTTAATGAGCAACACTAAATTTTTTAGATCGTAGAAGGCTGGGAACAGAATATATATTGATGAGTTGGGTCAGTTGGCTCGTTGTGTTTGGATCAATCTTTTTCTTGTCATTTATTGGAAAGTTGGGCTTCTTGGTTGGTTGTGTTTGGATCATCCTTTTTTTTACATTTTCATGATTGCTAGTTATTTTCTTTTACTGTATGCTCAAGCTTACTAATTATGCTTATTAAATGGACACTTTTTGATGAATCTTAATATATTCTATTTGGATCTTGATAGCAATTTGGTCAGACTTTGGTTCAATATAAATTAATGTTGTTATAAGATCTTATATGGTCTTTTCTGTGAGCTGTGTTAACACTTTTGATTGCTCTTATAGGTTTCTAGGCTGCAAGAGCAGTTGCAAGCTGAGAGGGATCTTAGAGCTGCTCTTGAGGTTGGGTTAAGTATGTCGTCTGGACAGTTCTCAAGTGCACGGGCTATGGATTCAAAGGTAATTATTTTATTTAATATTGAACAATCCTAAATTCTCCAAATGGAATTTATCTGGGTGACCATAAACAACTAGTTTAAGTTAAATCCATTCCCGCTGGTTCTATTAGGTAAAGGGGTCAGCCTGACCTAGGCTTGACCTGCTTTATTTGATCTATTAGGTTAGGTATGGGAGAACCAACACTTTGATCTATTAGTGCCTGCACTAATTGATTTGAATTCTTTGGAATACTTTTTGCAAACTGTACCTGATTTTTCAGTCTATTTCTCAAATAAGACCTTGCATTTGCAATTTGCAAGTGAGAATTTTTTTTCATTGGAAATAGCAGCACCCGTCAATGCTAGTGTTTAGTCTTAGAAAAAATAGCCAAGCTGCCTTTTAACTGATTTTTGTAGCTTATTATTATATTCGGAGCTTGTTCTGATGAATGTGGAACCCTTCACCACGTCTGTGTCCACATAATTATCCGTAAATATATTATCTATTTATGTATATGAATTATGAAATGATAATTATTATCTCAATTTTTCAAAAAGATGTGGATATCCAGATTATTCAAATTTTTCTTTACTAATCTAAAAGTCTGGTTTCTTGCCCCTTTTTTTGTTGAAAGACTCATATTTTGTGTACTTGAAATCGACTCTGAAAATCAAATAATATATGCAAATTTGTTATCAATTTTGTAATTCTAAAATTCTTTTTTTATTAAAAATTGCTTACTTTATTCATACTTGCATATTTGTTAGCTGTCAACTTCCCCTACCGGATTAGTATTCCATTTTTTATTCTTCAATTATTCATTCTGTGTCCAAATTTTTATGGTTTTGAATTTTGACATCCGTTTAATACCTGCATCCCAATTTGGATCCGGATCCTCTCTGAAATGTGGATATGGATACGGTTTTAGCATAATTCACTCTGTATGCATTCCGTTTGCATTGCTACTTTTAGAGTAATGTGCTTAGCTTTGTTCTAGTTCTCTTCCTGCTGAGGAAAAACTGGTTAGGGTAAATTTTATACTAATGGAATGCAACTTTTCCATAACACTGAACTGATTAGGTGTTATTCACAAGTATCTGAAGCTTTGTAGTTGTTCGTTGGAGCTACGTAAACTTGGGTGCTATTGGAACATAAGACTTATTTAGCTCGTGAATGCTTTGTAATTTTTTTGGGTCTGATTTTTGTAGACCAGGGCAGAGCTGGAGGAGATAGCACTTGCGGAGGCTGATGTGGCAAGGTTAAAACAAAAGGTTGCTGAGCTGCACCTTCAACTTAATCAACAGCGGCAGCATCCTTATGGGTCTTTGGTGGATGCAAGTGATCGATATCAGCACCTTCCAAGCCATCTTTCACAACCGTAAGTAAAAACAAATATGATGTTGTACTAACAGCCGGTACTGGTACTGCAAATACATTTCGGTAGTAGACCTTACTCTTTACCAGTTATCTCTACCTTGGTATAAACTGTTATCTGGTACTGTCATCTGTTCTTATGCCAGATTCAAATGACAAATCTGAAAATGGGCTTGTCTGCTAATGTCATTTGTTCATATGCCGGCGTCAAAATAAATTAAATTTGCTGGCTTGGGCTTGATTCACATAGATCCCAATTAGGGCTGCTAACGAGCCGAGTTAGCTCGAGTTATGGATAACTCGAATTCAACTCGGAAGATAGTCAGTCGAGTTGACTTGAGTTGAGAATACTGAGCCAAGCTGGCTCGCTGACTCGAACTCAACTCGCGAGTAACTCGAGTTGACTCGTGAGTCAACTTGTTTAAGGTGTTGAAATGTTGAACACTTGAACTGATGACTGTTGTTATGTAATAATTTTTATATGAGAAGTAAATATTGAATTAACAAACAATCCACAACGATTTAATAAGCGAAACGAGTCCACGAGTTGTAACGAGCGAGTTGAGCCCAACTTGAACTCAACTCATGAGTTAAACGAGTTACTCAACTCGAGTCAGACTAACTCGAATTTTAAATGAACGAGTTGTTAGCGAGTTCGTTACCGAGTTAAGTTCGAGCGGTTCACGAGTCGTGAGCTTTTTGTACAGCCCTAATCCCAATGGTGGTTTGGCCAATAGTAGCCAGTGCCTTTAAACACCAACAACATTGATAACGTGAAGGATTGTTATAGGCTGATAGCAGTCCATCCTGCTTTGTCTGGAAAACTGTCAATCCAATTGGACTAGTAATTATAGTTCCCTCAAAAAGTATTTGCTTGTCTTTGTAGTCTTTGTAATGTTAAGCTTGTAAATCAGCAACTAATATTATATCATTTGGTGCAGGAGTATTATCCAGCAAGGCTTTGACATGAATCTTGCTTTCTGCAGCCATGAAAAAAGTAAACAAAGGAATGAGGTTTGTCATTTGAAACTCTCTTCTCATGTACAGAAAAGTATAACCTAGGGTACCAACAATGACATTGGTTCATTGCTGGTCAGGCCTCGTTCCAGAATAACTGTTGTAATTTGACAGAGACCGCTACACTTTTTTTTTGCTCGAGTAGTTTTATACTTCTATTTGGATTTGACACTTACTATCTCGACTTTGTGACTCCGGTTGGGTTTCATTTCTAGCCTACCCCAACTTGTTTGGGACTAAAGACTTGGTTGTTGTTGTTTATTTGGATTTGACACTTAGGCTCTAATTTGATGTGTTTGCTCAGAACAAATGGTCACAAAGAGCAGAGGCCATCAAATCCATGGAATATGCTATTCAACCGCTGAATATTGCTGTTTGCTTTTTGTTGCGCAAGTTCAAAACTATTTTTATTCTTGATGCCAGTAAAAATCCTTTTTTTTAAAATAATGGCAGGAGAGCACATCATCGGCTCATTGGAGAAGCATTAAGCAACATGTGCTACCGTATGCCAGTTCTAAGTCACTATCTCGAAAGCATTCTTTGGATGCATCATCTTCGAGTGAGCTAAGAGGCTTTGAGGCATCAACAAGCAACCTAGCAGATCATAATTCCGTTTCCAGTAACACTCCCAAATTGAGCGAGGTAATGGAACTCATATTTACAAAATTGGAAAAAATTGTCATTCTTATTTATAATTTTGTTACCCTAAAGGCACTTTATTTTGAGAATTTAATTAAATATTCTTTAACAAAGTATCTACGTAATACACCTTGTGGTCCATTCCTTTTCGAGAAAGCAGTTCTATATTAGTTTGTTTAAGCTGATATCAAGACAATGTGCTGGCAAGGGGATGGTTGCAGTATGGGTGAGTACCTGTACTTGTAGGCGATTGTACATGTTTGTACCAACTTCGGCGCTATACCAGAGTTTTTAACCTTAATTAGAAATTACAAAATCTAGCCAGTATAGATCAAGTGGAAAATGATTAATTATGACCTAATTTTAATAAAAACCACAAATGACAATAATCTAAAACAAGGAATCATATTTTTAAAATCAATAAATGAATATCTTTTGCAAGCTTTTAAAACACAACTGCCTGCCTTAGCTGCACAAAGGTGAAGATCTGAACTACATTAGTTACATGACCCTTTGGGGATTCAACGAGTGTTAAACATGCAACCTAATTGCAACTATGTGCTACCTAGTAATTTTTTATTTTGTTTGCCAGGGAATTGAACATCCAAAGCAGCCTTCATTGGCATCCTCAACCCTTGTGGAGCTCACTTCCCGCCTTGATTTCTTCAAGGAGCGTAGGTCCCAGCTAATGGAGCAGCTACATAGCCTCGATTTGAGCCATGGGGCCACATCACAAGCATTCCAATACAACAAACCGTCGCCTCCATGGAACAGTCCTAGATGAGAAGTGTTGTTAGATTCCTGTGGCATTTGTACATCCTTTGATCTTTTGTTGTTGTAATTTGCATTTATGTGTGCAGGCTTCTTTTTTGTTTTTCTCTAGCCTTTTTGTCTTCTTCTTTTCTTCCCCCTTATTTACGTTTGTAGTTTCATGTGCCAGTCTGAAGAAAGAATGATTTGGTAGTCAACTGATGTGTTTATATCTTTGTTCATTTTACGATGCAGGACTATTGTTTTACTAGTATTCATTGGAATTTTGAGGAGCACGAGATGTTATATTATTAGTGTATAAAAGCTTATTTTTCTTGAGTTGTTAAATTTTATGCTTCTGGAAGAGCACAATATGAAAGTGCAACGGTCAGAACGGAACTGCCGCTATTAATTCTAACCAAGACTCTTTCCTGTGTATATTTACCAGGGTGTGCAGGAAATACTGCCATCATTGTGCAGTGGTTTAGATACAGTTATTTACGATTATCATTTTTAGACGGTTGTCATATATCAGTTATTTGGACTGTTTTGAGTTTGCAGTGGAAAATCAGAATGCATGCTTTTCTATTAGTTGAAATCTTGAAATAAGTGAAAGCAAAATCAATTGATAATTTGAATCGATATCAACACTTCAAAGTAAGAACTAGCCTTTTTTTTTTATGCAAGGACAAATTTCTCTATATCATTCATTTTTCTTATTTATTTTCTCTCACTGCTCTTTTTTTTTTTTTTTTTTCCGTTCCTGGCCTTTCGAAAATAGAAGGGAGAAGATTTATAAAAAGGTTCAATGTAAACTCAAAATTCACATAATAAATAACGCAAAGAAAAAAGGTTCAATGTAAACTCTAATCTAAAATGCACAGATTAGGCCGAAATAAAATTGAACAGATGTGATGTTCAGTATGGCAGATAGAAACAAATAAAGATTTCACCGACCCACGGATCATGTAAAAAACCCAAAAATAAATAAAAATAAATAAAGATTTCAGTCTGAAAATCGGATGCTTGATACCAAATTATCGTCTCATAATTAAAGTGATTACATTATCTTTCGCATCTACCCATACAGATGAAAGTAGAAACTCATATCAAAATCACTGTTTTTAAAATAATAATGTTTCCAATTATGAACTACAAGAACAATTTCCATACTACTTCATTACATTACATGCATCTAATGCAAAATAAAATTTAAAACCTACGATATTAACTAGCTAAATATGTCATTAGAAGTTGCAAATTTTCTTAAGAAACACTCAAAAATTTCTGATAAAAGCACCTTTTTGGGATAAAATATAGGGAGCGCCTAGCTATTCCTCTACAACAATCTCCCATTCTGTCCCCTAAGCATTAACTATTACTGTGAGGAACCACTAACTACTTGAGAGACCGCCTAATATTCAAAATATTTTACAACTGGTGTGCACAAATATGAATACATATGCGCGCAAGTATTCGAAAAAAAACTAGACACATCACACACTCATCTTTTACACGTTTTAGAGGTGAATTTTTTTCTCCGTTCAAAATATATAAGCATAATGAAAAAAATAAAATAATAAGACTCAGAGAGAAATGAGCCTTCTACAAATTCTATATGTAGAAATGAAATAAGTTACATGAATATATCCGATCAATGAATTGCCGCTTTTCAGACAGCATAAACTTCTTCCACCAAAGTGATGATTTTCTTTTGAACTCTTCGAAATATCTACTGCACCTTTCTTTTTCTTTTTTATCTTTTTTGAAAATTGCCATATCAATAAGATGATGTTGGATTAAAGTCCTGTTGCTTCTGCAAAACACGTTGTTAATAGATAAACAGAACCTATTCGATCCCACTGAGGAGAAGAACGCATTTGCAAAATTGCATTGATGAAATAGTTGTTGCACATTTTTCATTTCTTGCTTGCATAGAAAGCATATATTCACAGGATGTCATCCTTTTTTTACCAAATCGTCAGTTACCAATTTTCTATTCCATATCAGTAAAACACCTTCATTCTCGGAAAAATTTCCACAAAATGATGTATTAGAGATTTAGGTGCGGATCTGTTTGTGAGGAAGGTGTACACAACTTTGCAACTAAGAGCATCTACAATGGTAATTTCTTTTAAATTGCTAATTTGATGTGTTAATTGCTAATATAATTGCTGGGTTGTAAGTTGATTTCTAAAAAAACAAACGATTTCTTTTGAACATGTTGGTACTCTATATTTTCTATTGGCTATGACTCATTCGTTTTCTTTCCTATTAGCTCTGATTCAATTTTTGGGATGGAGAGGTTAAGAAATTAAAAGGAACTTAATTTTTAAACAGTATTTTACAGCTGTTTTTTATTTTTTACGGATTGCTGGGTTGAAGATGCTCTGAGGCCGTGCTCAGAACAACGAGTGCAAAGCATGCAAGTCTATTCGTGAGGAAGGTGGACAAATTCCTTGTATATTTTTTATATGCTTGTCTAAAGCATGGTATACTATACTGTTATTCTTTGGTCAAGGGAGGATGTGTATAGAATGTTGTATTTTATTTTGAA
The DNA here is from genome assembly GCA_025461125.1 of Carex kokanica. Lineage (NCBI taxonomy): Eukaryota > Viridiplantae > Streptophyta > Magnoliopsida > Poales > Cyperaceae > Carex > Carex kokanica. Next base: position 466,153 of record JAJGRX010001122.1, on the reverse strand, counting down.
AGAGGACCCCACAGCCCAAATCATGTTCACACAAGAAGAAAATCATTTTTTTTTTTTTTTACAATCCTGATAAAATTTATATTAAATTTAAAATCCAACATTGTCATCTTGATCTATAAAAAAAAATCATGATCAAGATTAACAATCCTTAATGCATAATCAATCATATTTAAATTGCATAAATCTTAATTGTTAGACTATCTATTTTGTTGGATTACTTCTCGATTGTATCTGAATTAAAAAAAAAAATCATGATCAAGATTGTAAAAATAACCGTTAAGTGAACCCTCATATCATTGAAAATAGTTATATTGGGCGTAGTTTTTAACTACACTTTGTTATCAGCATATTGAGCTTACAATAAACCCCAAAATTTACCACAAGCGTTCTTCTTTACATAGCTAGCTGGCAGATACTGTCTTTTCAATTAACAGGTATACTATCTTCATTTTTCTTTCAAGCTAAGCGAAGCTCCAACTTCACAGAACAGCCAGTATATACAACACTAAAAGTGTCTCTTCAAGTAATACATACAACAAGCCTAAGCTAAACTTTGTTGAAAGATGTGATATTTACATTCACCGAGAAGGTAAACAGTACAAAGCAACTCAAACCAGACAAATAGTGCAAAACGAGTGCTAGATCCAGACAAAGCAACTCTTAAAAGTCATTGATTTCCTTGCTTTCTTATCTCATTTCTGTTATAATTTGTAGAAGTCCCCTCAGTTCAAAATCTGACCTTCTGGTTTTCTGCCGCACCCTTGCTTATTGAAGGTATCTTTGCAATAACATTGCCGAAATAATCAAACAATGATGGACCAGACTGAAGTCGCACCATATGCGTCCTGTATGGTATCAGAAAACTCCTCAAACCTACAAAAATAAGCAACTACTTTTGTTAAGGTTTCCAGCCCAGAATGAACGTCATATGTTCACAAATCTACCATTTTCTTTTTAGTTTATTAAATCTAGCATGAACAGGTTGCCTCGGTCGAATTTCATAACTCAGTTCAATGTTTCTGTGTTTTCTTTCTGTCTCTGTCTCCATTAAGAACTTGTACTATATCACAGACTTATTTTAATACTCGATATTAAGTCAATTGCCCTAAATTTAGTCATACTTTAAACTACACGACTGTTTAAGTAAACAAGGTTTACCATTGCTTGCTTAATTATATTCAGCTCACAAGTGAGAGTGAATATATTGACCTAGAAACTCAACTAAGCAATAAACATGCACAAGAGAGTGAAAATAAAAAAGGAAGGAGAATGGTTATCTCCAAGTGGCATCAATTCTTTTTGGGAGGTATACCCAATGGTCCATACATTGGTCATATCCACTGCCAGTTTTGTGATGATTATACAATTATTCAACCTGAATCATCATACTAAAGTCAATTAGTCCACATCTACAACCTCGGCTAATAATGTATGGAATTTAATCCAGTACGAAATGTCCTTTCAAATCTGACAGCCTGGATTGGATAATAGCACAGTCGTGTCATTAAACATACTGGTACACTACAGAAGCTTTATATTACAGTAATGAGCAAAGCACGCATTATTTTGGTATATGGTTCCACCATTTCAAGGTTTAAACATGGAACTCCTAGGTTATTTCGAATCGAAAACTGTCAAAACTTTAATTAGCTTCTAATTTTAATGCCATTCTATATCTCATAACATTCAGCAGGTACTTTCTATTATCAGAATTCAGAAGCTTACTTATATTTCCTTCTCATTTTAAAAGACACATTACCACAAACTTCTACAACCAGAACAGGAAAAATAACTCAAGCCACAGAAAAAAGTCATAATAAATTACTTACCAGAAATGCACATGGCTCGGTATATGATAGACATGTATGCCCCGCCTTTGGTCGCCATACGGGGCCTCTCGAGGCACTCAAGAAACGCAAGGTCTGCCTTGAGAAGCTTGGCCTGATCATGCGTATCATACCCAATGTCATGGCAATAACAGCAGTGATCCAACCAATCTATTGGCCTCCTGTCCCAAAGCATCGACCCCGCTTCCTTCCCACTCGACCAATTGGGCCCACAGTAATGGCCGTACCGCGGGAACAGCCGCGAGATCAAGGCGCGGGGCCCACCGTGCCACGGAACTTTGGCAACGTATGGGTGGAATAAGGGAACGGTGCAACAGGTCGGCGGTGATGGATCGGTGACAGGTGGGACAGGAGGAACTGATGGCGCGAAGGAATTGAAGGAGAGGATGTATTGAAGAGAAGCTTTTAGATTGGAAACGAAATTGAATGTCTGGGGTTGGGGTTGGGGTTGATGTTGGAATTGAGATTGGGGTTGGAGTTGGGATTGGTCGGAGCGTAATGGCGGCGATTGTGGAGTTGGAGCGGATTTGAGAAAAAGGGGAGGGGAGAGGCGAAAGAAGTGGATATTTAGCGCAGGGGGCAGCGCCATGGGAGGAGGGTTGCTCCTCCCCATCCCGGATAGCGGATGCGCTCGAAGAATCCGATAATTTCTGGAGGTTCCACGAGGAAGAGGCTGGAGAGCCGCGAATTTGGTGAATTTGTATCAGTAGGGTACCGCACAAGGGAATCTGGTAGAATATTCCCTAATTAGTGAATCCGGTCCGTTCTTTTTAACTTTGCACGAATCTCAAAGCAAAAATAATACTGTCTTTTCCCGAATCCCGAATAGGCACCGGCTGAGAATAAATCTGGACCGTAAAGTGATTTACTGTTCCGTGGGGTACCCGGAAGGATACGGTTCCGAATTTGGTCGGGAGAAAAGAAAAATTCGCATCCTCTGAGATATCTCAAACTTTGCGCGACTTTATGGATAATCGCAACCATTCAAATAAGTTCTACACGAATCTCGAAGCACAAATAATACTGGCCCCCGCGCAATTCCCAAATAGGCACCGGACACGTCGGTCACGCAAAAGTTGAGATATCTCAGAGGATACGCACTCGAGAAAAGAGGGGAAGAGGAAGGATATAATGTGGCGCTTTCCAGTCTACATATTAGTTGTTTCTTACTGTCCCACCAATAACAGCTCGAATAATCACCCGGTTTTGTCTCCATTTAGAACATCTAAGAAGCTGTAAAAGGATAACACAAATACGACACATACCAGGTCACAAACTTCCAAGGTTGTAGTGCTAAAAATGTATTATTAAAGTGATGTCATGATGTTATGATCGTCACTGTAACCTCATCATCATGATCTTCTACCACATTACTTAACAGGGAAGCTATGATATACACGGCACCGATTGATAATGATAAGTGCTATGAGGTTCCGGTTTCAGATCCAGTGTGGCCGAGTACAGTGAGATCTGAGTCGCCAGTTTTAATCTGGCATGAATTTCAAAACGAACATGCTATGTTTAAACGAATCTGTATTCTCTCATGTACCTGACCAAGTACAATGAACTTCAATGAGTCATTAGCTGAGTGATTGGAATTTGAAGGGAATCTGTTTTGAAATTCACATCATGTTAAATCTGAATTCTATCTAAACAGATACTGAATACCAATTACTCAGTTGGGAGCTAATTTGACTGAATTCTATATCAAATAGTGACGCCTCTTTGCTTTGTGAAGCATTGTAACATAACTCTAATTATTATTATTGTTATTGTTATGGTTATTGTTGTTACAGTCATCGTCATTATGAATTTATAATTACAATAATGATATTATTATTACCATATTAAGAATATTATCACATTATTAATATGTTCCTGTTGTTGTTAATTTATTATGATATAAGACTGAGACTGGTAATATGCAAATTACGATAGATTCATATCTCTATTTTTAAATTTAAACATCTTATCCGAACCGTTAAATAATCTTTATATGAGAATGTACTTCGAGATCAAAATTTATATTTTTTTACGATCTTTTTACTATTTTTTTAGATGGGTAGAAAATCACCTTATATAATTTTTTTGGATAATCTGAAAACAATTTTCTACCTATCTAAAAAATAGTAAAAACATTATAAAAAATGTAAATTTTGGTCTATATATATTTTCATATGAAGAACATGTTTAACGATTTAGATAGATTCTTTTAACTTTAAAAATAGAGATATAGATCCATAGCACATGTTGATCAACAATATGCATATCACCGCAGTCTTGCTCATAATAAATTTTAACTATTGTTTTCATCATGATCGAAGTTATTGCTATTGTTAGTATTATTGCTATTGTTAGTATTATTGCTATTCTTATTCTTATTCTTATTATTATTATTATTATTATTGCTATTATTATTATTGCTGCTATTATTATTATTATTATTATTAAACTGCCTCCCAAACAAATTCCCGAGTTCACCTCCGAGTATTTCCCGTCAAGCGTCATGTCCAAAGCTCATGCCTAACCTTTTAAAGTGCTACTCACAAGATTTTAAACCTCTATCTACAAGTCTTTAAATTCTAAAATCTAAATAGTTGAACCTCTAACTACTTTCGTCTCAAAATTAGAAAAAATAAAAGATTATTTTCACTCACTATTATTTTTTTCCTCTGATCATTCTTAAACGGCGGTTGTCCATAAAGAGAAGAAAAAGGGGTGGTAGCGGAGAGGAGTGGAGAAAAGAAAAGGAAAAAAAAATTAGAAAGATTTTGTCCGTTGAAATTGGTGATTTTGTTGGTCAAGCTAGTAGGAGGAAACAATAACTCGGATGGCCAAACTTTATTCTTATTAATATTATTATTATAGTTGTTATTATTATTATTATGCAATCTAACATTCTACTGGCAAATGCACATGGTTCTTACGTGGGAGGTTATGGATTCAAAACTCATAAAGTAGAGAAATTTTCTATATTGATACATAGGTCAGGTTTGAAATGTGTTGGGTGGCTTGATCTCCAACCCATATTTCAAAAAACGTTCTACTGTTTCAACTCACAGCCTTGTAACCAATATTTTCGCCTCCGTTAGTGAAACAATACTGTTGGAACTCATATAATCCTCTACTTTTTACTATTTCAATAATCCTATTTTAAAAACCGCAAACCTAACAGATGATGACGGGTCCTGCCTCTCTATAAAAATAATATATATTTTATTTACACAAAAGACATAAAAGAAATAATTATCTAAGCTGACGAGTGACGATAATGAGATAATCCTTATTTAAAAAAATGTAACAATATTTTGGTACTATTTCCGGATCTGTTAAAGAAATTCATATATAGCGTGACGTATTTAGTATGGATGAAAAGGAGGAATTCGATAGCATTCGGTCTTCGCCTCTGACTCACAAATACAAATAATATACTTTTTAATATTATATCTTGCTACAAGCAATCAACCACTTAATTAATTATAATATTAATAGAGTTGTCGCTATGTCCAGCGTTGCTAAGTCTCGCATGTTATTAGCATCCAGCTAATACTAAATCCAATTATATTACACACTGATTCTATTACCACTATCCCTAGAAAAACAATAAGATTTGAAAAATCCTGGATTTCCAAAGAAGGATTCTCTGATTTAATACAAACATGGTGGCTAGCTTATCCTTTAGAATATGACTTAGGCAATTCATGGAAATTTAAACTCCAATTTCTTAGACAAAAACTTAGAGGATGGAATGCTAATCTCCAAGGGGAACAGAAAAGGAAAAAAAACTACCCTCTTGGAGCAAATAGAACACTTTGAAAACCTACATGATTCTAATTCTCTTACTTCTGGGGAATACTCACAATGGAAAGATTGCCAAACATCCTTGTATAAAATTTACCAAGATGAGGAAACCCATTGGCAACAAAGAGCAAAACTTAAATGGTTCTTAGAAGGAGATCTCAATACAAATTTTTTTCACCTATCTGCTTCTATTAGGAAAAAGAAAAATACTATTCTATCCTTAGAAATAAATGATACTCCTATATATGATCCTGCTATCCTACAAAATCATATTACCTCCTACTTTAAAGAATTATTAGGTACTACTGATTCTAGATTCCTCTCTCTACAACCTGACCTTTGGGAAAATTCTACAAAACTCACCCCATCTCAACAGGCATCACTTGAAAAAAACTTTACAATTGAAGAGATAAAAACAACAATCTTCTCTTGCAATCCAAATAAAGCCCCAGGTCCTGATGGCATCTCTTTCTTATTTTATCAAACCTATTGGGACTTAGTTCAATTTGACCTTAATCTCTTATTTCAGTCCTTTTACAATAGAACATTAGATGTCTCTAAACTTAACCTAGCCTCTATTTGTCTAATTCATAAAAAGTCAGATGCTACCACTATCAAAAATTTTAGACCTATAAGTCTAATTAACTGTAGCTTTAAATTAATTACCAAACTTCTAACTAATAGATTATCAAAGGTTATAGACCCATTAATAGATGACTCTCAAGCAGCCTTTATTAAAGGCAGATTAATAGGAGATAATATCATAAGTGCCCATGAGGTATTACACCAGGTTAGAATCTCTAAACAACAAGGAATTCTCCTTAAGCTTGATTTTGAGAAGGCCTTTGATAAGGTTAATTGGAACTTCTTACTAGAAATCTTAGCAGCTAGGGGCTTTGGTACTCTTTTCATTAATTGGATTAAAGATATCTTAGAAGGTGGTAGATCTTGTGTCTCTTTTAATGGTACTCAAGGTACATATTTTTCATGTAAGAAAGGCCTTAGACAAGGTGATCCTTTATCACCTCTTCTTTTTGACTTAGCTGCTGATGCATTAAACAAAATTCTTACAAGAGCCCAATCAGCTGGTCTTATCTCGGGTTTAGGTCAATTTGCCAACTCCTCCACAGTTCTTAATCTACATTTTGCAGATGACACTCTAATTTTCTTAGAAGCCAACCCTGTGATGATTGAACACCTTAAATTTCTTTTACTAGGTTTTGAGTCCCTTTCTGGACTAAAAATCAACTTCAATAAAAGTGCTTTAATTCCACTAAACATCTCCAATACTATGGCTATTAATCTAGCTAATCAACTAAACTGTCAACTTTCTTCTCTACCAATCACCTACTTAGGTGTTCCTCTTCATTGGAAAAAACTTACTACATATGATTGGCAACCTTTAGTTTCCAAAGTAGAAAACAAACTGCAAACTTGGAAAGGCACCTTACTTTCATTAGGAGGTAGAGTAACACTACTTAATTCTGCACTATCTGCAATCCCTATATATTGGCTATCCATCTACAGGATTCCTGCTAACATTAGACAAAGAATAGATAGAATTAGAAAGAAATTCTTATGGTCTGGTTCCTCTTCAACTAGAAAAAAATACCACCTTGTAGCATGGGACCAAGTCTGCCTTAGTAAGAACCAAGGTGGTTTAGGTGTACTTAACTTAGATAGATGAATATTTCCTTGCTTGCCAAATGGTATTTCAGATTCAAAGACCCAACTTCCTCAGGTAAATGGAAAGATATTCTTATAGATAAATATAGTACATCGGGCTTAGTTAACTCAAGATGTTCCCCCTTTTGGACAAGCATCCTATCACTTAGACATATTGTAGAATTAGGTATTAATAGAATCATTGGTACTGGACAAGAAACTTCTTTTTGGTTAGACAGATGGGCTGGAGATTGTGCTTTATATTGTTTATACCCAAATCTATTTCGTATCTCCACTGAACCCCTTATCACAGTTTCTAGGGCTTTCACCTCTACTATTATTTCCTTACAATTCAATAGACAACTCACAGGAATTACTTTAGCTGAATGGCACCACCTTATATCCTCTTACTCATTCTCTTCAGTTTTTACTAACATTTCCCAACCTGATAGGATTTTTTGGAGATGACACTCTTCTGGCCAGTTTACTGTACATTCTCTTTATCAGTGGTTGGATTTTGGAGGAATTAAAAACTCAACCTATACTACCCTCTGGAAAACAAAAATTCCCCTTAAGATTAAAATTTTTATGTGGTTGCTAAAAGAGGGTAAAATATTGACAAAAGACAACTTGGCTAAAAGGGGCTGGACTGGAGAACAAACTTGCCATTTTTGTAACTCTTTAGAAACAATTGATCATCTCTTTGTCACTTGCCCTTTAATCTCAACTCTTTGGTCTTGGATTGCCAATTACAACAATTTTATTTTTAATTGTGAACATATATCAGATTTGTGGCTTTTAGATGCTTGGATTCCCCTTAAAGATTGTTTATTAATAGAATTAATTAGAGCAGCCACAGTTTGGATTATTTGGTTGGCTAGAAATAAAGTTTGCTTTAATAATGCTAGGATACCCTCTGTAGCAACATTAGGTTCTCAAATTATTTCCTTAACCTCTTTTTGGTGTAAGACTAATTCTGATGAATCTTTCTTTAAATTAACCTTGATTCTACCTATGGATGTTACACACTTGTCTCAGGTAGGCAATTCTATAATCCTATCGGAGACAGATACATCGGAGATGGACAACGATATTTGGGATTCAGAGGAAGATCCATGTCTTGGTTTAGAGGAGTCAGACCCCTCTGATTTTTCATGAGGCTGATGCTGCCTTCTCCATTCCTCTTCTCCTGTTGCCCCTTATTTTTCTCTAATAAACTTTCTAACTCTTTCTATTTTGTTTGATGTATGCTTAATAATTCTTTAGTCTCATGTCTATTAGATATCTCCTAGCTGCTTCAGAGCTTGTGAGATTTAGCTATTTTGTTACATAGATACTGTTTTGCTGTTTCTGTTTCTAAACATTCTTGTATGAACAATTTGTTTCTATGGAAACAGGTGGTATATACCACTTTTATCAAAAAAAAAAAAGTAGGTAAGTAGGTATTTTTAAATCATGTATTTAAAGGAACAAAATAGTTACAAATTGGGATGTGTGAGTTGTCTTTATTTGTCACCGATCAATTTTTATAATATATGTATATATTTTACAAGAGTAGAACTAGGGTGTTCCTAAGCTCACCAAGCTCTTCTGTGAGCTCGACTCTAAAACTTATTGAATTGACTTCAAACGATATTTTCAAACCGTTAGATATTCAATCTATATTAAAATGTGCTTGGAGACAAAATTTTACATTTTTTGAAATTATTTTACTATTTATTAAGATGGTTTGAAAATCGCTGTTCCAATGGTGCAGAATTTTAATAAAAACAGCGATTTTCAAACCATCTTAATAAATAGTAAAAAAATTTCAAAAAATGTAAAATTTGGTCTCCAAGCACATTTTAATATAGATTGAACATCTAATGGTTTGAAAATATCATTTGAAGTCAACTTGATAGGTTTTAGAGTCGAGCTCACGGAGGACTTGGTGAGCTCAGGAACACCCTAGTTCTACTCTATATTACAATATTACGAAAAGAACTTGTATTTTATATAGACGGAAAGAGATATGAGGGGATGAGTAATGACTAATGAGCATGACATTGTACTACTTTTATTTTTAAATTATTAGTTGGGTTTGATTAGGAATTTTAAATAGCGCGAGACGAGACTTTAATTTCAAGTGATTTTTTTGAATGAAAATGAAGGTCAACACTCTATGTTAATTTATTAATGGTTAAAAAAAGCTACATAGAAAAGAAAATTTAAAGCATGAAAGAGCAAGGAAGAATGGGAAAGAAGAAAACACAATCAAGAGATTTTAGCTCATGTCATGGAAAGGAACTACAAATTTCTCAAATGTTTGAAGAGCTTTATCACTCTATTAGGGTTTTTACTTTTATTGTCACTCTAAACATAACGATTCTTATTTTGAGTTAATCTTATCTTCTAATGTTCTAGACTTATCTATACAATTAGGGTACGTTTGGATGAGAGTTATAATAGCTAGAATAGCGAAAATTTAAAATAGTAAATGAAATAGAGAAAAAAATAGTGATTTTCAGATTAGTGTGAAAATGGTGCTATTCGCATTAGTAAAAATGTTGTTTGGATTGTATTTGTGGAATAGTGAGTAGTTATAACCAACAAAGAATAGTGTTAACAAAAAAGATAGGCAAGTGGGATCAAATAAATTGTCATGACGTGGAGATAGCGAAAATTGGTATCAAATTTGTCATTTCGGAATTGTGTTGGCGGAAATTCAAAAAGAAAATATTTTTTCCTCTCATTTCACATTTCCGAATAGTAACTATTTCAACATTTACAAGGAATAGAGAATAGCAGCTATTCTAGCTATTCCGAATAGCAAAAATATTATTTAAATACACATTGCTATTCCAAATAGCTTCTATTTTAGAATAGACTCTATTCTTACTATTCTTGTGTCATTCTAACGTAGTCTTACAAATGGAGGTGCAGGCGGAAAAAAGATTTGGTGCCGAATCAAGTATAAAGTATTGGTACCAAGTTACCAACTATACATATTTGTTTGCTTTTTGTCTGAAGAAGATTTGATTTAAAATGATTAGCAAACTGTGCATGGTTGCAGATTGTAAGTATGGATGCTGTTGTTTTGTTGACTGCTTTTATGATATTAATTGTGCGGTTGTTAACTTGTTTGTGATGTTTTTATATTGCTTTAGAGTGTACGGAGTTCAGTTATAAGTTACCTTTAAAAATAATTCTATTGATAATTTGATATTGAGGTTGGTAATGGTATCAACTTATTTTTACGCTGTAAATTCATATATTTATTTTTAAAATTTTAAAAACAGTCGAACAAGCAGTAAAAAATGATCTCTATATAAAAATGTATTTCCAGATCAAATTTTATATTTTTATAATTTGTTTATTATTTTTTAAGTAGGTAGAAAATCACTTTTTTTATGATCAATAATTTTCAAATCCAATGATCTTCTACCCATCTAAACAAATAGTAAAAAATTTATAAAAATATAAATTTTGGTCCGCAAGTACATTTTCATATGAAGATCATGTTTAATAGTTCCGATCAACTATTTAGAATCCATACGTAAATAGTTGTGTAATAAACATATTACCATAATCTCACACAAATTAATGGCATATTAACATTTAATAAAAACAAAAGAAAAACAAAAGCAATATTCTCCATATATAGTCACTAAGATTGTGCTTCGCTAACAACAACGTGACAAAATATAACGGAAATAAAAGAGAGAACAGACGCGAGATAATTCACTTCCTCTTCCCCTCAGATCAATAGTGAATAACATTGCTAAGTTTATACAAGCAATTCATCTTTAGGGCCTGTTCGGCGTTTACTGTTCACGTGAGAAAAAAAAAATTCATTCATGTGAACAGTAAAAATCAATTCAAAAATTTTACTTTCTTGTATCCATCTCCTAGCCCACTATGCAGCCAAAGAGGCTCTTATCTCTCTAAAAAGTTTTGGTTGGAGCAAATAAGCAGCCTCGCGTCGGTCAGATCCTATTAAACTCGCTTCCCTCCCTCCCTTTCTTTTAACAAAGATTTAGTGGGAGAATTAAGATGGGATCCGTATCTTCTTTGATATTTGAGGGTGCAATTAGAAAAAAAAAATGATCTGAATTTAGTTCCAAAAATTCGATATCTATTGTAGATGTAGGAAGTCTGTTTTGAGATTCATGTCAGAGTTAAAGAACAATTTAGATTTTCTAACTGTACCCTAACTCGAGGACACAAGTTCATTAAGATTAAGATGAGGTTAAATTCAAGTTTGATCTTACTTCAAAATAAAATGGCTTTAGTGTGGATTCATATTTAAGTATCAAGCTTCTCTTCACTTTACAGTTAGGCATTCGGACTAGTGCGGGGCAGTATTATTAGACTTTGAGATTCGTGCCGAGTTAGGGCCTGTTCGGCGTTTACTATTCACGTGGGAAAAAAAAAAATTCACTCAGAGTGAATTTTTTTTTTCCACGTGAACAGTAAAAATAAGTTCAAATTTTTTGCTTTCCTATGCTCATTTCCCAACTCACTGTGCGGTCGAACAGGCCTTAAAAAGAACAGTCCGGATCCACTAATGATAAAAGATTCCTATTTCAGATGGTCAGCACTCAGCACTCAGTTCAGGTCTGTCCAAAGTCCAAAGTCGAAAGCACAAAACCTGACATAATACCAAGCCATTTCAAATCTTGCCATCGAAACCAACCACTGAGAATCTCAACTGACCAATTCAGTAGTTGTAGTTCACTGATGCAAGACAAAATAAAATACCAATGCATGTTAGGGAAACCACAAACATATCTTAACCATTAAAGTTGTTGACTTGTTTTTTACAATATGCAATTAAATATGAAATACTTGTTTGATGACATGTACAATGGAAAAATTGTGATTGAGCCCACACTTATCTTTGAATTTCAACTAAAGAGATATGAGAATGAGAGAGTGGCAGGGCAGGGTTAGATTTGTATACATTGTTTTTTATTTACTTGTAAATTATTTCCCTTCTCCCTCGGTGGAGGACTGGAGGTAGACGTCAGAGGAAGCAGCTGTTTGGTTTCCATTTTTCTATCTTCCTCTCACTTCCTTTCAGCCTGGTCGCACTATTTGTCGTTCTCTCGAGTCTCGACATCTATCCTCTGATCCTCATCCCGTCCTCCCAATTTCCCTCCACACGATCAACCTTTTGTTCGTTTTCGCCAAACACCTCTCTCGCGCTCTCTCTCCACTAATATTCTCACCCCCTCCCCTTCGCTTGTGTGGCTTAGCTTCGAAAATCACAAGGGGGAGGGAAGATGGCAAGCCTTCTTCCCCAGTCTAACCCTACCTACACACTGCACCGATGCGTCCCGACGAAGACTCTCTTTCACCCCTCTACTTCTCTCTTCTTCGTTTCCAGCCGCCGCCATGACCGATTTAGGCGCCTGAGGTACAGTGGGCCCGGCCGTACTGGCGGACGGTCTGCTGTTCGCGCAGTTCTACAACTCAGTGGCATCTCGAATCGTGCCGTTGATGGGAGTTCAAGGAACAGTGATGATCTAAAGCCCCAGGTAGGAGTTTTATTTGGTCAAAGTGTTTTCGATGGAGTTGACTTAAGGTGTTGGTTTTAGTTTCTGATCCTCAGAAGCGGGATTATGAAAAAGGGACTTGAAGACGCTAAGTTTTGATATCTGTTGATTTTCTCTACCTATTTTGTTGAGGGGACATAACACTGGGCTTTGTAGGATCACTCAGAGCAATTGTTTTCTGTCATTCCTTTTCAAGTAATTATCCTAACGAAGTTGGTTTTAGCAAGCTTTTTAGTGTAGTGAAAATAGTTATCCACAAGTTCCTCATTCAGTGGAGTTTCTGAACAAATAAAACATGAAATGACAGTCATCTGAACTTCTTCGAGTATCATCATGAACTTTTATGCAGACACGTAGTGCTCATACAAGACCCTGTTAGAAAAGTATTCTTAAAGAAAAACATACATTTGCATTTCATCCAGTTCAAAATTGGCATTCGTATCAGGTGTTAGTTCCCTTTTAGGTACTTTCTTAGACTAATGTTGAATTCTGATGATATTAATTCCAACTTTGTCAGGTTGCAAACCTGAGTGACATAATATCAGAAAGAGGAGCCTGCGGCGTTGGTTTCATAGCAAACTTGAGGAATGTGCCTTCACACAAAATAGTGAGGGATGCATTAATCGCTTTGGGATGTATGGAGCACCGTGGTGGATGTGGGGCCGACAATGACTCTGGCGATGGGTCCGGGGTGATGACCTCCATACCGTGGGACCTTTACAACAGCTGGGCCAAGCAGCAAGGACTTCCTCCTTTTGATACTGCTAAAACTGGTGTCGGCATGGTTTTTCTGCCCAGAGATGAAAACTCAATGACTGAAGCAAAAGAAGGTAATGTATGGTTACATTCTTCTTTCAGACCTTTCTTGAGAATATGCTGATTGATGGATTGGATGATATATTTCGGTATAATATAGTTTGGGCCTTGAAGTTCGTAACAATTGTTTCTTTCACAGTGATAATGAAGGTATTCTCAGACGAAGGCTTGGAGGTTCTTGGGTGGAGGCCCGTACCTACAAATGTATCAGTAGTAGGCCGCTATGCAAAGGAGGCTATGCCTAACATACAACTAGTGTTTGTGCGGGTCCCACATGAAGACAATGGTGATGATGTAGAAAGAGAGCTCTACATCTCTCGCAAATTAGTCGAGCGTGCATCGAAATCTGCACCATGGGGTGACGAGCTATATTTCTGCTCTCTGTCGAGCAGGACAGTGGTGTACAAAGGAATGCTTCGATCTGTGGTTTTGGGGCAGTTCTACTTGGATCTGCAAGACGAGCTCTACACTTCTTCTTTTGCAATTTACCACCGCAGATACAGTACGAATACGAGCCCTAGATGGCCTCTTGCACAGCCAATGCGATTGCTTGGACACAATGGAGAAATAAATACAATTCAGGTTTGTACCTTTCTGTCCTGTTCCTCTAGGGGTTTTGAGTAATTTGTTGGTTAAGTCACAGAAAACCCCTTCAAATTTCAACTATTGGCTCTTTATTTTACTATTAACTTCCAAAATATAAATGCATGTCACTCGGCTTGCCCAGCTTGGCACTTGATCAGTTGATCCCCTGCTACCAGCGTATTTATGCAGCCTAATTGGCCTCCTTGTATTGTTTCATTGTTGTTTTGATGTTACCTTTTGCAGTTCTTAGGTTCTTTGAATTGGTAATTGTCATATTTTTTCTATGATTCTTACGTAATTTTTGGTCCGGGATAAACGGAACAATTAACATTGTAGAATTGAGACAAATTCTCTGTGGTGGTGGGGGAGAGTGGGACGGGGTAGTATTTGTATGTTGTAAATAGTGCCTATTTCATTTGCTACTTATCTCTAAAGATTCAGCCTTTTATCCTTTATCTTTAGGGTAACTTGAACTGGATGCAGTCACGAGAAGCCACACTTCAATCTCCTGTTTGGCGTGGCCGTGAGCATGAGCTGTGCCCAGTTGGCAACCCAAAAGCATCTGATTCTGCAAACCTTGATAGTGTTGCTGAAGTATGAATACTGTTTTTTTTTTTTTTTTCACTTTTACTTTTTTTTACATAGTTTATGGAGGGTACTTGTGATATGTTTTGTTATTAATTTTAGATATAATCCAATTTTTAACTAGTAGTACCAGGCCTGTACAAAATCGGTATGGTTTTGGGTGCCACATTTGTGGAAGGATGCCCTTACCCCATTTACCCATCAAGCTTGTGAGTGTGCCCTAGTTCTCTTCACCTGCTGTAGTTGCTTGACGTTAGGTATAATTCAATTTGGCTGATTGTATCCGTAACTCTTCAATTAAACACTGAGATAGCCAAGATGATACAAAATTTAAAGAAAAAGAAAAGTTTGCTCAAATGGGCACTGCTCCACCTTGTTCAGTAGATATCTGGAACTGGCATCCTTTATGATAACTTCATAATTCACAGTTTTTGTTGGCATGCTTCGCAGTTTAGAATGTTGGTTTCATGTTTTTTTTTTATTACAGATATTGCTAAGAAGTGGACGGAATCCTGATGAAGCTCTGATGATCCTTGTTCCTGAGGGTTACAAGAATCACCCAACACTGTCAATTAAATACCCTGAGGTGACATTAAGTTCTGATTTGAAGCACTTCTTGTTCTGCTCTTGTTTTGTTTGCATGCGTTGCGCATGCAAATATGTTTCATAATAAATTTGATATATTATATTCATCGAAAATTGTATATTGTTTGTTTTGTTCCTTGTGCATTAGGTTATTGATTTCTATGACTATTACAAAGGACAAATGGAGGCTTGGGATGGACCGGCATTGCTTCTCTTTAGGTGATTTTGCAAAGAGTGAATTTTATTTGGAAACACCCTTTTGTCTTGATTTTTTTTGCTTAATTGAATTTCAGTCTCTAGTGTACTGTATTTGAGCTAACTAAAGGCCTTAAACACTTTCAATGCAGTCTTTATTTTTTTTTTGTCTATGCTCATAATTTTACTCATCAGTGTGCATCTGCCATGGAGAAAGTCATTTCTTTAACTGACTAATCTATAGATTGACAAAAGAGAAGAAAATGCAGGAAAAGGTGAACTGATAATATCCTAAATAGTGACTAATATTATTCTAAATGTAGTGATGGGAAAACTGTGGGAGCCTGTCTAGATAGAAATGGACTTCGTCCAGCTAGATATTGGCGAACAAAGGATGACATGGTTTATGTTGCATCGGAGGTGTGTTCACAATATACTCTATACTTGCTATTACATCAGTTATTATGTATTAACTGGATCAAATGTATGGTATAGTCACACCTGTTATACTAATGTAATTACTGGGTTTTTACCCAGATGCTGATAATTAGCCTCATAAAAACGTCAATTACAGAGAAGGTGAAACTATAAAATCAAATGAGTTCAAAATCTTGGCTCACAGTAGTACCCTGACATTACTGATATTGTACCACCTACTACTATGTTATGGTGAGATACAGAAATCCATAGTCCTCTCTTATTGGTTACTACGGTGTTTTGTTTTGTCATTGATTATTGGTTTGTGTGCAATTAAAACCAATAAAACCCATCTACAATGTTATGGTAAGATAACAAGATCCATAGTCCTCACTAATTGGTTTCTGTGATGTTTTGTTTGTTGTTGGTTATTGGTACAATAATAAAATTGCTTAATCATGATTGACAGGTTGGTGTTCTACCAATGGATGAATCCAATGTCATCATGAAAGGACGACTGGGCCCAGGAATGATGATTACAGTTGACCTACCAAGTGGACAGGTTTGTTGCCTGATTTGTTTTAAGTAAAAAATTAGATGTGCAAAGTAATATGTGTTTCCTTGACAAAAATTTATCTACCAAATCGAGGATCTTCTTGTTGCCATATTTATAGCTGAGCTATTATTGTTTATGTTATTGGCTGTTGAACAAGTTTTTTCTTGAACTCAGGTTATTTTATGATGAATGTCAGTTTTATGTGCTAAATATGTGGTTTTATACAACTCTACTGGATCATTTATTCAAAAATCCAATCTGAAATTTATATACCAAGTATGAAAAGCCTATGAAATTTGTTAGCTCTATCATTCTCTCTTCTTTTCTGCTAGTCTGTAAAGCTGAAAGCATGACCATGTCTATAGATACAGGACTCTGGTGTACACAAGTTTTCCGTTTCCATTTACTCTATACTTGCTTTTCTCAGGAAGATCCGGTTGTTTGTTTTTGTTAGGTATTTGAGAATACAGAAGTGAAGAAGCGAGTGGCTTCGGCAAAGCCCTATGGCAATTGGTTAAAGGAAAATATGCGCAGTATAAAGCCTGTCAACTTCTTTTCATCTGTCGTCATGGACACAGAGACTGTTCTGAGAAACCAGCAGTAAGTAGCAAAATGTTTTCTTGCTTGATTATAATAACCATACAAACTATATCCATGTACTTGTATTGTTTGCCATTGGTTAGTGTTTTTTAGGTTTCTTGAGTTTTTGTTAACAATAACTCCTGCTGGATTGTGGTAACTACTAAATTTAGATAGTTCTGATATTCTGATTTTTCTGTTCTTCATAAGTATGTTTTGACCTTGTTCTGGCAAAGATCTATAATTCACTCAAGGGAATACAATCTACTTATACATAAAGCTGAGTTTCTTGTTAAAGTTTGCTTGATTTACTTGAGTTCAGTGCATACTCTCTAAATCAACTGGATTTGGTTCTTAGGGCATTTGGGTACTCAAGTGAAGATGTACAAATGGTGATAGAAACAATGGCATCTCAAGGGAAAGAACCAACCTTCTGCATGGGGGATGACATTCCATTAGCTGTTTTGTCGAGTAAGCCCCACATGTTGTATGACTATTTCAAGCAGCGGTTTGCACAGGTTAGGCAACTAGGTGTTGATATTTTAGAATTTCCATGTTAACTTATGAGTTAATACTTGTTTATCAGTTCTACTGGTTTAGCTTCTGTTAAGCTCTGCTTCAGCGTTGTGTTGATTATCCTTTGGAATATGCTATCCATTTGTTGAAGTACCTCGAGTTCCTACATAATAGCTCTAAAGTCCAATAAGCCCAATATCGACAATAAAGTATTGAGTTCGAATCATTTTGGGCATAGCTGTCTTGAAACCTTTTCCCATAAAAAAACTACATATTTGGATGCATGTATTGGTATTTACGTAAGGTAATTCTATTTTAAGAACAGGTATTTAATTTTACCACAATCCATTGATCTGTTTCTTGACATAACTTTCAGGTTACCAACCCTCCAATTGACCCCTTGAGAGAAGGTTTAGTGATGTCTCTTGAGGTTAACATTGGCAAGCGCGGCAACATCTTGGAAGCTGGACCTGAGAATGCTTCCCAGGTCAGTGTTATTCTACTCCAGCTAGTAATGTTCTCTGCTATTCAGGTTCTAGTAGCTATGCATGTGCGTTGATCTATTTTAAACAGTGCCATTGGTGTAGCCTATGCACATTTATTATTATAGAAAATATTCTCTGCTATTCAGTGTGGTTACCAGTGATGTGAGTTTGCAACCATATACAACCTGAATTTAATTTACAAATTGGCGTGTCTTGAAAATATCTTCAGGTCATGCTATCAAGCCCAGTACTGAATGAAGGCGAACTAGAGTCTCTGATGAAGGATCCAGCTCTAAAAACTAAAGTGCTATCAACATATTTTGATATCCGAAAAGGTCTTGATGGATCACTTCATAGGAAGATAAAGCAGCTTTGCGAGGAAGCTGATGCAGCTGTCCGCAATGGCTCTCAACTGCTTGTGCTTTCTGACCGCTCCGAGGCACTTGTGAGTTGCCTTTTTTTTTTTCTGTACTACCATGTACTGAGAAGGGTTAGCTAAACCTTCTCTGATGGATCTGGTACCCATATTCAAAGCTTGATAGGTTCGGTTGAGTCTTAAATAAACCTTCTCTGAGGTAGCATTGCAAAATTCAGTGTTTAGTCAAGGCAAATTGGATTGATTTGAAAAAAATAATTAAACAACTGATGTGCAGTTGAGGTTTGATTCTGCAAGGCAGGGTTAACTAAAGCTTAACCTGGCTTAATTTCAAACCTTTCTAATGGTGCACACTAATGAGGATCTGTATTTTTAAATTCTGAAATTTATATTGATATCTAATTCACACTAATATACATTTTTATGAACAAGTAACAAACTGACCTTACCTGTGGACGTATGCCTTTCGATGTATATCAATTGTAGGAACCGACAAAGCCGGCTATACCAATACTGTTAGCTGTTGGTGTTGTGCATCAGCATTTGATTGAGAACGGATTGCGCATGTCTGCTTCCATCGTTGCCGACACTGCACAATGCTTTAGTACACACCATTTTGCTTGTTTGATTGGATATGGTGCCAGGTAAAATCTAAAAGTTCTTGTTACAATAATTATATACCCTTATTTTCTTAACAAATATTCTCTAAGAAGTATTGCTGGACCTACATACCATCATTTCAACATCTGGTTTCAGTATTGTAGAGGTCGAGTTGTTGGTGTGTAATATTTGTATGGGACACATACGGAGTGGTATTGGTTGAATCTTTCTCCTCTTTGGGGCTTGTGGTTTTTAAATTCTAAACTGAGCATTAAATGAGTTTCAAGAACTACTGGTCAATGACCTGCTATTTAATCTTTGTTACCAGTAGTCTGTAATGATAATACTGCTGTGTTTAATGGTATGGTGTGAAGTACATACCTGAGTACTGTAGTTACCAAACAAATTTGGACTATCTGTTGGTTTAGGTATTATAAACTCTCTCTCTCTCTTGTGAAATTTCATGATGGAGTCGGGGCAACTAAAATAATCTGGTGATTGAATTCAAGTCATATGTATATCTTAAGATCTGATTTTAGTCTTATTCCCATCCAATTCTTGGAAAAGGTGTTCTGATTTTCAGTTGCAATGTAATTTCTTTCTTCTTAGTGCTTTGGGCCCATATCTTATGTGAATATAATTGCTGTCTTCTTAGTGCTGTGTGCCCATATCTTGCACTAGAAACATGCCGTCAGTGGAGATTAAGCAACAAAACTGTGAATCTGATGCGAAATGGCAAGATGCCTACAGTTACCATTGAACAAGCACAGAGAAACTTCAGCAAGGTTTTTGATTTCTATCTTTCATTTTATTTTTATTGCTCCTTTTGACCTTTCTAGTTAATTCATTCTGTGAATTTCAGGCAGTGAAATCAGGTCTTATGAAGATTCTTTCAAAAATGGGTATCTCATTGCTCTCAAGGTTTGTAATGCAACTATTTTGTTGGATTCACGAGTCTCGTTGTCTCATTTGATTTATATTTCATCTACAGTTAGTGATTGTATATCGTCTATGGGCTTCTTTTACTTAGTTACTGTGGCGCTCAAATTTTTGAAATCTATGGCTTGGGACAAGATGTTGTTGATCTTGCCTTCTGTGGAAGTGTGTCAAAAATTGGAGGTCTTACACTTGATGAGGTAAACCTTGAGTTTAATACAATTTTTCCAAGCAGTTCCTATTCTTTGCATGCTATAAGATTCAAACTTTGGATTTTGATTCTTCAATTTTTTCCTCTTGGTCATTCTTAAATTCTCAATGTTGACTTTCGTTTTGTCCATCATGAAGTTGGGAAGAGAAACATTGTCATTTTGGGTTAAGGCCTTTTCAGAAGATACTGCAAAGAGACTAGAAAATTTCGGGTTCATTCAATCTAGACCTGGAGGTAAGTCTGGCAACAATGCTTATTTATTCCTCTTCTTGGAGTTTTGTTTGCCTTTTCATTTTTTTAATTTCCTTGATAGTAGATTAGTTCCATACCACCAAGACCCCAGTGTCCCCAATATTAAAACAAATTTGCACCGAACAACCTACATTTTGTAGATTAAATAGATACCTAGAGCTAAAGCCAAGCTTAAGTCAAGGAAATTGCTCTTGTCATCTTTTCTTACATTAAATCAAACAAGTTGCTCTAGAGTCATTTTGCCTCCAGTTCAAAACAATATTTGATGCACTTTGCTTTATATAATAGCACTTCTCATCCTCTTTCAGGTGAATATCATGGGAATAATCCAGAGATGTCCAAGCTTCTTCACAAAGCAATCAGGGAGAAGAGTGACAATGCATACACCATCTACCAGCAACATCTTGCAAACCGGCCTGTTAATGTATGCATTTACACACCCATTATTGTAGTTTTATAACATTTAAAGCACAAACACGCATACATAAATAGTATCTCTCTCTCTCTCTCTCTCTCCTAGTTAACTTTTTTCTTTTTCTTATTTTCCCCTCTTGTCAAAGGTTCTCCGTGATCTTCTTGAATTTAAGAGTGACCGAGTGCCTATCCCTATTGGCAAAGTCGAGCCTGCTTCATCCATAGTGGAGCGTTTTTGTACCGGTGGGATGTCTCTTGGGGCTATATCAAGAGAAACCCATGAAGCTATCGCTATTGCCATGAACAGAATAGGTGGAAAGTCCAACTCAGGAGAAGGTGGTGAGGTGAGGAAAAAATAAAAGAAAAAGAAGCAAAGCTGATTATTATACCAACTGTTTTAATTTCGGCATCATCTCTTATATGTAGCAGTTAGTTATGATGATAGGCATGCTGTTATGAACTATAACTTGGAGACTAATTGAACCTGATTACCTGAAATATCTAGACTAAGACTGGTACTCTATTATGGAATCTAAGTAGGTTTGTCTTATGGTGAAACACCTGAAACCCCTCAAGAAAAGGAAGGCAAATATCTGAGCAAATGGCATGGAAACATAGCATGTTAATTGTCAATTGATAATCACATATAATACAGAACAATGAAAAAGATGATAGTATTACGTTTTAATCATTAAAATCTACTTTTTGCTGTACTCGTTCATTTTTTCCTGTAGGACTTTTAGTGTATCATGAATAAATTTCTTAATGTAAACCTAATTTTTTTTCCCTTTCTGCTAGTCGAAAAGCTTTTTACTGAAGTTGGTCTTAAATATTTAGCAATTGTATAAATTTTGTTTATGTGAACTCCATTTATTATCCAGGATCCAATTCGCTGGAGTCCACTAACTGATGTAGAAGATGGGTACTCACCCACACTTCCTCATCTCAAGGGACTTCAGAATGGTGACACAGCTACAAGTGCTATTAAGCAGGTGCAGGCAATAAAGATATTGTCCTTTCTGACTTCTTTTAGATTCTATTTTGCATTTTGCTTCAGCATTTTGATGTTGGGCTGTTTACATAATCTGAAGTGCTTTTGTTTGTAGTATCTCAACTTTGATATTGTGCTGATAAGTTACGTCCTAATTTGACTGTTGTTAAGAATATACTAATATTGCTTCAAGGAAGTTTAGATCTTGCAGGACTTGCTGGTATTAGTAAGTATCAGTACTGACAACTGTTATCTGTTGTGCTGTAGTATGTATCAGTACCAACAATTGTTATCAGTTGTATTGGTGCAAGAACATCCCTATTTGGATTTTTCATTTATTTTGGCTTCTGAATATGCTTGAGCAAATACAAATAAGGAGCAAAACAATAATTTAGGTGGCTTCTGGGCGTTTTGGAGTGACCCCAACATTTTTAGTGAATGCTGAACAACTGGAGATCAAAATTGCACAAGGGGCCAAGCCAGGAGAAGGGGGCCAATTGCCAGGGAAGAAGGTCAGTGCTTATATTGCACGGCTAAGGAACTCCAAGCCCGGAGTGCCTCTGATTTCTCCACCCCCACACCATGACATCTATTCCATTGAGGATCTTGCGCAGTTAATTTATGACCTTCACCAGGTAACTGGAAGTAAATATACATTCGAGATTTGTATAACATATGTGAAATGCATGTTTTTAGTGAGCTGAAAAAAAAAAGCGATGCATCTGAGGGACTAGGGTGAAGACCTCAAAAGCAGATGAAGCATCAGAGTTTTTAAATTAAAAGGAAGTCTGAGGGGGTTAAATTTTCAATATCCTTCTGTTTCCTTATTCTTTTACTTCACAAATGAACAGATCAATCCCCGAGCAAAAGTTTCTGTCAAGCTTGTAGCTGAGGCTGGCATTGGAACTGTAGCCTCTGGTGTAGCCAAAGGAAATGCAGATGTTATACAGGTAAGAATCAACCCCTGCAATTTCTTTGATTGCTAAAATCGTCAGCCATTTCACCAAAAGAATGTTTGATAACCTAAAGACCAAAATTCAAATAATAATAAATCAAATATGAGTTTGCTTCTAATGGTCTGTTTAAACTTCTAAAGGTATTTCTCTGTATTACAGATATCTGGACATGATGGAGGAACCGGTGCTAGCCCAATAAGTTCAATCAAGCATGCTGGTGGTCCTTGGGAGCTCGGTTTAACTGAAACTCATCAGGTAAATTCTATTCAAGTTTCTGCTGGATTTTGTATTTCCAACTTTTTGTTATTTTGCAAGTGAGCCTAGCTGCTAACTTTAGTTAATTGGAAGCGAAATTAATCATGAATTGAGAAAAGGGGGAAAACTAAAGACTGCGAAGGCAATCTATCCAAGTGCCTAACAGAACTTTTATAACCCATATCAAGAATTGGAATTTTTTATGTTTTTATAATCTGTATACCTTGTGCAGACTCTCATTCAAAACGGGTTAAGGGAACGGGTGGTCCTCAGAGTTGACGGTGGATTCAAGAGCGGCTTTGATGTCCTGATGGCTGCAGTTATGGGTGCTGATGAGTATGGGTTTGGGTCAGTGGCCATGATAGCCACAGGCTGTGTCATGGCCCGTATATGCCATACCAACAACTGTCCAGTTGGCGTTGCGAGTCAGGTTGTTACAAATTTTTTATTTTACTCACGTGTTTATGCTTTTCTTCCATTTTATATGATCTTTATTATTACTTTAATGATACAGAGAGAAGAACTCCGTGCTCGTTTCCCTGGTGTTCCGGGTGATCTGGTTAATTACTTTTTGTATGTTGCTGAAGAGGTACTGAGTCATTCTTTAGTGTCAGATTTTTAGAACCCAGAATAAAGAAAAAAAATAAAATGGAAAAGAAAAACCAAAAAAAATGAAAATGAAGAAAAGGACAAAGTAGTTGTGCTTAGTTATGCTTTAATACATTTAGATGAAACACAAAACCAGAAGTATATCCTCGTTAAAACAATACTGGTTTGGGCCTTTGTCTGATATGGTGAAGTTGGCAACCCTTGGTTGGATGCATTTCACTGTAAATCTTGGTACCTTTTGATAATTGCTCTGTTATTCATCCATAGTAAAATTATTTTCTAGGTGAGGGCAACTTTGGCTCAGTTGGGTTATGAGAAGCTGGATGACATTATTGGACACACAGATCTGTTGAAAGCAAAGCACATCCCCTTGATGAAAACTCAACATGTTGATCTTAGCTACATTATGTCGGTATGGCTTTTTACATTAAATTGTTGAAAACAAATAACAAATTTGTCTACACGCAACACTCCTCCATGCATCAGTTTATTTGTTTTACACTGATAAAGTTTGGTGCTTTTTAATGATCCAGAGTGTTGACTTGCCAGCATTGAGCAGCACTCAGATAAGGAAGCAAGAAGTGCATACCAATGGTCCTGTTTTGGATGAGACCATCCTATCAGACCCTGAGGTAATATCTTAAATTAATGTTTATTATTTTGCTTTGCCTAAGTATTTTGTCTACATATCCTGTACGAGTATATATTTTGCAGCATAGAAGTTGTCAATTTGGAGTTGCATTCTGTAATATGTTCTTCGGGACATGTAGCTGTAAATATTCGATAATCTTTATTTACTTTAGTACCTTAACTTGTAGTTTCAAAATTTGTCCCTCGCAATGTCTCTTGAGAAAGCTTGTGAGCTATATACAATTCTCAAGTTATGTTGGATAGTAGTAACTTTTAATTAGTTTTTTTTTTTCTGCAAATCACATCACTTTGCAGATAGTTGATGCCATTGAGCATGAAAAGGAGGTTTCCAAGACCATACAAGTATACAATGTTGATCGTGCTGTTTGTGGGCGAGTTGCTGGTGTTATTGCAAAGAAGTATGGAGATACTGGTTTTGCTGGTCAGCTTAATCTGACGTATGTTTTTGAGTTCTTTTAAACATTTCTATTTTACTCTTCTCTAAGGATTACCAGTACCTGTCAGCAGTGATATTTGTAACTCAAGCTTGGTTTTAATTTTTCCTTTTTCTTTGCTTTTTCTTCAGCTTTTAATATTCTTCCATGCTTGCTTTATTGTTTAATTGATACTAAAATATATAGTCTAGGCAACCCTGTCCTCCTCCCAAGTTCACATGCAAAATAAATGAACAAGTATGTAATAAAGTGAACACAAATATAAAACAGATTAAGTAATGGGGTAGATAGAATGTAATGTAGAACCCAAAGTTTGGTAGCATGTCCTGCTTCCGGTGCATCTGTGGTATAATAAGGTTAGTTATATTAATTATATTGTCTGTAACATGTAGCTTTCTTGGGAGTGCGGGACAGTCCTTTGCTTGCTTCCTTACTCCTGGAATGAACATTCGTCTGGTTGGAGAAGCTAATGACTATGTTGGAAAGGTGACTTGTATTAACTTGCTTATTGTGGTTTTATTTACTAATTGTTCTATGCTTTCCACAATTCAAGTTTTTGTTACTTTGTTTCTGATTTTTCTGTTCATTGGTTTGCATTAAATTGATTACATTTTGTAATTGAGTTTCTTCTCAATAAATCATTCTCATGCAGTCATGCCTGTTTGAGCTAGATTTCCTTTATAACTTTGTGTCAGAATTGTTTTATAGTATGTAGATGGTTTTAATTTGTAGTCTGGTGTTTTGGTCACTGATATGCAAAAACCAACACAACTCCCATTTCTCCCTTTTTTTATATTAACAAATATTATCAATTGTAGGGCATGGCTGGTGGGGAGTTAGTGGTGGTCCCAGTTGAGACTACTGGGTTCTGCCCAGAGGATGCCACAATTGTCGGTAACACATGTTTGTATGGTGCTACTGGGGGGCAAGTGTTTGTAAGAGGGAAGGCAGGGGAGCGATTTGCTGTGAGAAACTCTCTTGCATATGCAGTGGTGGAGGGCACTGGAGACCACTGCTGTGAGTATATGACCGGCGGTTGTGTTGTAGTACTCGGAAAGTATGTTTCTTTCTTTCTGAATTTAAATGTATATCACTGTTAACAGGAGTAATAGATGGATGTTTGAAATCCTTAGGAAATTTCAAAACAAATTTTACTTTAGGAAGACATGCATTTATAGATAGAACAAGTACACTCCTGGTCCAAGAAAAATTGAAGCCTGCATTCCAGGACCTAACTACTTTTCTGTTATTATAACATTTTTTTCAACAGGGTTGGAAGAAATGTTGCTGCCGGCATGACAGGTGGCCTAGCTTATATTCTTGATGAAGATGACACTCTCATTCCTAAGGTATGTACTATGACTTTGTTTGCTGTTCCTATTGTCTTGCTAAATATGTGGCTGGAATAAGTTAATTATAATCTTTTTGGTCCAGTGATCCCGTAGTAACATGACAGAGGTTATTTTCTTGGTTATGTAATTGGAATGCAAATCGTACATATACTGAGTTAGAATGGAATCTTGGGATTTAACAATCTAGAAAAAGTAGCAGTACATGCAATTCCAACTTGGTTTTATGCAATATAGAAGTTTTCTCAGATAGAGCATGCCCAAGTATGCCCAGACCAACTTAAATAATGCAAGGACTGCTTTTTGTCACAAGTACAAATTTGCATGATTGCATGGGTCTAATGATGCATGTTTGCGGAAGGCATCATTTTTTTTGTCCTAACCAATTATTGGAAGCAGGTCAACAAGGAGATAGTGAAGATGCAGAGAGTGAATGCTCCTGCTGGACAGATGCAGCTAAAGGGTTTGATAGAGGCTTATGTTGTAAGCATAATATAGCTCCTCATTCATTCATGGATTCTATATCTCAATTCTATTATATATGTAATTCTTATCTGTTTCTTCTTGAAGGAAAAAACTGGAAGTCAGAAGGGTGCTGCAATCTTGCAAGAGTGGGAGGCATACCTCCCGCTATTCTGGCAGTTAGTGCCACCAAGCGAAGAAGATACACCAGAGGCTTGTGCCGAGTTTGAGAGAGTAAAGAGCAAGCAACTACAATCTGCCTGAGTCAATTCGAGCGACTTCAATTTTGCACAATTGGACTTTGCTTGAAGAGTCTGTCATAGGAAATAACACATCTGAAGTCTGAAAGGGAGGGATGTGCTGATCTTGTTGGCTTGCATGTTCGTCAGCTATTTGATATATCTCAAGCATGTGAGTTTAGTCCTGACCTCTTGTGTATTTGTTTCACTTGATACTTGCGGTAAATATGGTTTCATGTATAGCTCTCTTTTTCTGCATGAACTGCAAATCTCAACATTCTTATTTTATTCAGCTATAAAGAAAGTAGCTTGATTTAGAAGAGGACTCTGTGAAATTTTTTTTCACATCAATTGTGTTGTTGTATAAAACTATGTTAAATTTTTAATCTGATAAATTTAGCAAGACTTGTGTATTTGTCAAGAACTTGCTTATTAGGAATTCCTATTCTAATGATAAAGATTACAATGCCTCCTTGTCAGAAAAAGATGAGAGGTGGACTAGATCTATCCTATGGGCAGTACATTTTTATATTATTTCTAAATTTGTTCACTACGGCAACTTCATAATTCCAGGGCGTACTCTTCTTTCTAGCAATTTAAATTGGTTTTGTTAACTTAAAATTGACAGTTCATTTTTGCGTTTAGATTTACGATCACCATTTCAAGACTCTGCTAACCTGTTGTACGCATTACTTTTTAGGTGTGTGTTTTCTTCTTAATTCATTATATAGTACCAGATGGTTTCTGGTTCTAGGCTCCATTCTAGTGAAGTTGTACTATGCTCAATCATGTATTGACGTACTATCATTTTGTTGGTTTTTTCATTTTGAGCATTAGAACCTTAAGGTAAGTACCATCAAATAAAACAGTTGAGCTCTCTTGTAATTGCACTGTTCTAGCTAATTGCGTGAACTCTTTTTGTCTATTCCGGATTTGTTTAATATTTGACAGCTTTACGCTTGTTTCCGGAATGTTTGCAAGCTATAATCAGATAGAAGCATGTGTCTAGACGCGTGGGATACAACATATCAAATCTAGATGTCGCACTCGTGCGTTTCAATGTATCAAAATGGTGAATGCGTGCATTTGAATTCAGGCATGGTTCGTTCTGAACACACATTTAGAGGTGCGCTCGTTTACAATTGGACCGTGCATTGCACGTGTTCAAGCACCAAATATTTTCTCATTCCAAACCAGCTGGTACGATTGTATTGTACTCAGCATGGCTTCAGGCTTCTTATTTCAAACCCAGAATTGTTCTATTATAGAAAATAATTTGAAAACCAAAAGTGGAATTAGCTAGGGATCCTGAAATGGAGTTGCAAGCATGGCTTTAAATGTTTAAGAGATTGTTCCTTGGTGAGAAATGGATCAGAGTCGAACGAGAAGAGATCTCCACCTTTGCCATTTTATTGAAGAACACTAATACATCAGAACACCTGCTCCCAAGAGGGATTTTGGCTTTTGTCTCAACAAAAACATCGCTGTCTGATTTTCCATCGATCGTCTAATTTCTACATGCAAAAGTATGTACATAGAACAACCTGTAAATAGATATATAGAGGTAGATCCGATCATGTTGTCTTGGTTATAACTTTGATATCTTGAGGGTTGACAGATCATCATTATAAGGGTCTATTTGGTAACATGGAAATTTTGTGGAAATGAGAATTTTTAATATGGGAATGGAAATTTTAATTTGTCAAAATCAAAGTCATTTAACTCATGAAAAATTTTAGAATATAGGTGTTCGACAAATGCATGGAAAAATTGTTAGGATATTGGAATGATTATGTTTGACAAAATTTGTCATGTGTTTTGTACCTAATCACAATTTAATAAATTTAATAAATAGAACAAATGAGGACTTAGATTAGATCCATGTTTTTCTTAAAAAAGAAAAAAAGTAGTTCCAGTAAATGAAAATAAGGAAGGCTTGATATTGCTCTAGCAAAGAAGTGCTTGATTAACGAACAATGAGAAGGGGATCATTATTGTTGGTACTCACTTTAACATGTTGTTGTAAGCAATCTTTTGTGCTGTATGACTAATTTGCAAAACATATAAACATTGAATTTTACATTTTCTTTGTTTGAGATGCATGCATGTTTAATTGTTATGACCGAAGGTCAAAACAAATTAAAGATATATATCATGATAAGTTGACGTGACAAGTTGTACAAGATAATCGGACACATGATCTATGCAAGCTATAAGGAATAATTTAATACATGATGATCTGATAGATTATTCACACAAGTTATTTGGAATTGTCGGATATTGATGAGATGCTGAATCATGAAGATTACGGAATATCATGGAGATCAAGATCATGAAGATTATGAATATCATATTTTACCATTTTATTGTATTATTTTAATTTATGTCCAAAAGTATGGTAAAGTAGATCTGAGGTTGTGACTGCCCGAGTCTAGTTGTTGCAAGGTCAAAAGTCAAATTCAAAATTCAAATTAACCAAGCAGGTCAATACTGGAAACTAGGCACAAACAAAATAGGCTAATCCTTAATTTTGTAGATCTTGTGATCTGCATTTAGCCGTTGGCTATCTTTTGAACCACATTATAAATAGTGAGTTCGGTTGTCTGTCTAAGATTGACAAAAAATACCCTCACAAATACAATCCTTTGAAATCTTTTGAGAGATTTAGCCTAGTCCATTGTTGTTTGTGCATACACTTCAATTATCTTTCCAACAACCTCAAATATACTTGACCTAAATTGATCATTGTAAGATTAGAGTGATAGTCAGTGAGTGTCTGAACTTAGAGCCTTTTGTTGCCCGCCTACTCCAAGCCGTTGTGCTTGCTTTTGAGCCGTGTGTGCTCCTTTCTTTGCTTGAGCCTTTTGTGTTCACTTCTCTGTTCATTGGGTCGTTGGAGTGTTGTCTCGCCGATTCCAACTTGTATTTATTTCTGGATTGGGTAATAGAAAGGCACACCTAGTTTTGGTTGCGTTGCTCCGTAGACGTAAGTCCTTCAGTTGGCCGAACTTTGTTATCAACTCCTGTGTCACTTTTTCTAACTCTATCTATTTACTTTATTGTACTTTATTTATTTAAATTCATAAATTCTTGATTCCGCCAATAACTATACATACTTAGACATACTTGCACATAGGAATGGTTTTAAACTTGTCTATCCGACAGATAGATACAAGTTATACTTGAACGTCTAACAGATAGAGTTTAAATTTTTAAATAATATTCACCCCCTCTAGGTGCCGTTAGGGATAACATAACAATCCTGTTGCAGTGAGGTATTATTGTCACTATAAATTATTGTTTGAAATTTTATTATTATTAACAAGATCTGCATACTTTTTCTCATTTTCCATTGAGTTTAATTTTTTTTTTTGCTCCAGTGATTTTTGATCTAGCGAAGAGATCAGAAGTCGGGAAAACAAAGGAAGTGGGAGTTCATTTTTTTTTTCATAAATTACAAGATAAGAGATAGGAAGAAAACCCACAAAGTATTACAAATAGGAATTAAAACTAGACCTCCGAACATTTTATTAGAAAAAATATCCATAACCTCATTTTTTTTTTCCAAAGTTCCTATGATATTGGGCGATGCCGAACATGCCCCAAGTTTATAACCGATTTTATCAACTACTTTTGTACAGACACGGAGGTAAATTTTTGAGTTATGAAAGCTAAGGAGTTATTTAAAAAATAAATTCAAAAGTCAATTTACAGTATTTATAACATTTTTCTATATCTTTCTCTGAAATATATAAACAAAATTATGAAAAAAAAAAATTAGACATTAATTGACCCTCATTTATTACTTGTGATTCTGCCACTGCTTTTGTACGAATTTACATGCATTGCCATATTGCAATATTTTTTAAGAGAATAATTGAGATGTCCTATACAGATTTCAAATCTGTCTGGTTCTCATATTATTATGATAAAAAATAATTATGGCACTCAACCAGTCAATCTCATCCGTCTATCAAATATCTCCACAAATAGAGGCATATTAGTTATGGATATTATTAGTGGTTTTTAATATTATTGATATTATTAGTGGTTTTCTTTATTTTATTTAGACAAATTAGTAAACGTATATAATATTATTGACATCAAAATATTAAAAGAAATGTTACTATTTGACCCTCGTATTTTTATAAATAATGTAATTGTGACGTTTTAATATGAATACTAGCTATGTATCCACACAAAAAGAAATTTTGCCTCCATCTCTATAGGTACATATTGGAAGAGCTTAAGAGAGAGTTATAGCATGTAAAAATTAAAACATATAAAAAAATACGAACATTTGTTGTATATAATTTATAAAAAAAATTATATAGATTTGTTGGAATCTATTTAGTTATTACTATTTTCTTTCTTCTTATGATAGGACGTTGAACGCTTTTCCACTGCACTATACGATTATATATATATTTATTGAATTCAAAACACTAAATAATTATTCGGTTTTTTCGGAAAAAAGGGAAAACACGAAAACAACATTTTGCTAGCTCCTTGCAGAACACGAAATTATATATTCAGCGCACGTTTGTGTTATGAGACAAAATTTGAGTGAAAGTATGTTATAGATTTAGCCACCGGGGACGGGCATGGGCAACGGCTTGGGCAGCAAGTCTTTGAACATTATGGAGAGAAAGAAATAGGAGATCGAATATTCGCGCATAAATATTTTTTTATCAATAAAAATTCGTAAGATGACAAATCGTCACCTTACCCTAAAAAAAAGAAGTTGTTATAGATTTGATTATTTATATTTTATATTACTCCAAAAAAATCGGTAAACCAAGTCCGTGTATAAGTGGATTCATAACTGACATTGATAAATGAATACGGACAAATCTAGAGTCGATCATCTTAAAGCAATCACACATATATATATATACACCGATTTCTACGACTCTACTAGTATAAATAACAAATAACAAATTAATTCCACCAATAGGTATTGTGTAAATATTTTGTTTAATTTACTGAAATCGTTAGACGGTAGCTTGTCGCTATCTCTAAAAAAAAAAAAGAGAGTTATCTTCAACATTGTATCTAGTGGTAAAGACATATGACTTTCATGTAAGATGTCATGAGTTCAAAATTCAAATAGAAAAAATATTTTGTTATAATAATAAATATATTAAATAGTTGGATGACTTAACATCCAATATTTATTAAAAGAGAAATAATTATACTTCCAACATATCGGGTCACGAATATTATTATATTTCACTTGGATCTCAACCTGTGTCATAATATTATTCTATCATTGCAACTCTAACAACGAACATGAATTAACTCTGTATGATTTAAAGTGCATGCCTCTCATATCATAAACACCTTTTGTTTTTGCATGCATTGTTTCGTGCTTATATTTACAAGAAACTAATTGGGGAACAAAGCTTTTCCTGGTTTTTACTATCAATAATTAAGAAGCATTTAAAAATTCAAATCGCCACAATATATACAAGAAACTAGCAAACAATCTAGGACCAGCAAAAAGAACTCGTAGCCATAGTAACAAATGAATAATTCGGGTTCGGTTCGGCAGGGTCAAAAATTCGTGATTCGGGAATAATTCGGGTATAATTCGGAATTACAATACGAGATCTCAATGCATATTTAATTAATTACCGATGATTTACTATACGATATACTGCTTGTATTTGCCACAGAAGATCAATATAGTCAAACTAAAATGGGAAAATGAGAAAATGTGCTCAGGGTGCCTGGGGAAACTGCGCGGACACTGTGGCACTGCGCGAATGCTAGCAGAAGGGTAATTGGGTACTGTGCGAGAATTCAAATTTTTTTTCCTAAAAAAGTGAAAAAAACGCGTATTATTCGTAAAATTCGTTAAATTCGCGTTTTATTCGGTCAAAGGTTCGGTCAACGAATAATACGCCATTCGGTTCGGAAACACTCCAAAAACGTTTTATTCGCGAATTAAACGCGAAATAAAACGCGAGTATTGTCACTATGCTCGTAGGCCGTGACTCTTTAATTCGATATCGATTTGAAAAAAAAATTCATAATTAACTCGCTTTATTCTGATTCGGTTCTGGCTCGACTTAGGCTTGACTCGACTCATTTACCTTCCTTAAACTCCAACAAAAAATTTGAGAGTCAGTGACTTCATTTAGACAGCATTGCATGATCTTCACAGCAGTGCCAAATATCCTTCTACATTTTGAACGACCAAAAAAAAAAAAATTCTTTTGAATTCTTGTTAAGTCTATTCCATCCAATTGGATTCCTATTTTTTTTTTTTTTTTTTTTTGACTAAGAGGCCAATGCTAGTCGCGTATGTGGATGATCTCATCATTAATAGAGATGATGACGACGGGATTAATGCTCTGAAAAAGTTCTTGAACGAGCAATTTCAGATTACCGACATTGGAAAACTCAAGTACTTTCTTGGCATTGAGGTATTACGGTCTCGTGGCAAGCTTCTCATCTGTTAGAGGAAGTATGTGCTAGATATGTTCTCAGAAAGCGGCTGCTTCGATGCAAACTCGTTGATTCGTCGATGGTCCTTGAGACCAAGCTTATCCCAAAAGATGGAGAGCTATTACATGATCCTGAGAGATATCAAAGACTGGTTGGTAAACTGAATTATTTGACAATTACTAGGCCTGACATTTCTTATTCGGTGAGTGTTGTGAGTCAGTTCATGTCGAACCCTCACCCTTGCACTACACATTGGAATGCTGCTGTTCGGATCCTCAGGTATCTCAAAGGATCTCCCGGAAAAAGGATAGTATATCTGACTAGGGACATGGCAAGATAGCAGGCTTTACCGATGTTGATTGGGCCAGATGTCCTACCAGTCGGAGGTCCACTACTAGAGTCTGTGTCTTCCTTGGTGGGAACCTTGTTTCCTAGAAGAGTAAGAAATAGACTGTTGTAACTCGATCCAGTAATGGTAAACACTTCATGTGAGCTAGTGTGGACGGAGCATTTACTCAAAAAACTAGGTGTTCATCATGATGGTTTGATGACACTACACTCCGACAACCAAGCAGCAATGCACATTGCCAAGAATCAGATTTGTCACGAGCGGACCAAACAGTCACCTTGTTTGGGATTTTGTCATAGGCACAACTTCGCACCCTCCATGCATCCAACTGATTCATGTTCGAACAGTTGATCAGCTCGCAGATATCCTAACTAAGTCGCTGCGAAAAACACACATTGATAGTATACATAACAAGCTGAGCATGTTAGATGTATATGCTCCAACTTGAGGAGGAGTGTTAAAGAAAAGAAATCATAGTAATTAGGGTTAATTAGGTGGTTGCTGTAATTCATATATTTTCTGTTTTGGATTTTCCTTTTTTAGGTTTTTCTTTTCTCTATATATTTGTAGAGAGTTGTTAATGGAGAGATATATAGAAATTTCAATTTTCACTTTCACTAACTACCATGCATGCATGCTGTGGCACAGGAAGAGAGAAAATGTATCTCAAATATCGTCATGTTATCGCCTATAAGAAAATCCAAATTAATTAGTTTGCAAAGTAGTATTGCATCAGAATGCTAGCTCCTAATTGCAATCAAATGGAAGTTCGGAGCAATCTGTCCTATCCATCTTTCTGTTACCTTATAAACTATATTAAACCTCTTGTTAATCGAACTGCACCATACATCTGTTCAGAATATACAAGGAAAATTAGAGTTCTCCTTTGATCTACCAGCAATGACAGATTCAGAAACCTAAAGAGTATCAGCATCCGATCGATTCCACATTTGATCTGTCCCTCTTTTTCTGTGCTATCTTTCTTTCTTTTGTTCTCACATACTAATATACTATTGTAGTTGAGCATCACTATTCCAACACAGTTTCTAGAACGATAAGGGACAGTACATAACAAAATTGCCATGATATATATTCTGAATTTCTGATAAACAAGAACAGCTACTTATCTAGTTATGTTATTTTCTCTCCAACACGGAAAAAATTAAGGGGAACTAATTTTCTCTATCATCCTAAACTCCTAGACACACACAATCTATCTCACCTTTTTTTTTTACTTTCTCCTTGAAAGTTTTTCTAGGACGAAAAAGAATCAACAAATTCTGTTTTACTGATGAGATCTGAAGTTGTCCGGGAATTCGTTAGAAGAGGTGAAGGCAAGGAAGAAGAGCAAGAGCATTAACACGACCGGAACCAGAAGCAGCACCGGTGGAGGCGGTGGCAAAGGAGGCAAAAGCAAAGGGAGAATCAGTAGAAGAGCTGCAAACAAAAGAATCGCTACAACAGCCCCGGGGCCGAGATAAGCCATGCACCGATCAATCTGATTGATCGCTAGCTGCTAGTGCTATCTTCTTCTTCCTCCTCCTCTTTTTGTTTATTAAGCTGTGTATGATTCCATTTAGAGAGCTCTGGCAAATTGATGGTCCATGCAAATGCAACGGCCCCTCAGGTCTCCAGCTCTCTGTTTGAGGCTTTGAGCCGGTGCTACAGAGAGTTCATATTAATTTATCAAGTTTTATTTAGTATTAACTTAGGAAGTCCCTTATACAGTACTCACGTGGCGTGCACACGAAGGAGGATTTAGTACCTCTGCGGCACGGCTCTGTGATGCATACTGTGTAGTGAGTACTACAACATTATTTGCTGGTTGAGCTTTTGAGTCATGACTCATGCATATCATTAGTCAAAACTTTAAAAGTATGTACTTAATTTAGGAAATAAATCTTCTGTGATTCTGTGGGAATAGCAGGAACCTGCGATACCAAATTTAACCGTTCAATTTTTTTATGTTTCATGCACGAATCTCAAAGAAAATTGAACAGTTATATTTGGAATCGCAAGTTCGTGCTATTCCCACATAATCACAGCAGATTTATTTCCCTTAATTTCAGGTTTATCTCAAATATTGGATTGTTATTTTTTTAAAGAAAGAATTAGACGTGATCTTTCATCTCAAATATTAAATTTGTTATTAGCACTATAATATTTGAAGTATCTTGAAAAGTAACAATATGTATGCATAAAATCTTATAAGATATGTAATTAAGCATATTACTTTTGTTTTTAATTATGATGAACTAATCAATCTTGAATTACTATATTGAAGATTTTAATTCTATATATACCGTTAGCAAATTTGTGATAAATTAGAATATAATGCCTACAAGTTATACAAAAACACAACTTACAAAGGTTTTATTGTAACCACTGAAGTTTGTAATAATATATGCATTTTTTTTTTCTCAAATTTATGCTTTGATACATGTATCGTCCTCCAATCTATAAACATTTAATACGATATTATCCTTGTTTTGTACTATGCTATAAAAATTTGAAATATTGATCCAAAATTACAGTATATGATATGAGACTCAGAAGGAGTTCTATCAGTTGACAACTTGACAGATAGTGGTTGTTACAGAAAAGCCAGAAAAGCTGAAAAGGGTGGCAACTCTTTTCAAGGAATGAAAGAGAGAACATCGGACTGCTAAAACAGGAGTAAATTATACTTTCAGAACCATTTTGAGATGCGTCCCTTACATTTCAAAATATTGCTCTAATCTTTTGACATTCTATGATTTTTGCCATTTGGTCCATCAAGAGTGGGCATAAATCCTGTAACCTATGTTGCAGGGATACGGGTACGGATATCGTATCGGATATGATACGGATACGGCGATACGGCAATTTAAAAAAAATATAGGATATGATACGTTTATTATATATAAATATTATATTTTTATTATTTATATATTGTATTTAGATAATCAAAAAATTCTAATTAAAGGCTCAAACTATAAAACATGAAAGGCTTAATCTAAAAATAGATTAAATACTATAGTTATTGGAAATATATCACAAGTGAAACTGCGGCGGAGTGGTTAAAAGTTTTGGTTCTCTCCCAAGAGGTCCCAAGTTTGAATCTCGCAGGCACAAAAAAAAACATTTGCACCGGTGTATGCGGCTCACGGGTGCGGGCCCGGTTCACAGTCGCGGCTCACGGGTGCGGGTGTGGTTTACCGTCGCGGTTCATAGGTGTCCCGCCGTATCCACA
Source organism: Carex kokanica (assembly GCA_025461125.1). Lineage (NCBI taxonomy): Eukaryota > Viridiplantae > Streptophyta > Magnoliopsida > Poales > Cyperaceae > Carex > Carex kokanica. Next base: position 429,215 of record JAJGRX010001122.1, on the reverse strand, counting down.
TGTATCCCGCCATATCCGTGAGTTTCAACGGAGTATCGACGACCGTATCGACTAAGTAAGGATACGCCACGTATCGGGTCCGTATCGGTATCTGATACGTGTCCGATACGGATACGAAGGTCAATCTGAAATATCCGTGTAACATAGCCTGTAACATAGGCAAGTATCTGAGTGAATTTTTTTTTCCCACGTGAACAGTGATTTTTAAGCTACAGCCGAACAGGCCCTAATTGAAATATGGCAATAGGCAAGGACCAAAGCATGGAATTTCAGTAACTTTATATAATCAACTTCTCTAAACAACACGCAAAAACCTATTATATTTCATAAACTAAATAAAAAAATAATATAAACAGTGTGTTAGAACAGTTGTATATAAGAAAGAAAGGTCAATGAGAAGAAACAGATCATTAATTTTCGAATATTTATACTTTTTAGTAAATAAAAATTGTTCATCTGGGGACAACATTTGGTCTTGTTTAGCAAACAAAGAAATTTTAGTTTTCCTAGAGCGGATAAAGTAAAAAGGGGTCCAGGTTGGAATATTCGTCATATTATTTTACTGAAAACTAGAAGAGAGATGGTAGAAGGTGTCAAGGTGCAATGTATTGGAGACATTTTGAGGTGCTCAAGTGGGTTGTGGCGTCTAGTACGCTTGATAATGATGACCAAGTAGCTAGCCTTTGAGAGATGCCCCCGGTACCGTTGTTTTTGTTTTCAATGGTTTTTCTAAGCATTAATTAATGAATGTCTGCTCGGCTTGTCAATTCTTGGTGTCAGACTCACTTTGGTTTGGTACCGTTGTTTTTGTTTTCAATGGTTTTTCTAAGCATTAATGGGGGCAAAGAGTAAAGACGAGCTTCATTCATGCACCTTTTCATATTATCATTGTTTATGATTTTGTGTTGCGTGAAATCAAATTAGCTCTGTTAATATTTTTACCCATAATAGTTTGAATTTTTTTTCATATTTATATACTTGGATCGTCTAATTTAGTGTGAATTCTAACAAAATATTTATTAAAAAGTGTGAATTACGTGATAAAAATTAGTGATTCGGATTTATATACACGGACCAATGGTATATCGAAAAAGAGAAACCAAATATAGCTGTCCTAATTAAAATTGCCATGATTAAGAATCTGTCTTTGATCTAGTGGCAAAGACACATGATTAGAAGCAAAACTAGAAAATTGCGATGAGGGTGGCTAGAAAAAAAAGTGTAGTATAATTTTATTTTATAGAGGAGGCTAAAAGTATTAATACATATAAACTTTATAAAATTCAATGGATAAAATTACAAAATCTTAATTTATTAGAGTGGCTTAGCACCCTTTTGATTGTATTACCTTCCGTCACTGCATTTGGCTCTCATATGAAAAGTCATGAGTTCGAAATCTACAAAGTGAAATTTTTTTTCCGTAATATATATATGGTTTGAAAGTGTGTTGGACATGGTTTGACTCCCAATCCATGATTTCAATATGTGTATGTGTGTGTGTGTCAAATTAGAGGTGGGCTAAATATTTTGCTAGAATTCACACTTTTTAATATATATTTGTAGGCAAGTCCGTGAGAAAAAGCTTTTTCTTTTGTTTCTGTGTGCTGTGTATATATATAGTTTATGCGTCACACAATATGCTAGCAGCCTAGCAGCTGAATAACACCACCACACACATATATATCTTTGCATCTTCAAAGAAAAAGAAGAGTAGAATGGGGCTATTGGATTGTCTTTTAAATTCGTCGAATCTATCTTTGGCTACTTTTGATAGTGACCTAAACCCGAGGTTTAAATCTCTTTTGACTTTTATTGTTATTAATTTTAATGTAATTGTTCTTGACTAACGTGCAACTCTGATATATATGTATTCAGAACTGACACATGACTTCGTCATGTACCGCTAAGCTAATTCTTGATGAGCTGTTATGAATGGAGATCGAGTAATATTAATACTATTTGAACATTGTTTTGCTAATTCCAAGTCGACATGCATATTGTATAATATTCATTTCACAAAACATTGTTAATTTATTAAATGAAACATATGTACAAATTAATTGGAGAGTACGCTGGTCGCCGATCAGTGCAATACACCAAAAATAAAGGGTAAAGATTTAATTAAAAGGTAGTTGGCATTTTCCAAAAGCGCATCCCGTGCACTGTTCCGATTCTGCAAAGGCAAAGAAACAAATGAAAAAGTGCTTTAATTACGTACTCTCCAACTTGGCTGCAATCCTCAGAGTACATCTCTGATTCATGGGAACCAACTGTGCTTTTCTCATAGAAAAGCACCTTCCTGCTTTTACGATATGAGCCATTCAAATTTGTTGAGATTTGTGCATGAAAAAGTTACTTTATCGAGATACATGAATGGAAAATTTTGAATGATTCAGATCGGAAAAGCAGCAGAGTCGGATCCCTGATTCATGAGCTAGGTATAGAGCTGTAGCCACCGCTGCCTAGGGCAGATGGTTAAGACGTTAGTTCTCTTACAGAAGAACAGGGGCTCGATTCTGCAGAGAGGCAAGATTAGGATATGGGGTGTTGTGTGCGTGCGTGCCTACGGGCTATTCTCAAAAAAGAAAAAGGTATAGGGCTGTAAACAGATATGAATATCAAGATGGATATCCGCTCCGAATCCGCTTATAATCCAAATTTGATTTTAAACGGATACATATATTTTGGATACGGATCCGGATAATTATCAAATACTCAGAGGAGATCTAGATTCGGATACAGATAGTAATACCTAAACGGAGCGGATATCCATCCCTACTATTGATCCATCCGGAACCCAGTATGTGTTATTTGGACCCATTAGTATAAAAGAAATTATTTTGCCTTCAAGATGATTCGAACCCATGTGATGGGGGTGATGGTCTAAGCAACCAAGTTACAAACCACTATACCACACTATCTTTTGTTACCACTTTTTTATTTTGTTTATATATTATATCAATAGAATATCTTATATCTCTCATCTTTCCAACATCAATCTCTCTATCAACTTACAATTATTCATTTATTTTCATATTTAAATTTTATTAATTATTATTTATATCTTAAAGTTCATATAACTCAATTATCCGACAATTATTCGTTTTGTATCTTGTATTCGAATCCGTATTTGTAGATTATTCGCTTTGTATCCGTATCTGTTTAAGGTGGATTTAATTTTACATTTTGACATCCGTTTACTATCCGTATCTATATCCGTATCTACTTTTTGAAATATAGATATGAATATGGTTTTAATGATTTTACCACTATCTGCTCCGTTTTCACCTCCAGCTAGGTACCAACTTGATTCTCATAAAAAAAAAAAAATTGGATTCCCCTAAAAAAGTACCAACTTAGATCTTTATTTTGATGGATGTGATAATAAAAGGGAATTAAGTTAATTTTTATCTGATCATCTTTTTTTTGTTATTTATGCGAGATAATATATTTATAGGTTGAAATTGGAAGTATGTTAAGTGAATGATACTTACTAATTATGACGTGGATAGTGATCTACTGATAAATAAAATTACAAAATGGAAATCCTAGAAAAAAAAATGTGGGTTACTAATAGGGCTGTACAAAAAGCTCGCGACTCGTGAGCTGCTCAAACTCAACTCGGTAATGAACTCGCTAACAACTCATTTATTTAAAATTCGAGTTAGTCTGACTCGAGTTGAGTAAATCGTTTAACTCATGAGTTAAGTTCGAGTTGGGCTCAACTTGCTCGTTATAACTTGTGGACTCGTTTTGCTTGTTAAATCGTTGTGGATTGTTTGTTAATTCAATATTTACTTCTCATATTATTACATAACAACAGTCATCAGTTCAAGTGTTTAACATTTCAACACCTTAAACGAGTTGACTCACGAGTCATGAGCCAACTCGAGTTACTGATCGCGAGTTGAGTTAGAGTCAGCGAGCTAGCTCGGCTCAGTATTCTCAACTCAAGTAAACTCGATTGACTATCTTCCGAGTTGAATTCAAGTTATCCATAACTTGAGCTAACTCGGCTCGTTTAGCAGCCCTAGTTGCTAACAATCGTCGGGAGATTTCTAGCGATTGTCATGGTGCTAGTTTGAATGTAGATACACGTAGTTAGATTTTTGAATTAACTATAAGATCAAATATTTTATTGCAATTGTATTATTTGTTAAACTAAAAATAATTTTACACTGATATAGTCTAAAAATACAAGTATAAATTAAGATTATATTTTTAGTTTAAATTATATTTCTTGATTTTCTGCTACATGTTGGATAGGAGATCAAACATGCCCATTTTGTACTGAATGAAACAATTTATCACCTCTTTCTTACATGCTCATTTGCCTAACAGATTTGGTTTTAGTTAGAAAAAAATCAACAGAATATGCACTTAGAAAAATAGTGTGAAGACATAGTTGTATGTGCTACACAATTACCACATCATGAACAAACTAGGATCGTGATAGTTTTCAATGCTATTTGTTAGACTGTCTAGAAACATAGAAATAAAATGTGTTCTAATAATGAGGAGGATTCAAATGCCTTTATTTTTTGTGCCTCCACCATGCCTCCGTTATTTAAAACGTTAATAACTCAAAATTTAAATCATAAACGTCAAAATAAAATCGTTAGATTTGATCTATATTATTTTCTCTATGTGCTTATAAAAAATTATCAAATTTCAGTTTTGTTTTTATGTGAATCAATAAGTTAAATAAAATGAGACGGACACTAGCCTTTTTTTTGTAATTATCTGGTTTCAATAAAATGAGACGGACACTAGCCTTTTTTTAAAAAAAAAAAATTAAATATATTTCTTGATTTTGACTATGTGATATATATCAACAATAAATTCCAAATATTATGAAATCGGCTGCACTGTGGTTTTTGACAAATTATATTGAAAACAAATACTTCACAATCGCACTTCTCAAAATTTAGTCCGACACAGACTATATTATGATCCAAAAAAAAGCAAAAAACAATTAACAAAAATTAATTTTAATTGAGAATATCATATTTGAAAAAGGCATGTTATTGAAACTGCCATATATATATTGTACATAAAAATGGGTACAAATGTTGGGAGGGACGAACCATTTCCAAAAGTTTAATGAATCAAAGATCCAACAACACGCCAACGGGAGACTGTCTGTCTAATTAAGATTCAATGCACCTATGAATCCCACTTGAAGTTTTTTAATTAAATTATAATTAATTTCTTTTGGCTCTGGTAGGGAAAGTGATCATGCTTTATTTTATTACGACTTTACATGCACATCCAAAATTGGTGCACCTCCGTCACCAAAACCTAGTCTAAAAATAGAAACAATGAATAACAAATCAGAACTACGTGTGTGGATTGTTATCTTAATTCTGTTTATTTTAGTTTGAATTTTTTTACTGTTTAAATGCCTGCCTTGCAATCTAACGAGGACATGCATTTATTGGTTTTTGGTTTGCTTAGGCTATTTTTTTGATGTGTTGGTGCCAGGAGCGGACCTAGGTGGTTCCAGGGGGGCAGCTGCCCCTTCCTGAATTTTGAGTTTTAGTGAAGATTTATCGGCTCCGACTGACTTTGCCTCCTCCTACAATTTTTTTTGCCCTCCTATGGACGTTTGATTTGTAATTCGAGTTAAAATTGAAATAAATTTGTTGAATATTGATTGGTAATTAGAATTATAAGTCAAAGTATCAGAAATTACAAGTCAAAGCATTGGAAACTATAAGTTAAAGTATTGTTTTTTATCGAGTACCCAATTGGTTAATGGATTTAAACCCAATTAGATATTTAAACCCGATTCGATATTTTTTTGCCCCCTCTGACGAAAATTCTGGATCCGCCCCTAGTTGGTGCTATATGTATCTATCTAATATTTAGAAAAAAAAATTTCATCCGGATTTCAATACTATGATCTCCTTATTACACATTTAGTATACATAAAGCATTGTCTTTGTCACTAAGTTAAAAACCAATTTGTATTTTTGTTTGTTTGTTTTGGGTTTGCAAATTGTGTGAGTTCTGAACATGATCTTCTAAAAAACATATAGTTGACGAAGATGATTTCTTTTATTTTACTTTTCTCAAAAAAAAAAAAGATACGTATGAATTGATAATTAATTTGGCATTTTATCTATCTCATAAAGTGGCTGACTTCTAAAAATGAGAAATTTAGATATATGTCTATCATATATAAATATACATGATTTAGATATTTCTCCATTCAAATTTAAAAATAAATAATTTTCCAATTCGACTTAAACTTTTTTATTAATATCCCTATTTTTTAATTTAATCACTTAAAATACATTTTAATAACAATAAAAAATTAAATAAACAATTTTGCCCCTTATTCAAAATTCCATCTTTTCCAGGGATCTAGTGGGCTCCGTACGCGATGGCAATGAAAATACTCTATCTATACGAGTATACAATTATTAAATAATGTTTTCTATATTTATTAACCAATTGGAGTGATACCCCCTAATCTTGCCATAAATTCCCAATAAGAAATGTTCGGTTGGGAAAAATGAAAAATAAAAATAGGGTGAAAGTATTGATACTGGTAATTAAGCATCAGGTTCCTATGCTTCTTTAAAAATGGAGATTCAAGTTCACCTTCATTCAACAGTGATTCAGATTCCCATGCAATTTTCTTAGATACTTTTATTGTGATTGCACGGATTCATCCTTGGCTCTCTCATCAAGTTAATTCATTAATTTACCGCTTCCAGTTCTTCCTCAGATAATTAACTAGGATATTTATTTACTGAAACTTCCAAGTCTAGCTCAGCGTATTTTGATGTATTACATGCATGATATTTTTTTAAATACATACAATGAATGAGTTTCTGTTTTAAGAAAGAGACATAATTATGAGGTAGAGTGCCTTGGGTTATTTTGGATTGGCCTTGTTTTTGATGTATCTACCTTGCAATATATCTGGTATTGGAGTTAAAAAGAAAAAAAAAACAAGGTGCAATGTTGAATATAATTAATTAGTTTGATATATTGTATTAACAATGCTGAAGAGTTTCTCAGTTGATAAGGCCCTAGGGGTGAAAATGCAAATTGGATATTAGCCAAATACGGATAGTGGTAATAGCATATCTGTATCCGTTTTTATTTTTTGGATATAGATCGGATATTAGCCAAATACGGATACAGACACGGATCAAATCAGATATTTATTAAAAACATTTATATATATAACAAAGTTCATAATATTTATCTAATTATAATGGTGAACAACACTATTTTTTTCATAATATATATTAAACTATATGGTATATATTTACTATTCGAATACGGATAATTAAATCATAAAACCATATCCGTATCCGTATTTGTATGGATATTTGGAATTGTATATCCGTAATTTTTTAATACGGATCGGATGTGATATATGTCCATTTAATTTTTTATTATTATGAAAGTGTATTTATAAGTGATTAAATTAAGAATTGAAGATATTAATAGGTTTGTTAAGTTTCAATGGCAAAATAGTTAATTTTTAAATTTGAATGAAGAAATATCTAAATTATGTGTTTATGATGGGCCATATATGTAAATTTCTCATAAAAAATTGTTACGTTCCGGCTACAAATTGGGACTGAATCCTGATTCTCTTAGATGTCAACTCTAGTGCTTAGGATTTATGATTTTGAGGAGCTAGGAATATATTTTTGAAGCGTTTTGATTATATGTTAACTCCGCGCGCGATCGATCTGTATATATAGAAAATTCAAGCTTGAATATGTTATTCTTAGCAAGAAGCCAAGAACAGCACTCATTGTAGTGATCAAATCCTGAGCCTGAATTTACAATGGTCACCATGCTGAGAAATGGGCCCCTCTCAGACTCTGTACTGTACCAGCACTCAGAAGGTGGTTTGAACAACTCATTAACATAACAGACATTTGGGGTAACTTGCTCATGAACACTTCGGTTGTACCGGCTAGGGGACTGCCAAACAGGTACCAGAATGGAAGCCAAGCGAACACTGTTTCGCAAACCAGGTACAGTTCTCCAGGGGCGTAACTACATGGTAAGAAAAGGGGCTAAGCCCCCCTATCCTTTGAAAATTTTACATTTTTTACCTTCAAAATTTTAAATTTACAAAAAATATTATTATTAGCCCCCTTCATAAAATAAAATTACATGATGCTTATTCATCGGAGTGCATATCCTCTGAGATATCTCAACTTTTGCATGACCAACGTGTCCGGTGCCTATTCGGGAATAGTGCGGGGACCAGTATTATTTATGATTTGAGATTTGTGCAAAATTTATATGAACGGTTGAGATTTCCAAAATAACACGCAAAGTTGAGATATCTCAGAGGATGCGAATTCTATTCATCTAGCCCCCTCTATCTCAATTTTCTAGTTCCGCCTCTGCCGTTCTCAGTAGTCATGTGATATTTATTCTTACCAGCATGTACATATGAGCATCTGGCCTTCCAAATTTCCCATATTACACTAGTGACTAGTGAGCAGTGCAAATTTTTTATGGGACAAGGTTTTGTGGGAGGTTTAATTTGTCTAAAAGGCATATTATCTGACACCAAAAGTTAAGGCAAGAATCACATTTTTTTTTTTATATATATATTTCATCACATCTTCAACTTTAGCTATAGTTTGCACCGGATGGGATTAATTATTGTTGAATTCTAACCGATTTAGATATTGTAAACATATGATTTAATAAGAAGCCATGTTAATTTTGTAAGTTTCACATATATTTCAGGCTATAAAATTATGTTTTGTTTTGCTCGACCTTAATTTGAATTTCAAAATGGTACATGCATGTCTTGGTTATTACTAGGTGTTTATTCATTAATTTTCTGTATTAACGGATCTTACTCAGGTATAGGTATTTGTTAATTCAGTATCATGAAATTTGTATTATTTTCTTTCTTTTACTGGAAGAGTGCTCCAACGGTAAAATGATACAATGTCTGATTGATTTGTCATATCATATACTGGAACTGAAATAAATCATGTAATTTTTATATGAAAAAAAAACATGTAGATCCATATGTCATAGGATGAATATAGGATGGAAATGAAAGATATATATTTCAAATGCGAGGAATGAAACTGGAAATTTTAAGTGAGGCGCGCGTGCTTGGGCCGTTGTACCAAATGCAAGACCGCGCAATGCTTGGGCTGTTGGGCCGTTGTAAAGATTAAGCTGGTGCTGCTGGTGCTGGTGCTGCTGTTTAGAACCATGTACATTTTGGGAATTCGTATTCTCTGCGTTAACTCAAAAGGAAATCTTTTGAGTTAATCCATCTCGATCATCGGATTTGTTTTAAGATTCGTGCAGACTAGATCTGCACAAATATTGAAAGACTCCCTATGTTATGGGACCAGTATCCTCTGTAGTACCGCACAGTGAGGCCCACTACTTTACGGTCCAAATTAAGTAAAAAACGGTGCCTATTCGGGATTCGGAAAGTGGCAGTATTATTTGTGCTTTGAGATTCATACAAAGTTAAAAAGAACAGACCAAATTCACTAATTAGGGAATCATTCTACCATTATATTTTCTTGTACGGTACCCTACTGGATACAAATTCTATGTTATAGGCAGGAGCTGAATTGGCTCTGTTTAAATTAGACGGTTGAGATTCATTAACTCAATTTCGGTAGGTTAAAGATGGAATATTTTTTTTTGGGTATGTTAATCTAAATAATGGAATATTTCAGAACCATGCACACCGTTTGCCCCAAAAATAGATTCTTCATATCATACATATATTCATATTGGATGCAGGTCGCGTTGAGTTTGAATTTTGAAAGGAAATTAAATGGATCTTTCATCTTTCTTGTCGGATCACTTTTGCCATCTATATCGATCCAGAGATTCCTTCATGCAGAGAAAGATACTATCGTGTAAACCGAACGCTAACTGCATCATGAGTAGGTATATAACTTGAGTAGCAATTTATTACAGTGAAAATTTTATTATCAGAATAAAAAATAAATAGTATAAATTGCATTCTTAAGTGATTTTTTTAATGACGTGTTATATTAATATATTAACTCAAAAGTAACATGACACATAATTTTGCTTCAAAAGACAATTTTGATATGTAGATATTAATTAGATGAAACTGCATGTTATTACTCAATTGGCAATAGTTTATAATATTGTTCACTACTTGAATTTTTTGTAATAATTTTATTAAATTGCTATAGCTAGGATGAACGATCGAATTAATATATAAATAACAAATATTAGGTATGAGAGTGATAAACGTTTTACTCAACTGGATGCATGTAAAGATTGAAAGAAAGTTAAAGCAAATAATTATAAGCGGTTGACTGAAATGTATGACTAATTAGATATCCACTGAAAAGCTATTAATTATTGAGATTAGGAAATCATTTGAATTATATAAAGCATGAATATCACACTACTACAAACAAAACTAAATAATTGTTTTACGAAAATCGGATACTCATTATATCCTTTACCCTTTATAAAATACTCATTTTTGAAGTTTGAGAGGAAAATACGTAATTTTGAAGCTTTCGAGGGGTATACATGAAATTACCCCAAATTTCAAATTCATACTTGGATCTTTTAATTTCATACTTTCACCCTTTTTCTTGTACATATCTACAATCAATATATTTAAAAATAATATTATTTTGAAGATCTATAACAAAGCAATCAGGAGTGTTTTTATACGGAAATATCGTATATATAAATCAATTAAATATGTAAAAAGTTTCGAATTATAAAAAGTAATAAACCTCATTTGAGAAATTTCAAACTTTTAAAATGATATTAGAATCAACATTTTTATTCATGAAAAAATGAAATGAACAAATGTAATATTTCAAGTACCAAAATTAGAATTTTGATTTTGAAAATAAAAATTTGAATTATGCAAATCAATTAGTTGCAATTTTGAAAATAAAAGTCTTATAACTTGAGCTGTAGATAAAACATTCCGTGTTCGTACTTTTATTTGTGGATAAATTATGTCAATAAATTTATACGAAAAATTGTAACAAACCTCTGTTGCCATTAATTATATACTTTCAAAACTGAAACCCTTGTATATTTATAATAACAATACTTGACATCTGTATTAAAATTAATTACAATACAACGTCACTTTCTTGAACTGATTTGATAGGTAAGAAGCAATATCACTTGGTTGAATTTATATTAGAAGTCAATATATATCAAGAGGAGGGTTCAAATGCACCCAAATTTCTATGCTCCCAATGCTTGGAGACCAAATTTGAACCCTCCTCATATATCAAATTGAAAATTATAATCAATTTAGTCAAGTTTTATTCTAGAAATTGTACCAAAATTACAAAGGAGATTATAAAAGGAAAAGTCAAATATAGAGAAAGTGCGGCAGGGGCAATATAATAAGTGCAAATCTTAAAGAGAAGAATATAATTAAAAGGTGAATATTTAATTTGCACCATCAGATTGTGTGCACATTAATTGTGAATTTTTTTATAAACCATAATTAAAAAATATATTTTTACGAGACCAACATGATTATTTTTTTTTCACAAAAACCATAAGAGCTGAAATGCCATTTCGGTTCGAATTTTTTTTTTTATTATGGACCAACATTTTGGTCCGGTCCCCTTTTTGGATTTTCTGCGGCGGCTCATAAGAAAACTTGTGAAACCAGTACCACAGAAAATCCAAAAAGGGGACCGAACCAAAATGACATTTCGGTTCTTATGGTTTTTGTAAAAAAAAAAAATCATGTTGGTTTCGCAAAATACAAAATTTTAATTATGGTTTATAAAAAAAAATTCTATTAATGGATACCAACACCGAACCCACTTTGTAGAAGTCCAGATCCCCTAAAGTAACTCAATTTTTTAGTTTTGATCCGGAGCGTCCAATTAAAGTTCGAGCCAATTCAGCCCGAATTGGAATGCACAACCATTTCTTCTCTCTATTTTCACTTCCTAATGAAATTAAACAATCCGAAAATAAATTCATCAAATTCTTATTTTCATCCGGTCATTGAGTATTAGATGCCACAGCGATCAACGGAAATAGAAGCAGCCGAGAGACTAAAAATAGGACCAGAACCGGACTAAGGTGCCATAATGGTCTGGAACTCTATTCATTGTTCGACCAGAAACCTTTAGGTAATTCCATTAAAAAAAAAAAACCTTAAGATAAAATGGAATTTACATTTACATTTAATCTCTATTTTTAATGCTCTTGCTAATGTGCTAGAAGGATTTTGATGTCATAGGTTGTGGAATCATCCCAGGTACCATAGTAATAATGTACGTAAATTATTCGCGTTTAATTCGTGAATAAAACGTTTTTGGAGTGTTTCCGAACCGAATAGCGTATTATTCGTTGACCGAACCTTTGACCGAATAAAACGCGAATTTAACGAATTTTACAAATTATTCGCGTTTTTTTCACGTTTTGTTCGGAAAAAAAATTACATTTCTCGGCTCTCGCGTTTTGTTCCTTTCTCTCCCAACCTCCCACGTGATTTCCTTCACTCCAGTATAATATTATAATATTCCTAGGCATATATCAGCCTGTTACCTTTTTGATTTCCTTCACTCCAGCGGAAGGCACCACGTGAAGGCACAGTTCCCATGTTACTTTTTGATTTATATTATCACAGTTGATTTTCTGTGGCAAATACAAACAGTATATTATATAGTAAATCATCGGTAATGAATTAAATATGCACTGAGGTCTCGTATTGTAATTCCGAATCATTCCCGAATTATACCCGATTATTCCCGAATCACGAATTTTTGACCCTGCCGAACCGAACCCGAATTATTCATTTGTTACTATGCCAGGTACATGAGATGTAAGTGATAAATTTGGCTCATTCTTTTAACTTGGCACAAATTTCAAAGCAGACTTTCTACAGTCTCAATAGGCACTGGATTAAGTTTGGCCTAGCTGAAATTAATCCTAGGCCAAACTTAATCTGGGCCATCTGTTTTTTCTAATTGCACTTCAGGTATCCGGGGACACGGACTCATAGGTTGTGGCAGACTTTTTATATATACCAGTGGATGTGCGACTTTACTAGGTTTGTTTTAAGAATAATTCTTTCAATCCCCTCACTCCAGTACCAGCATCGTACCCGTAGCAACAATAGAGGAATGTTGTATTATGGTCCCCACTAATTATATGGTCCTCGATCTTTTCTCAATCCCCGCACTCGTCTCCGCGTCAATCTTCATAGGTATAAATACTTAGAACATAAAATATTAATACTTGCATACGTAACTTGATATGATCATCCCCTTTTCCAGTACCCCAATCGTCCCCGCATCAATCTTCCTCTAACAAAAATAGTTGACCTCATAGATATAAATACTTCAGTGCATAGATATAAATACTTACATTACTTGATATTAATACTTTCAGATGTAATCCAGTGCCATATATAAAAAAATACTTTCAAGTATAGGTATAAATATTTGCATGATGAGATTGCGTGACGACGAGTCCGAAAGTATGTCATCATGAATCTCATTTGAAAGAAAGTATGTATAATATGACAAAAATTCTGAACACTATGTTGCAAAAAGCTAGCATTTTAGTAATGGTGCATATTTATCATTTTTTTTACAATTAAAAGAAAATTTAAGTTAAAGATTTTATAAAGTAAATAAATAATGGTTTATAAGATATACATATATTTATCATTAAATAGGTTACTTTCTACTCAATAAATTTAACAATTTTTTATATAATATTATAAACAAATTCTAATTCTGATACTTGTTAAGATTCTAAGAGCTGTTAAAGTTAGAAAGCAGCATTGATAAAAGGAAAATTTTATGAGAAAATATTTTTTTTCCATCATGACTTATATTATATAGAGTAAAATGACTCATTTATAATAAACATATTCCACTAAAATAATTAAACCAACTTGTTACAATTATTAACTCATTCTCTTCCAAAATGATCGATTACCCAACATTTTTAAGCTCTTCAATCATGATAATTAATTAGTATCAGAACTTAATAATTGTATTTAAAAAACGTAAAGAAAGCAACCAAGAATTGTGAAGAACTCATGAACTCAAAATGATGAAAAGAAACGGCAACAAATTAACTAATTCACGAGAAAATCTCATCTCAACTAATTAATCTTGTTTCCATTAATAATAAATTCAAAAAGGTAGAAAAAGACTCAGAAAGAACTGATTCTTCGATTTAGGGCTCAGGAAAATAGCTAGACTTGATAGAGTATATCGATCAATCGAAGAACTAAAACAATTATTCAAAATGTAATTTCTTCCTGAACGTACAACCAATAATTAATGAGACTAGTAATACAATATTCAAAAACTAAGTAAAAATGTTGGTTCACAGATAAAGAGAGATAAAAAGAACTGTCTCAAGATGTAATTAATCTTGAATAATTGCAAAATATGTCTGGAAAACACGAAAAGAATATAACAGATCTAAATTACAAAAAAAAAAAAAGAATTGTGTTTTGGTGGATACTTAAACGCCGTACTTTTGTGTTTTGTGCGGCGTTTGGATTTTATTGCTCTCATTAAAACTGTGGTAAAACTTGACTTTCAAGGTTGTTATTTTTGAGAGATTGAACACTGAGGAAGAAAAGCTTGAATCTTTTTTGTATATTATTCTACTGTTCTAAAAATTACAGTGGAGATTTGTATCTATTTATTACAACTCTTCAACGGTTAGAAATATTGTACCGTTGGTACCTATTCTAATTCCTATTTGGTACAGCTGTACCTATTTACACTTTTACACATATACCCTTGATCTATGCTGAAATTATTAGATCATTCTTCAACAAAGGTGTAAGTTAACTTGATTTTATGATAATGAAATGGGCTTTTTATGCCTCTTATCAAAAAAAAAAAAATTATAAAAAAATCACAATTCTCTATGTGACTCATAAAAATTTATATAGGATTGAAAATTACGAATTTTATTTCAAAAAATTTCCAACATCAAAACTTTATGAAATAAAATTCCCAACATTCAAAACTTTATAAAGACTAGCAGTGATTCTTATGTGATGCAAAACTCCAGTTTCTTAATTTGTTTCAGTCAGTGTTGTAAAAAACGTCCGTTCAGGCCGATTAATCAGCCGATTAGTTGTTGGCGGTGACCAAACCGTTAAGAAATTTTCCGATTAATCGGCCGATTTTTTCCGATTATGGCCGATTATTCTCGTTTATTCCCGATTAATCACTTGGCGGTACCTTGTCCGTCCGACGAGCGCATACCGTTATTTACAACACTGGTTTCAGTTTCCTCTAAAATCTGTAAATTAAAAATATATTTTGAAACAAATTTATGTGTCATGCTATACTCGTGCCTTATTATTTTCAACAAGGAGACCAAATATCTTTAAAAATTTACTTAGAAAATTAATTTATATTATTTATTTTTATTGTGATAATAATTTTTTTATTGTAATAAATTAATATGCATGTTATATAGCGCGCTACTCATATAGTTGGCATTATTTTTACATGATATTCTCTTTCTTGTTCATCAAATCTACATGAAAAAATTTATATTCTCCTGGTAGGGATGCCAAAAATAATCCGAACCCAAGAAAACCCATGTAATTGTCCTTCAAATTTTGAACTTAACGCAACATATATACAATCAATATGATATGACACATCATTATACTTTCGTAAACTATGACAACAATCTAAATTTCCCATCGAGACACTGTATTTCAAACCGATTTAGTTCAAAATGATTCTAGAATTAACTAAAATCAACTTCAAAATATTTCATCATTGGAGCTCCCTCTAAAAATCTGTTAAATCTGTTAAGACCACACAAAAATATATATAATACATATTTCGTGAATGAAACACCTACTAGAACTAACGACAAATATATTAAAATGTTCATTCAATGAGAAAAATATTTGAACTTCACATTGTTAAAAATAAAAATTCTAAAATCTATAATTTATTTACTTATAAAAAATTTAACTTCTTAACTTAAAAGACCTTAATTCGTAAACTCATTCAAAAAGATGATAAATATTTACTATACCAAAAATATAAATACTGTTAAATTCCGATATGAATAATATGTTAAATATAAACAAATACTTAAAAGCTAGAAATCATATAAAAAAAGCTTTCCTTCTAACTAAACACAATAAAAACTTCTTTGGTGCATGGTTACAACCCCTTGCAACTAAACATGTTTTCCAAAACAGATGAGCATCGTCGTCATAACTCAACGAACTACTTAAAACAAAGTTTAAAAACATGAAGAAGGAAACTTCGCTACGTTACTCAACCAAATTTCTAAGTGTAGGGATCACTTCATCTGCAAGGGAGGATTGTGGCGGTCATGTGGCAGTTTTATATGACCAAACGCACCAGCTGGAACCAGCTCCAAATTCTCGCAATTGCATATCTCAATCATGAACCCATCAGGATCCTTGAAAAATATTTGATCAATCGGTGAACCTTCTTCTTCATTTATTGTTCGCTTGAGATACTTGATCTTCATCTCCTTGAGCCTCTTCTCCATTGCCCCTGTATCCTCGCACTATGAAAAAAGAAAAACCATAGAATGTTCAAAATTTCAAGGCGGGGCTAGCCATTGCCAGTATAAAACATGCAAGGAAGCATGAACTTTCAAATTACTGGTACAATCCAAAGAGTTCTCTAAACTTCTAAAGGCCATGTTTAACAGAGGGATGTAGTAGAGGATAAAAGATAATTCTTACCATCATTCTACATAGAACAAAATTATTCCCTGATTTTTTCACTTAATTATCACTCTACAAGGCCTAAAGATGATGCCAAAGGAACAAGCGTGGCATTATTGTTTTGTGTATGTTTTGTTTTTTTAATATAGATCTAGATCTGTTGAATATCAGTGTTGTATGTCCTTCCATACCAGCAATTGATGCAATTTAACTTACGGTAGCTAGCAGCTATTGCTACTATGCAAGTCGTTCAGCATTACAGATTTACAATTTATGTAGTATCAAGTATTAACAGATAGAATCCTATCAGAGGATGTCAACTTCTTTGGTGAACTAACAGCATACTGTTTCATCGATTTTCATAATTTACTCGAAACATACACAAAATTAGAATCCTTTCTGTACCTGAAAAGATATGTGGTTATCCATGGGTTCAAGACGGTTTGGATCAGCATCTAGAAGTGGTACATCTCCGGTTTTTGTACTAGATGAACTCCAACACCATAGTTGAACAGCCTAATAGTTAAATTAAGAAGAAAAAAAAAACAGATTAAAAGAAAAATGATATAAATGCTAACATGGCTATAAAAAGACCAGACTTGTCATCCAACATATATGTACTTCAATCTATATTGCTCTGCATAAGTAATATTTAGAAATTGAATCTGACACATGATTGAAAATTTGAAAATTTGAATAGTGAAGTTCCATTGGTGCATTAGACTAGGTCAAGCTAAATTCTGCTTCATATAATAATATCAAAAGAGCAATGGAATATATGGAGAATGTAAAAATACTTTGTTACATAGGTCGGTCCCATTAGGAGGTACATGTAGAGTGGGTTTAGGAGACATTAAATCACCATACCATGCACCATTGAAGTCGAGAGAAGGAGGGCGTTCGATGATGACAAACCGAGAACCTTGACATAGAATTAGACCGACGCCTTCACTGACTTGCACAACCGTGAGACGTGATTGAGAGCCATGAGTGGCATCGGCATCACATCCTCGTTAATATCGCTTATGGTATTCTGTTCTTTACCATTTTCAAACAACTGATCCTTCTCTTCTTCTCCCATGGGGAAAAAATACACTTAAATTGGAGCTGGTCTCTGAGGTCTTAGTTTTGTTTCTCCGTGGTAATGGTGGGGGGGGGGGGGGGGGGGGGTGTACGTGGCATGTTGAAGCATGCTGCATGCAGCCATGCGGGAGTTGGTGACAGGTGTCATGCGTAAAAACTGCCACGATAAGTAATGCATCCGAGCTAGACTGCTGCGACAGCCTCACGATCTCAATTACAAATTTTTTTTTTTTAATGAAACCTAATAACTGTGCCTCGTATTCTCGAAATTTTTATTAATATTCAAAAAAAAGTTTCTCGAATTCTACATCATGAGAAAATTTCGAAAAATGCTCGAATCACAGTTTTACTTCATAGTTTTAGGTCCAAAACCACAACTTTAATTTACGATTTTAGTCCTTTGAAAATTACAAAATAAATTCACAGTTTCATAAAACCAGAAATTAAAATTGCAGTTTAGGATTCTTTTTCATGAAACCGTGAATTTAATTCATAGTTTTAGTTTTTTTCTGATTATTTATTTAATTAAACAGAAAATATTATAATTTATTTATTTTTTATTAAAATATTAGAAATATTTTATATATTTTTTTAAAATAGATGGAATACTATATAATTTGATTTATTAGAAAGACTATGACAAACAATTCGGATCAACATTTTTCAGGCTGGTTTTTTTGCGGCTGTAATAAAAATTAAAATATTTCTTTGTGTGTTATTGAAAAAAATAAAAATATTTTAAATCTGAGTTATTGATCCCGGTTCAAAAGTCATTTCTAAGTAAATACATAAAATATTGTGATCCTTTTATTTTCGAAAAGACAAAAATTTACTTAAAAAACTTTTCCTGACAATTTTTTTTGTTTTTCAAAAATAGAAGAATCTCAATATTTTCTGTATTTACCTAGAAGTGACTTTTGATAAATGATCAATAACTCAGATTCAAAATATTTTTATTTTTTTCCAATAACACACAAAGAAATATTTTAATTTTTCTTACAGCCGCAAAAAATCTAACCTGAAAAATGTTGATCCGGGTTATTTGTCGCAGTATTTCTAATAAATCAAATTATATAGTATTTCATCTATTTTTAGAGAAATATATAAAATATTTCTAATATTTTCATACAAAAAATAAATAAATTATAATATTTTCTGTTTAATTAAATAAATAATCAGAAAACCTAAAACTGTGAATTAAATTCACACTTTTAGCCTAAACCGCAAAAAAAATTCCGGTTTTCTGAAACCGTGGATTTAATTTGAAAGTTGGCCCAAAACCGTGAAATAAAATTGCGGTTTGGGCATTTTTCGAAATCTTGTTAAACATGGAGTATAATTTGAAATTTTTTTTTTTTTTGAATATTAACAAAAATTTCGGCTCGTATTCAATCTAAGATCAAATTTCTAATTCTAACTTATTATTTATAATAATATTTATAACTTATGCTTGGCATGTACAAGTCTTTAAATCTAGCATATGAAATCTTTAAATCTAACATATCAAATTTGTATATATAATATATCAAGAAGGAGATGATTGGAATTTTCTTTACATTTGAGCAAGAAGGAGATGATTGGAATTTTCTTTACATTTGGAAGTCGCCTACACCACCTACAGTTAAGGTATTCACGTACCTCATGTTGCATAATAGAATTCTAACAAGAGATGTGCTGCAAAACAGGGGTATGTGTATTGATCTTAGATGCGTAATGTGCTCATCTTGTCCAAGGGAAACAACCTGGCACCTGCTATACTCCTGCCCATTCGCAAGATCGGTCTGGAACCAAGTGGGTGCTATGCTGGGCGTGAAAATTCTATACCATGCAGACTCCACACACAAGATATGGCAAGATAGTTGGGATAAGGTAAGGCAGGGAGGCGCTATTAAACGTAAAACCTGGGTTGCATGCTTCATGTGCACGGCCTGGCACATTTGGAAACAGCGTAACCGAGTTATTTTTGGGGAACAGAGGGTTATACCGGCTGTGGTGGCGTCCCAAAGCACGCATGAGTTGTTGATGTGGCTTAAATATTGTAAATAAGGAGCATCTCGGAACTCTCTTACAGCTGTAGTTTGCATAATTTTATTCGCATAGAACTATTGTAATATTAAGGATGTAGCTTCCAAAACAGAAGCTTGATGTAGCAACTTCTTTATATATCAATCCCTTGGTAGCCTCTACCAAGATTTCAAAAAAAAAAATATATCAAGAAGAAAACAAAAGTAATATCAAAATATAACTCAAAAGTACTTTATCATGATCTCATTGAAAAAAAAGACCGAATAGAAAACGTTCGTAGTTTTAAATTCACAAAATTCTTCATAAATCATCGGAAAAAAAAAATAGACGAGATTGATCGAAAGAAAAAAAAAGAGTGGGTGCAAATCTTTAGAATATTCAAAGTTCAATATTTATACATAGCATATCAAGTCTTTAAACATAGTGTATGAAGTCTTTAAATATAATATATCAAATTTTTATGCATAACATATCAAGAAGAAAACAAAACATGACACAAATAAAACTCAAAAGTACTTCATCATGATCTCATTTGAAAAAAAATTTGAGTAGAAGACGTTCGTAGTTATATATTCACAAAATTTCTCACAGATCATCGAAAAAATAGATTAGATTGATCAGAGGAAAAAAAAGAGTGGACACAAGCTGCCTTTAAAAGATTCAAAGTGCAGTCTTTATACATTACATGTAAAGTTTTTAAATCTAGCATATGAAGTCTTTAAACCTAACATATTAAGTTTTTAAACATAACATATCAAGAAAGAAAAAACAATGACACAAATATAACTCAAAAGTACTTCATTATGATCTCATTTGAAAGGAAAAATCGAGTAGAAGACGTTAATAGTTTTAGATTCGCAAAATTCCTCATCAATCGTTAGAAAATAGACGAGATTTATCGGAGGAAAATAAAGAGTGGGTGTAAGTCTTTAAAAGGTCAAAGTGTAGTATTTATACATAGGATGTCAAGTCTTTCTACTTAGGATACAAAGTCTTTAAATCTAACATATCAAGAAGAAGCAAAAAATAGCGACACCAATATAACTCAAAATACTTCATCATAGATCTCATTTGAATGAAAAAAATCGAGTAGAAGACATTCATAGTTTTAGATTCATAAATCTCATCGATTGTTAGAAAATAGACGAGATTGATCAGAGAAAAAAAAAAACGTGGATGAAAAGATTTTTTTTATAACTTGAAAGCATACGGGAGGATGGAAGCGTGGTGTCAAACCTTTTCTCCTTTTAAATTATATAAAACAAATATCACCATCGTAAAATTATTAAAAAAATCAAAATTTTATTATTTATTGTAGAATTTTAAAATAAAATCTATTACATTTAAAATTAAAACTATTTATAAAGATGTTGATGTTAAGAAATTAATTAAAAATTAATTGTTAATTGTTGACGTGACGAAAGAGAATATTTGTAATTAACCGTTTGTCTAGAGTTGCATTGAAAGAGTAGGAAATATATGCTGGTTAAAACAATGAGTAGAGCTAAGGTGCTCTTAAGCTCACCAAGCTTTCCGTGAGCTTAACTCAAAAACCTATCAATTCGACTTCAAACGACATTTTCAAACCGTTAGATGTTCAATCTATATTAAAATGTGCTTGGAGAACAAATTTTACATTTTTTGAAATTTTTTTACTATTTATTAAGCCGGTTTGAAAACCGCTGTTTTTATTAAAAATCTGCACCATTACAAAACAGCGGTTTTCAAACCGGCTTAATAAATAGTAAAAAAATTTCAAAAAATGTAAAATTTGTTCTCCAAGCACATTTTAATATAGATTGAACATCTAACGGTTTGAAAATGTCGTTTGAAGTCGGATTGATAGGTTTTTGAGTTAAGCTCACGGAAAGCTTGGTGAGCTTAAGAGCACCTTAGCTCTACTCTAAAAGAATATTATATGTATTGTTTCATAATAATAATAATAATAATCACAGAGGAGGGTTCAAATGCCTCTATTTTTCATGCCTCCATTATGCCTCCATTTTTAAAAACTTTAATAACTCAAAATTTAAAACTCAAAAGTCAAAATAAAATCATTGGATATGATCTATATCATTTTATCTATGCATGTGTAAAAAATTATGACATTTCAATTTTGTTTTGGTTATCATCAAGAGCTTGTAAAAAACGTACTAATGTGGATAATTTCTAGACATTGATTTTTCAACTTATTGATTCACATAAAAACAAAATCAAAATGTGATAATTTTTTATGAGCAATACATAGATAAAATGATGTAGATCATATTCAACGGTTTTATTTTGACTTTTAAGTTTTAAAGTTTGAATTATTAAAGTTTTTAAAAATGGAGGCATGGTGGAGGCACAAAAAATGAAGGTATTTGAACCCTCCTAATAATCCTAATAATCCTAATAATAATAATCATCATCATCATCATAATAATCATAATAATAATAATAATAATAATAATAATAATAATAATAATAATAATCCTAATAATAATCCTAATAATAATCTTAATCCTAATAATAATCCTAATAATAATAATAATAATAATATAAATAATATAAATATATGTGCTGACTAGTTGGCCGGATCCATACCAGCCCGGATCCACAAATAATACTAAAAGCGTGATAAAATAACAGAAAATATATATTTAATTCTTCACCTTATATCTTACCACTACTACAAAATTTCAAATCAACACCGGTTTTTTTTACATTTAAAACCGATTTTCCTACCAGTGTTGATCGGACCGGTGCTGATTTCATGTTTGATTAGCACCAGTTTAAAACCGGTGCTAAATGTAATATATAACACCGGTTGTTTCATAAAAACCGGTGCTAAAAGTTTATACAACACCGGTTGTTTCATAAAAACCGGTGCTAAAAGTTACATTCAACACCGGTTTTTTTGACTCAAACAGTGCTGATTTGTTACATTTAGCACCGGTTTGGTTAAATAACCGGTTGTATATCAATATGTTTGCAATATTTTTTTTTATTGTTTGGAATTCGCTTTATATTAGGCTAGCCTTCGAATTTGCTAGCCATAAATTAAATATTCACATGCACAAAATATAAAATGGACAAAACATTATACAAATGAAACAATATATAATTTAAAAGTATCATCTTAACTAAATTTGATAGTTTCAACAAAAACAAGCTAAGATAATATCATGTTTCACATTGTCTTAAATTTCATAGTCAATTACAAGCATTTTTCCACAAAGAAATTAGCCCACACTGTCTGAAATTGTTTAAAATCTTCCATCGAATACGGTGATGAACTTAAGCACTGCATGAAATTATATTGAACTGTTAATTTAGATGTTGAACTTAAAGAACTTAAAAAGAACTGCATCCAATTAAATTTAACTAGTACCTTATTTTCGTATCTCGGAATATTCATACATTCATAATTTTAATTAACAATAGAAACTTAACTTGGGACAGACTCAATTATATTTTAAAGGAGTTTCTTTTGTCAATCAGTGACAACCAAAGTTCAATTGAACTCACAAATATGTAAAGGATCAAAAAGTGACAACCAAGTTTTTATCAGTAACAACCAAAGATATTAAAAGTGTAGTAACTATGTTATGAAATAGAATACCTATATCGGAAAACCATCGAAAAATATAGTAACTAGGGACAACATTAACTTCATCACATAGAATCCACATTTCTTATCATCATTCTGCTGAGGGCACTGTATTGCACATTTCAGAAAAAAAAAATATTAGTATTTTGAAAATTGCAAGTAGCAAATATATAAAAAGGATTATATTTTGAAGCATATTTTACCTGTTTAAATTGAATTTTTTTTTTCTTTGGCTTTTTTATTGTGTTGTCCACCCAAGGATTTATATGATGCAAAAATTATGTAATTAACAAAAAATAATTAACAAAACTACTACATTTTTGCAAAAATTAATTACTACATTCCAGCAGAGAATGTATTTTGCTTTGTACCATAGATCATATGCAAGTCATATCCAATCATCATTGAGTCCAAATTCATAGTAGTGACCCAAAGAACATCATGTCCTGTGTATTCTATATCCATAGTACATTATGCTTTTGTGGTACAAATTTTTGTGTTCTCCGGGGTTTCAGTTTTTGATTCAATTTTCTGTACATTAGAGCATAGTTCAATCATATAGCAAGGTTCTAACAAGTCTTAGGGACTTCTCAGATTTTTATATGATTTTTAGAGGGCTTTAAGTATTTATTTTGGAGCTCTACCTCATTCACTGTCCTGCAGTTCACCTCTTCTGACAGCCAATTTTTAAGAATTCTAAGCAATTGGCTAAGTAGAAAATTTTGTTCTTTTTATGAAAGTATAGAGGGAAGCCTAATTCAAATGCCTGCCAAGTTACAAAATATTTATAATTTTCTAACTGTTCCTAATAGTGTTTGGAATACAGGGACAGACTAGTAAAATGTTAGAGAAAAGCAACAGTTTTGTATTTCTGAGATGTGAACTTCAAAAATGCTTAGTAGGATTTGCTTGATTTTAGGTATATATACAATATAGGACGATTGTGAGTGAAATTTTGCAATCTCTACTTTATTGCGGCCTTAATAATCTACTTAAAAAAATAGATTATTAAAAGGAGAAAGAAAAGAGGAACAATCTAATCCAGTGAAAAAAATATAGATTACTAAAAGGTCAAATTTCAACTAACGCACAAACCATCGCATCTAAGAAATGCAAACGAAATTAAAAAAAAGGAACTTAAACAAAGAGAAAACTTATGACAGCCTCCAACTATAGCCTCCGCGGAGGCTCCTTCACGGCGGTGCGGCGGGTGCGGCATCTCCTCCAAATCAAGGCTATCAATGGCGGGTGGTGCGTCTCCTTCACGGCGGTGGTGCAGCGAAGAAGCGGTTGTGCAGCCTCCACGGCGCTAGCTCGGATCGAGCCCCTCTACGGTCGATGCGGCGGCACCGTCTTGAGGGGGTGGGGGGAGTAGCAAGGGTCTACCGGGAAAATTTGAGGGGGTGTAGGAAATTTTTTTGTCTAAGGATTTAGATGGACTTATAAGATATTTAAAATTTTGTAAGAATTCAAATCACCTAAGGTAATAGATTATTTCTATTTGTATTCGGTCCGTCTAAATAGAATCTATATAAATATTAAAGGTACCCTTGCGTTTCATGAAAAGGCTGGATTGGCCCGAAATACAATCGGATGGTCCAAATTAAAGCATAAATATTCTGTTACCTCAGAAGATATGAATTCGAGTGAGAGAGCACTAGTTTAAATTTGTACCCAATTTTTGACATACAACACTGGTTTATTTTCCAAAACCGGTGCTAAATATACAACACCGGTTATTAATAATAAACCGGTGTTGAATATTTAGCACCGGTTTAGGCAAAAAAATCTATGTTGTATGTCAAACATTTAGCACCGGTGGTACTTTTAACCGGTGCTGAAATACATACAACACTGGTTTCATCAAATCCGGTGTTGATTGACCGGTGCTGATTTGAAATTTTGTAGTAGTGTACTAAGAGGTAAGCCTCGCTTTGCTTTGGCCGGCGATTGTTGAGAGAGGAAAAAATAGGTAGAAAGTTTATATGAGACAATTGTATATAAGAACACATAACACACTACACATGTAAATGACCAACTATACAGAAAGTTGTATATACATGACAAAAACTGCAAGTATTATATCATTTGTCTTTGAAAGGTAAATGTTGGTCTATCAACTGGTGTTTGGGGGAGGGATAAGTATTATGTGATAGCATGTTATCTCTTTACCAATACACTAAACAAAATATTATTTACAATCAACAAAATGCCTCAAAGTTTGTGTAAAGAGGATGTATTTACTCTTGTTGTCTTTTGCGTTGCTATCTTCACCGCTGCAAAATTAAGAAAATATGTTAGTATGTTTTATAACAACATATGAAAATGTGCATGTGCAAGAAATAAATAGTTTGAGATATTTTTTTTATTTCATGTCAGTTTAGAACAAATGCAAACTTAGTTTAAGTAGCATTGTAGATATAGTGGACTGTGATGTAAGTGTCTAGGGTTTGGTAAAGCCATTGCTATTTGGGCTCTGTGGATAGTAAATAGAGTGCTTGTATTTCCTCTCACTGTCAAGCATTGATTCGATTGGTCTAATTAAGCCTATAACCAATTCTGTCGATCATTGTCACAACTGTAATACTGTATGGACCCTGTCCACACATTCCAATGCATCTTCCCATCACAGATGAAGAACTCTGTAGCAATCTCTTCGCTCTCCTAATTTCTATTGCCCTTTTCGCTCATGACCTAAATCAATACCATCTAAAACTGATAATGAACATTGAAGCAGTGACTAATAATTGTAATACTATACTGCAAAAGCAAAGTAAATGAAATATCCAATGTATCTACTTAGTTGAGAAATCACTACAAAGTTATTTAATAAAAAAATATAGAAGGTAAACTAACCATTGATAATTCGTGCACTGCAAGCGGTTATGGACAACTCTCTTGTAGCAGGTTACTTTATGTTTATTGGTAGACCGCCGTCACTGGAAAATAAATCTGCAAACATAACAAATTACATTATTTTGACACATTGTGGGATGAATTCATAACGACAGTAATGAAAATAAATGATACCCACAATTTAAAAAGGAGGAAAGGGGAAAGTTTAACTCTGTTTTATCTTTACTGTGTAAAGAAGAATTAATTATATGATTTACTCTAAAACAGCCGTCGTATTTGTTTTCGAGGTAAAAATCCCGAACCTGCTCTCTTACAGCTGAGCTGAATTCATAATTTTTTAAGTGATAGCTTGACTTGTTTTTAATCACCTCTTCCATTTATTACCTTTCTTATAGGTTTGGTGCTCCGTTGAATCAAATGCCTCTAGATTGGAGCTGCATTTGTTTGCTCACGTTATCTGTCTGCTGCTTGTTTTGCAAGGGGTATAAAATAACCTATTCAGCATTGTTTCTGTGATTTTGCATCTGGCTTTGGCACGCACTTATAAGTGTTAGTTAGTTTATGGAGAGTCCAGTTTGTTACATTTTTTTTTTTATCTTATTGTTTGAAAAGAATAAAGGCAATTGTCTAAAACCTCTCAAAGTTGATATTTGTCATTTTTATGTGCTACGTTCTTCTGCTAGCTTTGATTGTCTTTGTCTAGGGTTTGGTAAAGAAAGAGGATTAATGAGTTCTTCTTACAAGATTCAAGACCTTTTAAGTCAAAATGTACACAACTCCATTCCAGTGTACACTGTGAAGGTCAGAATATTTATATTTGGCCTCCTGGTTTGTTCATTCACATGTGCAATTGTACCTGTATTGCCCAATTGAGGCTCAATAAGCAATTACATATCAATATGCTTGACTTAAACCAATCTAGCTTCCATGTTTCCATCATAAGCACCAAATAAGCTGACAAGAGAACCAATTTAATACCAAAAAGACGGATATAATTTTTATGTGATGCTATCAGTAGTTCAGTACCTCATATATTCAATTTTAGTACTTGTAGTTCTGCACTCAATTGACACAAGCTTTCCTAAATCTTATTGTAGTATATACCTTTCGTGATCTTCAATTTAATTCACTTGACCGTCAGCTAATACTGCAATGCGACAATTGTTCAATTTACTCTAAAATATATATTTAGGTGCTATTACAAACCAACAAGAAGGAAACAAGAAAAAAAAATAATAGACCATACCAAGCAGTCTTTTCGAGGTCAAGCTGGTATATCCTTGACAAGATTTTAGTTTCTTACAACTATCTTTATTGTTATATTAAATTGTTTGATTTCTTATATTGTGTTTATATGGGTCTTAATAGCAAAACAGAGTTCTGCTAAATTGGCTCATTAGTGGAACTGGTTAGCCTAAGGTTTGACGAGCAGTACATGCTTGGTACAGGCTGTAAAGGTACCAGATTCATACCTGTAGAAACCTCAGTGAAGCAAACAAGCAATAAAACAACAAAAATAGAAGTTACGAAGGAACATAGCAAACTTAATTGAATTGGGATCCTCTAAACTGATAATAAATTAGGTTAATATGGGGTGTACCAAAATTTCAATTACAGTGGCGTCATATATAGCATCGTATCATTGCCATTAACAGTTTTTCTTGTTATGAATAAGATCGTTCACACCCATTGGCTGGAGAAGAACCAAGGATGATCTCATTGTGGAGGTAATATATCATAAGTTTCCTTTTGTCATTGTTCTTTTTAGTTACTGAGAATTAGAGGTTGTGCTTTGCGGACCAAGTTATTTTACTGGGATTGCCTGATTTCATGGAGCCAGCATTTTCATATCAACATCTCAGATAGTCATTCTTGAGTTTTGAGTCACGTATATAATGTAGAAAGTTTCAAGTTTGTATTTTCCTTTTTTTCGTTTTGTTAAAATCTTTATTGTTATGGGAAATTTTCCTTTTCCATTCCTTTCTAGATGAAAAGTGCTTATGCAATTAATAAGTTAAGGGAGAAAACTGGCTACACCAAGAATTCTTTTTATCAACAAGCTGTTAGATTGTATAAGGAGGTACGTTCTGTTCTCTTCCTTTTACTTTGATCTTTTGTTGGTTTCCTTGCTTGTTTGTGGTGGTTGTTGTTGTATTGAAGTAGTTACAACTTTTGAAGCTATTATTTCCCTTAGCTTTTAGTTCAGACTTTATGCCTTTAGGATCATGTTCGGTCGGAGCACAGATGAGGAAGTCTCTTACTCCTCACTTAAGTTGCCAAGTATGGATAAGTTGTAGTAGAGGGAAGTTATTGAGGCACAAGTTATGTGCCTCTATTGTGGGAATAATTTATGCATCACTTGTGTATTTGGCTCTGCTAAAATCCATTTTATTTTGCTATGAAGTTCAAGCTAAAGCCATGATGCCTCAATTTCTGCAACTCAATTTTGTAACTGATCCTCAGTTCACTCTCAATGTGTAGAAATATCAATTGCCAAAACTAGACCTCAACTAATCACAATTTGACTCAACTTTTTCTCAAGAACTATGTAGTCCTTTCTTCCTCAAGGTTTCGCAGCAATTTATGCCTCAGTTACCATAATTTGTAATTAAGCACCACTGAATCCAAGAGGAAAGCAAAAAAATGAACAACATTACTTGAAACAGTCTCAGACTCTCAGTTCATGAGATTCAATTGCTTGTTTTTATGTTTTCCAGGCTTGCTGACCTTTAGTTGGTCAATACTTCTGTAGTTTAAATCTTTGACATTGAAATGTGCTTGTCCAACAATTCTCATGCATGCTTGTTTTTTATTTTTTCTTCGTTCTTTTTTCTGTCGAAAAACTTCCTTTTTTTTCTTTTGTTCTCCAGATCAATACTTTGATGGCGAATGGAGATTTATCCGCTCTTAGGAAAGTCGTAACAGAGAAAATGTATTCTGTAAGCTCTCCTGTTGTACTTTATTTCCTGAAAAGGCATCTAATTGACCCATACAAGACAAGAAATTTCCCGTATGTTCCTAAGAAACATCAGGAATGTACCTGGCACCACTTTTCCCTATCTCTTATGAAAATGCCAAAGGCAGTAAACATCAACTTTTGTGAACTTAATATAGAGGGCATATGTGCACTCTATTTTTTGTAGTGTGGAGAGGAAAGTTCTTATTATTTCTTATGTTTCATTTTTTATATTTTAGACTCTGAAGAATGAACTGAAGAAAAGAGAAGCTGTATGGAGCTCAGTGTACTGGGAGCTGGATGGGTCTGGTTTGAGTTAAGGACATTGCGGGCCTGCATGGTAATTGATTGATACAACATTTCAGGTTTTGGTTCGTGAGTTCTAATATATCATTAGCGCCCATTTAATCTTGTCGGTTCTTGGGTCACCTCTGTTCTTGTTTCATGTCGATAACAGTCTTGTGAGATTTCATTTCTGTATTGCTCATCCTTTGATTAAAGTCAGATAAAGTCTGGTTCCTTTCATTTCTGTACCTACTCGTACGTCTGAAGAAAAAATGACGGCTTTTGTCGCAAGTAGAGTTTATAAATATAGGAGAGTTTAAATGTCTTCATTTTTATGTCTACAATCATGCCTCCATTTTAAATAACTCAAAATTTGAAACTTAAATATCAAAATAAAAAATAAAATCGTTAGATCACACAATATTTAATGACAATGACAAATAAATATTCTGAAAACATATAAATATAAAGTCTAATAACACACTGAATAACTCAGGTCAAGCAGCAATCGTTTAAATATCTCTAGCAACAGCAGCTTGTTGGAGTTTTGCATCTAGTCCACTGGATGAAGAGGTAATTAATTGCCTTCATGTCCTCTGCCAGCCATGGCAACATACTTCTGGAACATTGGAAAAGAAAAATAGACCGTAAAAGTAGAAATTGCATTCATGTCCTCTGGCAGTATTTTTCACCATATAAAATAGACCTTAAAAATATCGAAAAGATTGCATCACCTACAATAGCATGCAATTATACAAAATCCCTACAAGCAATAAACACCACCTAAGATTTTCAGGTGGCAACAGATCGAGAAAAATATTCTACTGGCGAACTAGCAAGGGGAAATTATTAAGGAATGTGCCTGGGGAGACAGATAGTAGACAATGGCAAAGCTTGAAATGGTATGGCAAGGTCAACATTTTTCTTTTCTGAAATGTACAAATATAACAAGCACATTAAACACACAAATTTAGTTGTTATGTTAGGAGTCTAGAACTAACTATACCACTTTGAGTGATGCCATGGAAGAAATTAAATTAGCCTCTGTTAATCCTCAATTCTTTCTGGGCTGATGTATATCAAAATACCTATATTACCCATGTAATCTATGTAATCTATGTAGCTTATAGACAGGTATATGCCGTTAATTAGACTAAGGTAGCACACTAAAAAGGAACCACCACTGTCATCCTTGCAATTTTGCTACGTAACCGGTAAACGAATGAAAGGACCAACAAACAAATTGATCTGATCGTGACCATAAATAGCAATTACCACACAGCTACTGCCATGAACTCAATTTCTTTTAAATAGACCTAAACCAGAGATCAACAAGCAAGAACAAATTATATTTTTGTTGACAAGGCAAGGCAACAAGAATATACTAAGAGCGCAAGCACTCAAGCAATGCAAGGGAATGGTGGGAAGTTAGGCAAATCAGGTATCAGTACTTTAATAGGCATAATGTAGAATGTCTAGGAAATATAAGCCAAGAAGAGCAATGAGTAATTGGTTTTTTTTTTTTTAATCTGAGAGGCTCAAGTATTGGACCACTACTGTACAACACATGCATAATAGAGGCCAAATAAGCTAAAAGGTTATACTGATTGTGTGTTTAGCACATGAAGTGGTTATTTAATCACTTTAATGCAACAACTGAGTATATTAAGATGAAGCAAGGTGGAGTTAAGTTAAAGTACCTCCATAAGTGAAGAAAAATTAAAAACACCAAATTCCTTTATTTTGACATTTTTACCCTCACAAATTCACTTAGGCCGGAATAAGCTTAGGCCGGCCTAAGTTGCTTATTCCAAGTTTGGCCAGCCTGAGTTCTTTTTGTTTGGTTGGAGCTTAACTTGGATTCCCCAACTTTTTTGGGACTAAAGGCTTGGTTGTTGTTGTTTTTGTTGGAGCTTTAACTTGGATTAGGTCAGCCTAATCTTATTCCAACTGTCCGATTCGCAGCAAAAGAGTATAGGAGTGAGCAACGGGAGGCAAAGGCGTGGGCAGATGCGAGGATGGGGGTGTGCGACATGGGTGGATTGCGCAGGGTGGGGCTGGGTGTGCTGTGTGAGCGGCGGGTGTAGCGGCGAGTTGAATCCAAATCAGACATATAATGGCCAATTGAAGCTTAATAGCTTGAAGTTCAGTATAAAAAATGAGAAGAGGGAGAGAGAAATTTGAGACTTGGCGGTCGTTGTCAAGGTTTCTAAACGGAGAGAGAGAGAGTTCTTGGCAGCTGCTGCCAAGAATTCAAAACAGATAGAGCTCTTCTTGGCAGCCACTGCCAAGTTTGAGAGAGAGAGAGAGAGACAGAAAGACAGAGGAAAGAGACAGAGATAACTTGATGGAAGAAAAGCGAGAAGGTCAAGAGAGGACATCACTTTCAAGAGAGACAATGTTGGAGAGAAAAAGGGGAGGGAGAAAGATGGAAGAGAGAATAAAATCCTCTTTTACTTTTTTTATGTAATGGCTTTACTTGTAAGTTGTAACAATAACTCTATTTTTTAGCAAGTAACAAAAGCATTAAATCTTGTTTCTTGTAAAAGGCATGATCTAGAAGGGGTGAATAAGAGGGGAGGGGATGGAAGGGGATATACTTGGTCTATAATTTTAGGAAAAGAAAAGGAAGGTACAGATTTCAGCTCATCTCCCCTCTAAATAACCATTTTCTTGTCCCTTTCAAATTGAGGTGTAAAAGAGGTGAAATCAATTTTGTCACCCCTTCCATGTTGTCCCTCCCTAAACCTTTTGTGGAGCACAGCCTAAGACTAAGAGAGACGGACAATTCAGGAATATTGTACCCATCAGCTCTGATGAACACAGATCTAGCAAATCTAATGCACAAGAAACTTAAGGTCACAAAAGGGCATCATGTGCCTAACCACATGCCAGCTTTAATTATTATAATATCTTTTTTTTTTTTAAAACCTTTGCAGAGGCAGCGAAGTCGTGAGGGGGAATCGAACTCTCGACCTTTGGGTAACTGAAAGGAGAGATAGAATAGATAGAGGTCTTTGAGTGGTCTCTGTCAGACCTTTGGGTAACTGACAAATTATGTCTCTGTCAGGGTTGGGCCTGAGAGGTCTTTGAGTGGCAAGATCTGTTCTTGGGCCATCGGGCCTGAAGTTAGAAGGTTCGGACCTAGGATGCCGCTGCTGATGCCCTTGGTGAAACCCACCACGCTGGTGAGAACCGCCACCCTTACCGGGTCTGGAGTTGGAGGATCTCAGACCCGACCTAGAGTTATAGAGCACAATCGGATTTTGAGAGGAAGGAAGAGAAGAGGTACCACCCAATTGGCGAGAGAGAAGAAGAGCCTCATGGCTGTAGATGAGAGCAGTCAGATCCACAAATGGCCGAGACGGGGAGGTTTGAACAGCAACAACGAGAGAATCAAACTCCGATCCGAGGCCTTGAAGAATGTACATCTAAAGGTCATCGTCAGAGATCGGCTCGCCAATGAAAGCAAGCTCGTCAGCCACAGATCTGAGCTTGTGAATATACTCCAAGCAGGAAGAACCTCCTTTGGTAGTGTTCTGAAGCTTCCGCCAGAGTTCGGACAATCGCGCCCTGGATGTGGCAGAGAAAGATCGCTGAAGGTGCTGCCACAGCTCAGCCGAAGTTTTGGCGGAAACGAGCTTAGCGAGAATATCACGAGTCAGAGATGATCGAAGCCATCCAAGAAGCATCTGGTCTTGTTTGTACCATGGCAGATAGTCGGGATTAATTTGCAATGCACCAGCTGTAGTAGTAACAGTCGAAGAGGGCAGGGTGGAATCAAGAAACCGATATAGGCCATAAGCATAATTACAACAATGCCACTAACTAATCAGTTGCTAATTACATTTCTGCCACTAACTAATTCTATTGTTGCCTCACTTGCTTATTACAACAATGCCACTAACTAATTGAGTTCCTAACTGCTTGTACTCTATTAGTAACCAACAGTCCTAGGACTTTTTCCTAGCCAACTGTGCTAACTCCCCTTTCTCAATAATATCGTTATAATATCAATAAGAAAACTATGCCTAAATTCTAACCACACGTGTTCAGGATATAATTCCTGAACACATGATTTGGGAGAACGCATCTGAAGATACAAAAAACTGAGTGCATGTGTTCAGAAAAACTTGTGGACAAATGTGTTCAATTCAACAATTAGTTTTTATTCTTTTAGAAACAAAATATCTTTATTTTTTATTGAACCTAGGGCAGAGAAAAAAAAGTTTAAACAATTATGCATAACTCTTATTTAGATGGATATAAATACTGATAATATGCGGACATAAACATAGAATAAAATAGATAGTACCTTCTCTGTTTTCAGCCCTACAAAGAAGGCATTAACAAGATATACTAAAATTGACTGTACTTCTTTCGGAGATCCCACACTTCGATATCACCAGAAAACCATCCTTTTGGAAAATCCAAGAACTCATGATACATCACTCCAGTAGCCCTGCAATTCAAAAAGAAATTTAAAAATTTAACAACAAAATATAAATATCGTGTCACACATGGATATTGTAAGCATTCTGGTTATATTTATCAAAATCGGTGGTATGTAACAGTACCACTCGTTTTTCAAAAATATATTTAAATGGAAATTGATATGTAGGATAGTTTCCCGAAATAGTCACTGCTATTCACCATGCTCTTTTTAGGACAGCTGTCATGGACTGCAAACTGCTATTTAAACCTCGTGCACAACAATAATATAATTTTAGTTTTTAATTTTTACAGAAGTACACTAATAAAACATGATCAGTTTCCTTGGGAATGCACATGGAAAAATAAAATGCAGAATAAAAAATTAGGTATAAGCTTGTTTAAAATTTCAGGTTCTTTATTATATAGCACAAATAATTGTTTTACTGTCTTTAAGGTACATATAAAATTAAGTTAAATATCCGAGGCGCAGTGCAAATGCTATCTAATTCATTCTATCACACCAATGTGGAGTTTATTAGCTAGTATGGAAAAATTGATGTCATGATTGAGTTGGATTATTTTGGTAGTTTCAAGGTTGCTCTCTTTAAGGGTGATTGAGTTGAAGTATACAATGCCGGAGGAATAAAGAGTGTAATGGGAGTTCCTTGAGTCAATTTTCACCATTAATTCATACTGAAGCCAGAAAGCTTTTTTCATCGCGTAAATAATTTGCAAAATCTTGATTTACTTATTTAATTTTGGAAAGACTAACTTCAGTGTATGTAGTGGCTCATAAGAAAGAGGAATGGAACAATAACTGAACAGACTTTCTTATATTCAGATAACTATTTGTAATGCAGTATAAATTCTCCATTAACCTAACAACCACATGTGTTCTCATTCTAAGACTTTCTTATGTTTTTACTGGTGAGACAATGAACTTGACTTTTACCAGATTAGTGCTGATCCATATGATGCTAGATGATCAAAAAGGGTGAAGGGGCGGATTGAAGGACCAATCCGTTTCTCACCATCGTGTACAACAGTGCCCATTGAGATGGATTTAATTTGTCGATCATCAAGATCGTATTCAGCAATGGGATTTGTCAGTATTCCAGTCAAGAAGTAGATGGAATTGCCTTTAATCGAAGGCAAGTCTTTGGAAGAGAGAACAAGGTTTCGTCCCCTGAAGCCAACTAAGAGAGCTAGGTCTCCAATATTATCAATCAAAATAAGCTGATTAGCCTCGAAATTGACCCTGAAAATATTGAATTTGTAATCTGTAGGTTTTGTGCGCTTCTTATCACCCATATTCCTATGTATCAAGAAGATATCAGAGTTATATCCCAGAAGATAGCAGGTATTTGAGTTATCAAGGCCACCACCAAACGGGAACCTTTTCGGAAACAGAAGTTTGACAGACTTGAGGTCTGGCTCAAATATATGTATCCCATTTTGATAATCCGTAAAGTACCACTGGTCGTTGAAAAACAAGAAGCTGTTAGGAATGTATTCGAGGATAATAAATTCCCAACTTAGGTCTCCTGGTTTAGCAAAGTAGAGAGCTTTCCAAAATAGGGAGAATAGCACGACAGTGGGGCAATCACCGCCAGAGATTGAAGCATTAAACAATGAAATCATCGTAGCAATCTCAAAATTTGTGCTGCTGCTCAATGTAGGCAAAGGTGGGAAATCAATTAGGTAGCGGGTGAAGGGGTTGAAGATCCGAACAATCCGGGTTGAATTATCGACCAGGACAAGAAGGCCGTCGGTGGCTGTGAAGATGGTATGAGAATCGAGCTCAGGAAGGCGGAGGAGGAGGGATCGGCCACTCCGGAGGTTGAAAAAGCGGCGGTGGTCGGCCATGTGGAGATTAGCATCGCCATCTGTGAGCATCAACCAGCGGCGAGGGCGGAAGCAGGAGGCGAGGCTCCGCGGGGAGGCCATCCGCGATCGCCATCCCTTGCATACGGCGCGGAAGCTGATATAGTCGACCACGTCATCTGCCAGGAGGCGCTTGGCGATTGGTTCGGCGAGATCTAGGGGAAGACATCGGGAAACCTTCATAGCTTCAAAACCCTCGACTTGCTGGACCTACTCTGATTCCGATTAAAACGTTTCTTTGTACTATTGTACTTGTGTTCAGGAAGGAGAGAATGCTATCTAATATAAATTTTATAATAGCCTCCAAAAACCTTGAAACTACATAATTCCCCTAAAATTTATAATACCAAATTTACCTCTCTAAATTTCAAAAAATCACAAATTTACTCTATTTATTGTCTTTTCGGTTAAAACTCATTTTAAATTTATATTATTTTATCATTTATTAAATAATAAAAATATGCAGTCACTTTAAGAAAAATGTCCAGTGTTCTAATTATCGATTTTTTTGAAAAAATAATTCAATTTTTCCTTACAACCGGCTAATTAGAGACTGAACATTCTCTTAAACATGCTACTTATTTTATTTTTTTAAAAGGATAAAATGTAAATTTAAAATAATATTAACACAACACAACACTAATTTGGACAATTATATCCCATTTGATTATTTTTAAATAATATTATCTCTCTTCCTTAATATGTTAATTTAGATTTTTTTTTTTTATGTTATTTTTTAGAGGAGGGTTCCAAGAGGAGGGATCCACTCACAACATTTCAAAGTTACAATATCTTACAACAATTTAGTTTTGTAATTTTTCAAGTCCAAACAGACAATCCAAACCGTTCAACATCTAATATGTATTAAAATATGTTTGAAGATCAAATTTTACATTTTTTTTAAATTTTTTACTATTTATTAAGTATTTTACAAAACTGCTGTTTTTAGATAATTCTGGACCACTGAAAAACAAATTTTGTAAAATACTTAATAAATAGTAAAAAAATTCAAAAAAATGTAAAATTTGATCTTCAAGCACATTTTAATACAAATTACATGTTGAACACTTTGGATCGACTGTTTGGACTTTAAAAATTGCAAAACTAAATTGTTATAAGATGTTGAACACTTTGAAATGTAGTAAGTGGATCCCTCCTCGGGTTCCAATACTAATTTGTATATTTTCTCACCATACTTCATATTGTATATTTCTGTTTTCAAAGTCTAAACTGTTGATCCGAACCACTCAACATGATATCCATACTAAAATATGCTTGGAGATGAAATTTTATAATTTTTGCAACTTTTTTACTATTTTTTAATATAGGTACAAAATCACTGTATCTGGACCGTTCAAAAACAGTGATTTTCTGCCTATCTAAAAAAATAGTAAAAATTTTCCAAAAATTATAAAATTTCATCCCCAGGTATATTTTAGTATGGATATCATATTGAGCGGTTTGGATCGACGGATTGTACTTTGAAAATGAAGATATAAAATATGAGGTATGATGAGGTATGAAAGTCATGATGTATTGGAACCCTCCTCATTTTTTAAATATCAGAAAATAAATCTCTTATCTGGAATTAGATATTTTTCATATTTAAATTTTACTTTTCATAAACTAGACCTCACTTCACGATTTAATTATGTGTTGAATATATGTTATAGTTTATTTTTCATGGTATTTTACGTCTGCTTTTTCATGATCATTGTGCTCAACATTTTGTATGAGTTAACATATAAAAAATGGCTTATGTCGACGTAAGTAGCATAATAGCAGTGCTCCACTTATAATAACTAGTCAAGTGCCCACACATTGCAATGGAGATTAAAAGTTTGTTTTGATCAGTTCAGTTTCAATCCCCATGGTTCAGTTTCTTTCGCAGATTGATAGTACTACAATATTGTAATTTTTCAATGTATGAAAATTAAGATGTCATCACTTTCTCTTTTTTGGATTTTTTTTTTTTTAGTTTCTTAAGTCTGAAACTTTTATTATTTTTAATAAAAAAATTGAAATGACATGCACTGTCAGTGTAATACAATTATTTTGGTGCATCTACAGTTCACATATATAACAAAGAGAAACAATAATTTTCAAAGCTTTGCATTAAAAAAAAAAATCAAATTTATCTTAAAAATCGTAATATCTCGAGGCAGAGAAGCCAATCAATTTGGCTCATGAACAGAATTCAACAGTTGCCAATAAAATTAAAACTTTGTAAGTCAAATTCCTTCGATCAACTATTTTTTTTTTTGAAGATTTTTGTGGGTTTTGGTAGTGTTATAAGAAATTCAATTCACCATATTGCTAAACAAAAAAAGGTATTGATTCCAAAGATATTATTACATATGCTTACAGAGAACTCAGTAGATATAGATACACATAGCCTCAACAATCTAATACAAGAGAAAACCATGTCCTTATTATGTTATAAATATTTGATATTTTGGGACACAACAACAAAACATTAATGATGAAAGCCTTTACATTTAAAAGATGGGTAACAACACTAAGAAAATATCAAAATAAACATCCAGCTTATACACAGCCCAATTATAGAACTATCTACTTAGAATGTCCTCAGCCCAAGCACACCTCAAACAATCTGTGTGTTTAAAATCTATAGTATAATAGCAAACAAAACAAAAAACTATAACATTCATTTCAAATCAGCATATGGTCATTGAACATTCATAATTTTAATTTCAACAACAAATTTGTATTGTAAACACAGTTCCCACACGAGTTATGTATTTCACTTGCTTGCTACATTATAACATGTTACCAATGCTAATTATCAACTAAACCACTTAAAGAATATTAATATTGATACAATGGCTGAACAATATACAATAGAACCTAATATGCACTATGCATAGTTCCGACCAATATGCACTTTGAAAACAAAGATAATAATCCATAGTACTGACCAATAGCCTCACTCTTATAATGCTTCTGACAACAGTTACGTCAAAAAATATATATTAAAAGAAAGAACATGCAACAAAATAAAATTACCAGTTTGACCATGGGATAGCTCGAGGCATAAACTCATGCTCAAAGAGATGGCTGAATGGACCGTGCCCGATATCATGTAATAATCTTAATAGTAGTTATCAAATAACTTGATATCATTTTTTTTGTATATGTTCTTCAAATAGTTATACTTATTGAATAAATATGTGTTATGATACTTGCCACTTTAACTGTTTACAGGTGATCACTCAAAAGAGAGCGATGTTATCTTTTAAAATTTATAAGCTCGGAAATGCTATCGGTTCGGATCGCAAGCGCACAATCCTTATCGAGTAGTATAATCGAGGTCGATCCACAAAGAATATTGGTCTACAGTCTTAAGCGATCAAATCACAATCTTTCGAAAGGCTAGACAAAATATGAAAATTAAGAGTTGGAATTGTGATAAATGTAAATTTGGCAACAATTAAAAGTAATTAAAATAAAGATAGAGATGAGAATTCCTAGGATTTCGGCACACCATTGCCACTCAATCCACTTTGATATTCTACTTCTGTCGGGTCTGATTTCCTGTTGTTGTTAATGAAAGACACTACATAGGACACTGCAAGTCACTTACGCAAATGATGGGACTTCTACCGAGATACTACATAGGACACTGCGAGTTATCTTACGTAAATGACAGATCTCTTAAATACACAAGTTACTACATAGGACATTATGATTAATCTTACGCAAATGACAGAACTTGGTTTGCGTTTTGTGGTTTTGATTTATGGTTTCCTCGCGAAAGTTTTCTTCACATAAATTTAATGGCTCTCAATGAGGCTAACTCGTCTATCATAGTTTTTCTACCAATAAAGTACTATCACTACCCTATGATTAAACTAGATCATAGAAATTAGGTGAAGGGAGAATAAATTGCAAAATTATTTCAATCAACAATAAGAAATCATAATCAACAGAAATATATATATCAAAGCATCATGAGTAACAAGGTTTACTGCCTAGCCCCTGAGGAAAGAACTTAGCCGTGGAACGACATCATTACAACACTCCTCTCTTTCTCACTTCAATCAAATCTAACCCTAATTACTAAAATTACAAAGATGGTTTTCTCTTCTGTCTAGGGGCTTTATATAGGAGTGAGGGGATGTCTGGAGATGAGTGGAGGCCAATAAACACAGTCTGGACATGCTTGTGGCAGTTATTCCCCAAATGGCGCCTTGGTTACGGACCGTATTGGCTGATACGGTCCATATTCACACCTTATCGCTGAGGGGTTTAATGCGTATCACGTTATCTCCTGGTCCGTATCTGACTGGGTCCGTATCAACTAATACGAACCGTAATAGGGCCTTAGTCGATGAGCGTCGCTTGTCCGATTGACCTGATTCTTGCTCCATTTGATGTGAAATAGTCCAAAAACCTGTTTTCTGCAATAAAACATAAAGAAGGGTGACAGTAGTTTTTTCCTCTAATTAATTAAAATAAGTCTGAGATAATATGCAAAACTTAAGCCAAAATCCTACGTAATTCATCATCATTTTGACTCTGATCATGCCTCCCAACTTGAATTGTTGCTTGTTCTCAAGCAACAACATCCCAGCTAGTCAAAGGTCCGGTCTAAGTTAAACCATACAGTCTCGAGGACTTGTTTAAAATTAAACTAGAATTTGGGCTTGGTACAATTGTCATGACATTAAAAATTTAGAACCTCAAAAATATTCATGACCTCTCCTTTGAACAATTTGTTCACCCCATGATTGACCTTATTGTGCATTTCTGAGAAAAATTATTATCGAACAATTTACTTCACAAATATCTCTAAATTCGAGAGTATTAATTTCTCCCTTTATTATAAACGGATCCCTTCTAATCAAGAGGAATTCTAATGATATAAATTTTGATTTTCCTTCCTAATTGATTGGAGCAAAGTATGACAACTAAGTGTGTTGGTACTTGTGACAATTTTTAGAAAATTAAATATGCACAGAATTTAAAATTTGAGAGGTTTTGTCGAGCCTATTGGTAACCAGTCTTGCGTAGGCACCCGTACTCTTTTTATCCTCTATCTTTTATTATATTTTTCCTTTTCTGAATTTTTCTATTTTTTTTCTCATTTCTGATTTTTTTTTGTATTTTTTTGTTTTTCTGAAAATTAAAAATTTGCATAAGTAAATATTTTTGTGTCACAACTCACAAGTAACATGATTACACACAAGTATTCATTCATACAATGAATTATTGCATAGTTTCGCTAGGGGGTATATCTATAATAAACGGGTATTCTTGAACACTCTCAGACTTAAGAGACTTTGCAAAAATAAATCACTCAACAATAAAAATTCTAATGTTTGCGGTTTTTGGTCAACATTTATGGTTAGCAATCTATTGTTCAGTTTGAGGTCACTAATTACTTTTTAAAAAAATCTCGAATTTTTGTATTATGGCCAATTGTCTAAACCCTAGCCTAACTCAATTCAAAACAATTCCTTATTTGATTATCCTACTCCTAAGGAAATTAAAAATGCAAGCTAGCTAAAAAGCGCAACCAATCATTCTAGGATTTTCGGTAAAGCCTCCAACCCTAGTCAAAAATTGAGTAAAATTACTAGCATCTAAAAGGAAATAAAAATGCGAAAAATTTAAAGATACATGGTCAATTTACCTCCTACCCCCCCGAATAAAATTGAGCATTGTCCTCAATGCTCGAGAGATAAAAATCAGTGTTCTAAATAGCGCGCTATAGCGCCGCTATAGCGTTTTTGGACCCCAAACGCTACGCTACGACATCAAAATGCGCTATTTGCGCTACGGCCGCTATAGCGGCCGCTACAACGCTATAGCGGTCCGCTACAGCGCTATTTGCGCTATATAATATGGGTTTTTTATTTTTTTTTATTTTTAAGCAATTTATATGGGTTTTAAATAAAGATAAAAAAAATCTCAAACCGAAATTGAATTTGTTGCTACTTGCTACAATTAAATCAATTTGAAATTGGGAATAGAAATTGAAATTTGAACAGAAAAAAAGTCCAAACCGGAATTAAAATTTGAATAGAAAAAAAAATAGATCATGTCATGAATTCATGATACTTAAGATATTTTTAATAGGAAAAATCGATAGTTTATGATATTGCTATGGGTATTTTGAACTGCAATTTGGACTTTGTACGGGTTCAATATGAATATTATAATTTCTTAATTACTTTGGTGTTATTTATTGTTCTATGAGACCTTAGATAATGTTGATATTTAGTACAAATATTGAATATACGAAATGTAAAAAAAAAACGCTATTTGGAATAGCTTCCGCTATAGCGACGCTATTCGCTATAGCTTTTTTTTTAGCCTTCCCGCTACGACGCTATAAACGCTATTTAGAACCTTGATAAAAATAAAGGAAGTAAAAAGTAAAAAGACTGAGGGAAAGATACAACTCACTGCAACTCTTGCCGCATACAATACCCGGGTGGACCCACGATAGAGATGGCTACCACAGATCAACTCGATGCAGATGATCATTTCGAGGACTCCGATAAGGAAGTCCTTGCATAACAGTTCCCCGAGGACAATGACACTCAGTTAAATCCATATCGAGGACAGTGATGCTCAGTCATGTCCTATTACATGAAATGGATAAGATCCAAACCACCCCTTATGTCTCGGTTTACATTCTTTATCTATCAATATAGTCGTTTAAGTTTTTACTATATGATTTCTCTCTTGCATATCTGTTATGTTCCTTGTCTTCCTTTATGAATCACGTGTTTATCACCTTGTCGCGAACCTCGTAAAAAAAATGAGAAAGGTGATGACAATGCAACGCTTGTCTACACTCAGTAAAAATAGCTATTGTCCGAGATGACAATAAAGTGTTAACAATTAAAGTTAGAATAACGCATCCGAATCAAATAATGTATGCCCTTGATCGCGAATAAATGATAAAACAGAAAGCTGTATACACATTATATACTCAAAGATAATCCGACTCGGACAAGGGAACATTATCCGAAGTCGAGAATGGAATAATACAAAAGCAGATATGCTCGAGACAAAGACCAAAATGATTTGTCCAGCAACGGTAACAAACCAATGTAAAGATAAAACTACATAATTGCGGAAGTAGAGAATTCATTAAACTCCGAGAGTAAGACGAGATAACGATAAATCTGTTTAGCTCGGGGGTTGAGATTTTTGCGTAACCCCGAGAACGAATTCGATTCAAGAACCAAACAACACACATGTTGCCGAGAGCAAGTTACTAATAAAAATAAGTCTGTTGATCAAATTTAAAAGAGCCCGTTAAGTGCAAAGTAAAGATTTCTAAAAAAGGTCTCCCTCGAAGGTAAGATTATCAAACCGAAAGCATCATACAGATGCATTTCGGCTTCGAGGGCTAATGATAGGTCTCATGTATGAAAGGCCCTTGACCAAACTAATGTTGGCCCATGAGGCCTTGGGATTCGGACCTAACTAAGGGCCAACCCAAGGGTAAAAGGATAAGCGCCATTAAAAGCACACGGCCCGAGATGAAAGGCCTAGAAAGTAAACCTTTTCCTAACCCGGCCCGAGACCGAAAACAGCGAGGTCGATGGTCCGACCGCAGGTTGGACCAAGACCCAAAAACAATAGGGCCCGAGGTCCAAAAGGCCGAAAGGCCCTCGGCCCAACAACTCGGCAAGCCTAACGAGGCCTGAATAAGGCCTCGCTTGCTTAAGCCCAAAATAACTGCGGAACCAGAGCAGGCCGAGCCCAGAATAACCCAGCTCGAACTCAGGTTCCCGTCACCGCTATCTATGCGGAGGTCGCTGTCATTTCGTGCGAGTAGAGAGGGAAAAACGTGCCGTGCCGTGCCGTGCCGTGACTAACACGCCGTGACTTTGGTCACGTGCCGTGCCGTGCCGTGACCAAGTAAATTTTTCACGTGTCGTGCCGTGCCGTGACAAAAATTACGAGGGGTGGTCACGGCACGCGAATGGTCACGGCACGCGAGTCACGCCGTGACTCGCGTGCCGTGACTAAGTCGTGCCGTGACTAATTCGTGCCGTGACCAAACGTGCCGTGACCAAACGCGCGTTAGTCAAATTTGATCGCATTTAACGTTTTAAAAAAAATATGAAACGATTCTTTAAAATTCAAATGTTTTAATTGAAATTTAAATGTAAATATTTTAATTAAAATAAAATTATACCTTATAGGAAGGTATGTTAGTGTATTGCTTCGCTACTGCCGTGACTGGCGTGTCTTCCGTTCCGTGACTCGCGTGTCCCGTGCCGTGCCGTTCCGTGTTTCCGTGCCGTGCCGTGCCGTGACCAAGACAATTTCCGTGCCGTGCTGTGCCGTGTCTTCTTTGCCAACAATTGGTCACGGCACGCGAATGGTCACGGCACGCGACACGCGAGTCACGGCACGTGACCGACACACGTGCCGTGCCGTTCCGTGCCGTTACCGTGCCGTTCCGTGACGGATCCGGCTCCGGCGTGCCATTTTTCCCACTCTACGTGCGAGCGTCACCGCTTCTATGCGAACTCCTCTAACCGTTCTGATAACGCATTTAGCGGTTAGAAGAGTGACCTATTTAAGACAAACAGATCATTAAATTCAGTGTGACTCAATTCCCAACATAAGG
This sequence comes from Carex kokanica, assembly GCA_025461125.1. Classification (NCBI taxonomy): domain Eukaryota; kingdom Viridiplantae; phylum Streptophyta; class Magnoliopsida; order Poales; family Cyperaceae; genus Carex; species Carex kokanica. Next base: position 384,766 of record JAJGRX010001122.1, on the reverse strand, counting down.
TATTATAGATGATAGAGCACTAATACCTTCACACTTTCACTAAGTCCATAAGCTCGGCCCGTTGACATGAGACGGGACAAGCCCAAAAACACTTGAATCCCCATACGGCCTACTCTTCCGGGATAGAACGTATCAGCAGTTTCAAACTAAGAACATTTTAAAATGTTTTATATAAAAGAAGACCGGTGGTAGAGAGAGAAACTTATGTTGTTCTCAGTTTGAAACTGAGAATGTAGTGAAAATGAAAATACTTAGAAAAAAACCGTGATTATTTGATTTATCATTTTTATTAAGATGATATAATTAAAAAATTTGGTCTTTAATGACTATAACGGATTCAAAGTGAGAGCCTCCTATATCTTTTGGACTCCCGTCAGTGAAATCGGTTTTCCAGCTCTTGTCATCAATGAACGAACATAAATCGCGCGAGTTGAAGCTAAGCTTAGCAGTACGGACTATTCGATGTCTGTGATGTTACGATGTAAGCTTATTGAAACTTACTTGAATTTTATCTATTTTTCCAATCAATAATTAGATGATTGCTAGCTCAGTTGTGTGCGAACTTTTGGTTTTATTAGAGACGACAAAGGTCGAGAGTGTGAACAGGGTACATAAAATTGTAAATTATTTTTGTGAAAGCTAGTTTATCAAAAATTGAATGATCACAAAAATGATAAAAAGGAGAGCAAGTATGTATAATGACTCTGTGGAGCAAGTGTATATAAACAACAATTTTCAGGTCTTTACATATTATAACACAAAGTATACAAGTATTAATATGATGAGGAGGGATCAAATTACACTTTTTTGGTGATACATTTTGACATCTATTATTTTCAAAGTTTAAATAGTCGATCCAAACTGTTCAACATGATGGATATATTAAAATGTGCTTGGAGATCAAATTTTACATTTTTTTAAATTTTTTTACTAGTTATTAAGATGGTTACAAAATCATTGTTTTCAGACCATTGAAAAACAACGATTTTGTAACCATCTTAATAAATAGTAAACAAATTAAAAAAAAATGTAAAATTTGATCTCCAAGCACATTTTAATATTGTGATCATGTTGAACGGTTCGGATCGACTGTTTGAATTTTGAAATCGCAAAATTGACCTATAAAAAAAACGGTGTCATGATGTGTCACCAAAAAAGATGTAATTGGATCCCTCCTCTAATATGATAAGATATTATAAAGTTAAAAATGGATGTGTCCATTCAAGGCACAACTGGAGACAAGCAGGTCAAGATAGAAGAGAGTCTCTGTTAACAGTATTCTGTTATTATTATTATTATTATTATTTTTCTGTTTTGCTGTTGTAACAGTTCTATCATTAGATTGAGACTTATATTGTATATACTCAATTACAGTTTAATGAAATACTGTTACAAAGATTCAAATAGAATGTTTCTTGCTTCTCCTCTCTAAATTTCAGATAAAAATATTTTTTGAAGTTGGTATAAACGATTTTCGTGGGATGGAAAGCGTGTAGGTGGACTGGACAAGATGCAGGGCGATGGGTTTTTTTTTTTTTTTTTGCACTCCTAATTAAAGAATAATCTAGGCACAAAAATGTTATGTAGTGCTGATAATTAAAGGATGCAAATTTGAAAGTGCAGTTATATGGAATTTTGGACTCTTTTAAAATGATATGAATTTGTTTTAAATGATAATTTGAAAGCACAAAAATTAGTCTGTTTTAAAATTAAAATGAATAAACCAAATTCATATCATTTAAATCTCAGATTTAAACCGTAAAACTCAAAATCAAATGATTAAAACTTCGTACTATGTTATGTAATTTCTTTTTTTAAGGGTTAGTGGAAAGTTCCACTAACAGATATATTGAATAAGAAAATTATTTACAATGTTATGTAATTTCTGTTTGTAAAGAAATTACAAATGATGATATGATAATCATAATTTTAATTATAGGAATGTGGATCAATTATCAATTACTGTAATCTTGCTAAATTAGCAATCTGTTTGAAAGTACCACATCAGATGTTATAAATAGTAATTTTAGGGATGAAATATTAATACTGGTAAAATTATTTTTTATTACGTCAGAGAAATTAAAATTAAAGACGTAATGATGTACTGAAAACCTGAAATTATTGTAATTTTTTTATTAAAATATTGATGTGATAAATTTTTTTTTTTTTGACGATTAAAGAAATGAAGATGATATGAACCAACCGGCGAATAAAGGTAATAACGTAGAAGTGTCACACTACTGAACCAAAAATTAGTCCTTTGATCCAAAGAAAAAGGTCGAATAAAATAGAAAATAAACTCTTATCCAGAAATCAACGCTACTCGGGTCTTTAACATGATCGACAGATGGCAGATCACTGTAATTTGAAGGGCTAAGATTCCATCGTCAGCGTGTTCGTAAGATTAACCGTAGGATCTCCCAGTGACTATAACATTTTCCTACTGGCTCTCCAAATTGCATGTTTCTGTATTTTTTGTTATAATTCATTTAATGTAGTGAGTAACTAACTGGTTTGTTTCTAATAGCTCGTTACACAATCAATCTATAGAGTACGTTACAAACTATCTCAAGGCACCTAAATAAAACCCTCCGATGATTTCTGATTTTTCACTCTCCCTGGTTCCGTAATTTTTCATCTCGACCCCGATCCGCAAGGCCACAGCGAAGGCCTAAACACTCCCTCCAGATCCCAGACATCCTTCTCAAATTACTCAAACCGAGATCCAGAGACCCTTCTTCCCTCTCTTCCCTCATGGCGTGCATCAAGAGTGCACAGCGATCGGCGCTGGTGGCGATCGCTCCTGACGCGCCGTACCTCGCCGCTGGGACTATGTCCGGCGCGGTGGATCTGTCCTTCAGCTCCTCCGCTAATCTCGAGATATTTAAGCTAGATTTTCAATCCGACGCGCCTGATCTTCCTCTTGCGGTGTCAGTTCCCAGTCCGGATCGGTTCAATCGGTTGTCGTGGTCTAAACCAGCTTCGTCTGAAGAGTTCTCGCTGGGCTTGCTTGCTGGCGGGCTTGGCGACGGATCCATTGGTGTCTGGAACCCTTGGACTATGATCAGGTGCGTGTAATTCAACAGATCTGGTGCATTATAAGGCATGGTTTTGTAATACCTGAAATGTGTTGGAATTCTAAACAGTAGATTGCATTTGTGAGTACGGAATTACATATTTTTTGAAAGGAAGGGGGTCGAATTATCCTTGATGGATAATGAGTGTTGAAACTTATTGATATAATTAGTTGTTAATTTATTTGTCTTATGATTAGTAGATTTGTAATTCCTAGTACAAGATACTGGAATTAGAATCTTAATGACATACAAATAGAGACCAAATGGAATGGAGTTTTGGGAAAGAATGCATGCTATCTGGAACCTAAAATTTTGACTTGTTACTGAGCTCTTGAATAAAGCATAATGTTTTGTATTTGATCTGGAGGTATAAAAAGATTATATCAAAACATCATGTATTCATGTGGACACTTGAGCTTAACCTGAGTTTCAGATTGCACTGAGCTTATTGTTATTTTGCTCTTTAATCATTGTATGTTCTATTTGAGATTTTACAGTAAGTGAGAGTTACTGTGCTGATATTTATCCAACCTCTATTATGTGTTATATACAGTACAGAAACTCAGGTTCAACCTTCTATGGAAACAACAGTAAAATCTTCTATTTGTTCAATTGTAATTCTGGTTTGAACCAACAGTTCTATGGAAACAACCTTCTATGTTCTATTGTAATTCTGGTTTGAACCAACAGTTTTAAAATCTGAATAATTCAATGGAGCCATCAGCCTAACAAAAGTATTCCGCCTTTTGTATGTTGTTCTTTATCCTGGCAAGTTATGATGCTTTACATTTTGTCCTTTTATGTTATTCACGAAAGCTCCCAAGATCAAGATGCAGCTTTGGTGGCTAGGCTTGAGAAGCACACCGGACCGGTAATAATGTCGACACCAAAATTTATTTACTACCTTGTCATCATTATCATTTTGCTGTATCCGGGCTTGTCTTAATATAGTGGACTCTACTTTTCTTTTGTAACTCAAAACGTAGGTTCGTGGATTGGAATTTAGCACGATGGCACCAAATTTGCTTGCTTCTGGAGCTGATGAAGGAGAAATATGCATCTGGGATCTGGCAAAGCCTCCTGAGCCAAATCTTTTCCCACCTCTGAAGGTATTATATTCTCCTGCATTAAACATGAAATTTAAGATTGGTAATTCTTGCATGGTTCTTTTTGAGTTTTCCATATGTTCTGATAAAGGCATGAATGTTCCTTTCTTTCAAAATAGGGAGTTGGCTCTGGGGCTCAAACAGAGGTCTCTTTTGTCTCTTGGAATCCCAAGTTTCAGCACATACTAGCTTCAACTTCATATAATGGCATATCTGGTATTGAACTTCGGAGTTTTTTTTGTCAATTTGCTGTGGGGAGAGTGGAATACTTACATTTTTTTTTTGTTTCTTATGCTTGATTTCCAGTTGTCTGGGACTTGAGACAGCAAAAGCCCATAACAAGGCAAGTACGTAATTTGATGTTACTTGATTGCCAGTAGTTAATGCAACATCTTGTTTTCTCATCTTTAACTTCACTTTGTCCTTGTTTCCATCTCCTCTAACAGCTTTTCAGACCCAAATAGAAGGAGGTGCTCAGTTTTGCAATGGAATCCTGATATGTCAACACAACTAATTGTTGCCTCTGATGATGATAGCTCTCCTTCTCTCAGGGTATGATTATTATTAGTCTAAATTTTTATTGTCATAATTTGTCATGAGTTGAAGAATTGTTTTTAGAAATTTTAAAGAGCAAGCCCATTTCTGAAATTCTGGAAGCTCTAATTGTTATGTTAAAACTTAAATGTGGAATGCTATTTCCACAATGAGATTGAAATTGCAAGAGCAACTTTCTGAATTCTGTTCCTTGTTTGCATGAGGGTCACTTCGCTTGTTTTTATTTTTCATAGCATGAGGTGTTTTGTAATAAAGTTCCTTTGAAGGAGATCTCTTATTTTTTTGTCAAGCTTTTGCCCAAGTTCTATCTTTTGAGACCGAGAAAGACAATAATTGGTAGACAAGCTATCAATTAGGGTTTAAATAACTCATCAGAATAGAAGAAAGCACTTGTCATTTCATCACTTCATAGTTTCATTCTGTGGTTGTTATTAGTGATGCAAAAGATTTGCTGCCTGTAGTCATTTCTTGTTTCCCTTTTCCATTTTACTTTTGACAGGTGTGGGATGTGAGGAAAACAATATCACCTTTGAAAGAGTTTGTTGGACACACAAAAGGTTTAATTTAGCTCTCCTCTTGAAGATTTCCAATCTGTTCATAATTTTCTATGAATGCTTGCAACTTTATACTTGTGTACTATATATATATTTTTTTTTTCTTGCTTTTGTTTCTGGATACCAGGTGTAATTGCCATGTCTTGGTGTCCCTATGATAGCTCATTTTTGCTTACCTGTGCAAAGGATAACAGAACTATTTGTTGGGACACTCATAGTGGAGAGGTAAAGCATCGTGTTTCATTCTTAATTCCTGTACAGATCTACATGGAACTGCATCCACCTTAATAAAATAACTCTTGTTGTGTCTATTTACTTCAATGTGATACAGATAGCAAGTGAACTTCCAGCTAGCACAAACTGGAACTTCGATGTTCACTGGTACCCGAAGATTCCAGGGGTCATTTCAGCTTCCTCTTTTGATGTTAAGATTGGAATATACAACATAGAGGTACTGTATTTTTTTGTTATTTAAATTTAACAGTCATTTTTGACTCAAAAAGATGATGGATTTTCATGGCATCATATTAAATAATCCCATTTTCCAGGCTTGTGGCCGCTATTCAGGTGGAGAGGGATCCTTTGGTACTGTTCCAGGTATTCTGAAAGTACCTATTCAACATATTTCTCTTTCAATTAGTTTCAACTAGTTTCATTGGCTATATTCATTTTTTTAATTGTTTCCAGCTCGCATGAGGGCCCCAAAATGGCTGAAATGTCCAACTGGTGCCTCCTTTGGTTTTGGGGGGAAGTTTGTCTCTTTTCGTGCTAATCCAGTTGTGCCAAATGCCCCAAATACTAATTCTGAGGTACTTCAACGTTCGTCGTTTTTTCGTAACCTAGTTATCTTTTTTTCTTCCATTTAATGTCTGTTTTTTCTTTAGGTTTTTGTGCATGAATTGGTTACTGAGCATACTCTGGTTAGCCGATCAACTGAATTTGAATCTGCGATCAAAAATGGGGAAAAAGCGTCACTCCGAGCATTGTGTGAGAAGAAATCTGAGGAGTCCAAGTATGTTTTCACCTTTTAAAAATCATTAATGGCTTCTTCCAGGTGTTTCCTGCTTTCCGTTTGCTGTAATGTACTCCAACAGCTGTTCTATAAAATATTATAATATAAATGTCTTGTTGTTTCTTTTAGAAGTGATCATTTATCTCATTCCAGATATTGTTACCATCTTCCCCTGTACTGAGCAGAGACCAAACACTTTGATTGATAAAATCATCTCTACCAGTCACAGTACCAATGAAATATGGGCCAATAGGTTATGCCCAATTTTGTTGTGTTGCTTTTCTTGGTTTATTTCATTTAATTGAGTTTTTGAACTGCAACCATGTTTTCTTCATACAATTGTTATTTGGTTTGGTGCTATAAATTGGTTCTAGTTTTGGTCATTACTGATACCATTAAGAGGACTATATTTTTTATCTGCTCAATTAATTTCAGTTTATTCACTATATATTGCATAGATCTGCAGAAGAGAAAGAAACCTGGAGCTTTTTGAAAGTGATGTTTGATGAAGAGGGTGCTGCAAGGACAAAACTGCTGGATCATCTTGGCTTCAGTGTACCAGAAAGCCAGACTGTTGACTCCACTAATGACCTTGTGAAGAGCCTTGAAGACTCCCTCAGTTTTGACAACAACAGCAGCACATTTCCTGAGGCAAGGGATTCTCAATTCCTGGTTGACAATGGAGATGAGTTCTTCAACAATCCCCAGACTACCTCTGAGGATACATTGGTCTCGGAAGAGAGTGGCTCCAGCAATGAAACTGAACAGGTAAAGAAGGATGAAGAGCAGAAGATTCCAGAAGTTCCTTCTGATCCTTCTGTTGATGAGAGCATTCAGCGTGCCTTGGTGGTGGGTGACTATAAAGCAGCTGTTGCACAGTGTGCGGCAGCTAATAGGATGGCAGATGCTTTGGTTATTGCTCATGTTGGAGGTCCATCTCTTTGGGAGAGCACCCGCAACTTGTATCTCAAGAACAGTGTTTCCTCTTATCTGAAGGTACTAAGCTGTGTTTTATTTTATTTAATAAATCAGTTTCTGATTGATTCTGGTAGATAATCTGAAGGATGGCAGATGCCATGAACTTGCCAATACATAATTTTAATGTAAAATTGAATCAAGTCTGGCTATTAGCCTCAATGATGCTTTTTACCTAGTGATTCTAGAATCTCATGTGTGAAAATGGAGTGGACAAGATAGAAGTAAAACAATATTTTTTCCTGGTCTCATTAAACTGATATGGATACAACGGATATTGAATGATGTTTAATTTCAAAATAAAGTATGCATTGGTACTTGAATGGAGATATGATTGGAAAATACAAATTACGAGTTAATTGAATTAATCAACTGATATTGATGATATTGATTTGAATAACAAAGTAAAGATATAATGGAGAAGCATTTTTAAATTAAAACCATTTAACTTTTGAACTAAAAATAGATACCAGCATGCATGAACTATATTACTTGCATGATAAATAAAAAACTCAAACTGATTGAAATATTACTCTTGCAATGTAAACAAAGGAAAATTAGAAGGGTTTTAGATTGGTTCATGGAAATCCAGATATCCATATCGGTAACCAAGGGATTATAATTATTCGTATTGGTATCTGTATCTGTATCTCTGCAGGTATTGCTACTAATTTTATACGTTGGATGTTTTACATCCACTTCATTTTCAGTTTGCTACTAAAAAATTCTACTACATTTGTATTACACTTAATTAGAAGATGACTTTTTTTGTTTCGATATACTTCAAAACCCAGATTGTTTCTGCTATGGCCGGTAATGATCTCATGAGCTTTGTCAACACCTGGCCACTGAATTCTTGGAAAGAAACATTGGCTCTTCTCTGCACTGTAAGCTTGCTACTACCAATTTGGGTATATAAGAATATATTAGGCTTCGAAAAGAGCGTAGTTGAGGGTAAATTTGTCTATGTTTGAATTGCAGTTTGCAAACAAAGATGAATGGGCCGTCCTGTGCGACACACTTGCTTCAAGACTTCTAGCTGCTGGGAACACTCTTGCTGCAACTCTCTGCTACATTGTTGCTGGCAATATCGACAAAACTGTTGAAATTTGGTCCCTTAACTTGAAATCAGAAGATGAAGGCAAAACTTATGTTGACCTTCTTCAGGTAATTTCTCTTGGCAACAAAATGTTCACTATAATAATTTTAGTGTGATTTGATTTATTTATCGTCATAGTTATTCTTTTCTTGCTGGGCAGGATTTGATGGAGAAGACAATCACTTTGGCCCTTGCGACCGGGCAAAAGAGGTTTAGTGCTTCGTTGTCTAAGCTTGTGGAGAACTATGCTGAACTCTTGGCCAGCCAGGGTCTCCTTTCTACTGCGATGGAGTACCTCAAGCTGTTAGGATCTGATGGTTCTTCTCAGGAGCTGACCATCTTGAGAGATAGAATTGCATTTTCTGCCGAAAGTGGTAAGAACTTTCAAGCTCAGAAATATTTGTTTCTTCATGGATGCTACTATTCGTTACCACTTACAGGATCTACTGCTTGTTTATCAATAGTTACATTTTGGGGCTTGAAACTGAAAATGAGAATAATATTATAGACCTACATGTTTACCTGGCTAGCAGCCATTTAAGAAGATGTAGGGACCATGAGGCAAATTTTTTATTATAGTTATTTAGACAGATGGATTGTGACAAAATTCACTTCGGCTAGTTTTTGTTGGGCCAGGAATTAGTGATGTTGTGATTTAGTAAAATATACTTGAATTATTCGAATGAGACATTTAACTTAGTTGACTTTTTACATTTGCAGCTGCAGCCGATGGTTTCACTTCTGAGCAACATACTGCCTCTTGCTATGGTGCAGATCAATTGAGTCATAGCAGCATTGATTATCAGGTTTTGCTTTTGTCATAATGCTTGTGTCCAGACTTCAGTCTTTTATTTTTAATTTGTTTTTTCTGATGTTCAGTGTTCCATCCTCTCGTGTGTGATATCTTTTATGTGCTTTCTGGCCTTTAATATAGTTTGAGCAGGTCATTCTAGAATGCTCACAACTTGACATTAAGCCATAAACTGTCGAAGCGATGGATATTGTTAGAATATACTGTGCCAAAATTTCTGTTACTTGTGTTTCTGATCATTGTTAGAATTTTTGTACTCAAGTTGATAGTTATATATTTTTTTTTCTTGTGTATGATAAATTGCAGACTCAGCAGCCGAGGAGCATTAGTGACCAATATGGTGAAGGCTATCCGCAGCAACCATTTAATCCAACTTATGGCAGCTATGCACCGGTGCAACAGAAGCCTGTACAGTTCCAAGACTATACTTCTACTAACTCGGTACCTCCATTCCAGAGCAACTCAGTACCATCATTTCAGCCTGCCCATACCCCTCAGATGTTTGTTCCATCACCGGCACAACATGCACCTCCTCCACAGGCATCTTTTTCATTTAAGACTTTGTTGATTTTGTAGTCATCCACTATCTGTATGTCTTGTATAATTGCTTTCTTATTGTTTACTTTTTCCATTCTATTGCAGCCAAGTTTCGTCCAACAGCCGGCAACTCAGCCCACTGCGACATCTTTTGTTCCATCAAATAAAGCTGTTCTTAAAAATGCTGAACAGTATCAACAACCAACAACTCTTGGTTCTCAGCTCTATCCAGTACGTATAATTTTATTGTTTTGAATATTTTGCTTCAAGATGTGTTTTTTTTTTTTTGGTTTATTCTGGTCTTTTATCTGCCTTTATGCATTTATGAAACATAAGCTGGTTGGTTACAGTATGCATTAGTCTACTGCATCTGACAAATAATATCCTCCTTTTTAGGTTCTTTTTTTCCATGGGGTTTTTTGTGTACTGTTCTGGCTAATATGGTTACCAATCACATTGTGCAAACTTAAATCATTATGGAGGCCAAATTGGATTAAATTTGAGGGCCTAACTGGGATTAGTTGGGTAAAAATGTAATCTGAGTTAGGTAAATTGTGCATGGTTAAATGAGGAATAGGCTTTATACCAATAATTGGTCTAATTGGTTTCAACTTGCTCTGTTCCATATTGGGCAAACTCAAATTCCATTTGCAGTTTGTTATCTCAATTACTTTCATGGCATTTGCAGGGACTTGCAAACCCCACATTTCAAGCACCAGTACCACCTGGTGCTGCTGCACCACGCAGCTCTGCCCCACCGATGACTGGTTCCATTCCAGGCCACATGTTCCCACAAGCTGCTGTAACCAACCCGAGTTCTGGGTTTATGCCCATGGCTAATCAAGGCTTTATACCAAGGGCTGGTATGGGCCCCATGAGCACTACTCAGCCATCCAGCCCGACTCAGGCACCTGCACAGCAGCTGCCAGCAGCTTCCCCTGCAGCTCCTCCACCTACCGTTCCGACAGCTGATACATCAAAAGTTTCGGGTAATGTTCAGTTGGTTTATACAGTTAACTGAGTGTTGGTTGGTTTTATATGGTATAATTGAGAATCCCCTTATTGGATTGCTTTACCATAGTTGTATACCAAGAGCACAACAAAATTTTGTATGGAATCTGTTTCGCACTTGTACCGGCACCGCATGGCATAACCTTACCAGCTGCTTTTTTAAGTGCTTTCTGCAGAAATTAAATAGACTCGAAATATTTGTGAGCTTCAATTATGCGACATACTTGGCTATACTGAAAACCTACTCTTTTCCCATTGTTATTGTTGTATACCAAGCTCTGTAAAGCTCTTTTGATTAGGCAGTAAAGAAACTCGAAAAGTACACATGGAGTTCACCTGTTCCATAGTACATTTTATTATAAGTAAATATGAGGAGTCAAATGCATTTGTTTTTATATATATTGTCTTGCAGCTGAACTGAGGCCTGTTATATTGACCCTGACACGGCTTTTTGACGAGACATCGAGAGCTGTAGGGGGGCCACAAGCAAACCCAGCCAAGAAGCGGGAGATAGATGACAACTCAAAGAAAATCGGGGCCTTGTTTGTGAAGTTGAATGGTGGGGATATTTCTCCGAGTGTCGCATCTAAGTTGGTCCAATTGTGTTTGGCACTGGATAATGGTGATTTTGCCTCCGCCTTACAACTCCAGGTAATATGTACTTCTGATACTTGAGGCATGGCTATAAAAATAAAAGAGAATAGAATCTTCTTGTGGCAATCTATTTACCTGCCATGCAAATGCAGTTAGTTTTCTTGAAATAAAAATATCCAGGAGGCAGGACAATGCTCCAAGGTCCCTGGCAAAAACCCAATTAAATACAGTAAACAAGTAATAAAAATGTACTCATTTCGACTCATTTGGTACTTTATCAGGTTTCATTGACAACCAGCGACTGGGATGAGTGCAACTTCTGGCTTGTGGCACTAAAGCGCATGATTAAAACAAGGTCCAGCTTACGGCTATAAGACCCAGGACTCCCATTTGTGCTTGTGACAAGATAGTCTATATATACAACATTGCTATCACCTTGTTAATTTTTCCCCTGGGTATCTTCAATTACCTCTCTTGGCCTCTCTGCAGGCTATGCTTTCCAGTAGAAATGCTTCCCTAATGTCTTAGCATAGAATAATGTAGAAGCTTTTGTTTTTTTGAAATTGTCCGAGTCTTGTTGAACAGAAATTAGGCTTGCCTTATTTGTTTCGGGTTTTTTTTTTTTTTTTTTCCCTTTTTAATGGAGGTTGACCATTTTTTTTCGTGTTTCGTCACTGTCTGCTTATTATGTCGGACTGGCTTTCTTTTGCTCGGATTATTGGAATAGAAATAGCAACTTAATTGCATAGTGTTATTTTTAATAGGACCAGTTTGCTGATATTTCTTCATGAATGTTCTTCTGGTTAATGGTTTTTTGTTCTTTTTTGTGAGCAATGGGATTTTAAAATAAACTGTTGTCAAAACTTTACCGTATTTGAAAAATGCATTTCCGGAGGTACGGTATATGTCGTAGCTTGGACTATGGACAATAGCATGACAAAGTCGACAAAACTGAAAGTGAGAATTATTTGAAACTTTTTTATAAAATACTCTTTCTATTCAAATCAACAAACAAAATACCCATCTAAAACTATTAACAAAATGTCCTACCCTCTTTTCACCTCCCTTTCTCACTTCTCCCCGTTTACTTCACTTTATTTTTTTGGCTTATAAAAAACGATACTCAGTCTTTTGTTGTTCTGCAATTTAACTTTCGCATTTTACTTGGTGTATTTGGTGAAATTTGCTAGAGGCTCATCCACTTGACATACTTGTTATTTTTCAAAAACAAAGGTTGACATTATATAATTATACCTCAGAGCATTATTATGCAAAAATGTTGATCATGGATAATAAATAGGGCTGAACCTGGGGTCCGCATATCGATCGTCAGATTGGAGAGGTTCGAGGTTCGAGGTTCAGTCCATAAAGGACTGGAAGGAAAGGAGAAGCTGAAGGACAGTTTAATTTGTTGATTAAACCGAAAACCTATGCAGATTTGCGTAACGATTAATTAAAAGCTGCCATTAGCTCTTGAAATTCATTTGTTATGTTTTTTCATATCATAAATCGATGCTGATATATCATGTGGTTCCACTTTCAAATATGAAACATGCTTATCCAAACCAGTCTAGTGAACTCATTCAGGAAGGAGATATAAGGACATTAGTCATTACGAAAACAATTGATTGAACTTTACATCGATCGGCGCAGGTCCTATATATATATGTTGCCATACAAATCCTTTTTGTGTGGTAAGTGGAGAATGGATGCCTACCGCCTACCGCCTACCGGCTCTTAATTTGTTTTCAAAACCAAAAAGAAAAGACAAACAAGAAAAAGAAAAGGCGGAGAAGGGGACCCACATATCACACAGGGCTAGCTTTCATAGAGATGTGAACTGATCGATCCGGGAGATCAAAAGATATAGATATCCAATCAGCTGAAATCAATTCCTCATATCAAAATCCCTTCTAGACTCTAGTCGTGTGATCAAAATTCAAGGATTAGATTAATTAATGCTTCTTCTCACATTGAACGCATCAGATCAGATCAGATGCATCGTTGTACCAAATATAATATACGTTAATTGTATCGTATTATCAATTAGCTAGATTGTGCTTGTGTTGGCGAACGGAACGTTAACGGCCCCTGTATATATATATTCTTAAGGGGCAATTCTTAATTGCTTTATACAAAACTTTTCATTATATATTTTGGTTAAAATGTTAGTAGCTATGTCAATATCACTAGGTTACAAGTGTCCCACGAATTTAAAGTATACGACGTTGAACGGTCATTAGACATTAGGTAATTGGAAAGTAGATCAGATTGCACATCAAAATATGTATGGGTGGGGATATAAAGAGAAAGTCATTATATATAATTGCATTTATTGGTCTTCGATTATTCCATGTTATCTGATCGATCATAACAACTGGAGTCTGTCCCGACTTAATTAAGTGCTCATGAAAAACCAACATTAATTCATCCTAAACACCGTTATTATATATGAAAACTTGTACTCGCCGCGATAATGACGCGTTTTGTTTTGTCTTTTAGCTTTGAAATTTGTGATCTCCTCTTAATTAACGGTCAACAAAAACAGTTATTGACCGGAGGATGAATGGGGGATAGAAGCCGGGGGATAGTTAGTCGGTCCCTAAGTTGTAATGATGTTTGTTTTAATAAAAAAAGTTGTTCATAAAAACAAACTGTTCATCCTAAAAGCCTAATGGTTGGAATTTTTTTTTTTGTAGTTGTGGAATACTGAGTTTAAATTCAGCATACCACATATTAGACATTTTATGTTTTATCTCTTTCAATCATTTTTTTTTGTTTCGTCACTGAGCCGAAGGCAGTGTGCGACCATGAATTCAATAGAAAAGAATATATATAAAAAGCAATAAAAACTGACTGCATCGTGATTATTTTTTCATAAATTAAAGACTGCTTAATTGGTGATTACTAATTAATCATCGATCGTGCACTTACTAAATTCTTGCTTTCTAGCTAGTTTCTAATTTTTCCTGTTATATAGTTAACACTAACAGAGAGTTATAATTAGTGTTTAGAAAATAAACTATAAAATCTGTGTTTTAAAATTAAATAAACTAGAAAATCTCAAGTCCAAGCAATATAATATAAATCACCATGGAAAGGTGTGTGATTCTTGGATCAATATAATATATACTTTTGAGTTTTTACTATTAATTTGACCAAATTAATTAATAGTAAAAACTCAAAAGTATATATTGGATTAATATATAATTGCATTAATCTCAAGTACATCAAGCTGCAGGGACCAGATAGGAAATGAAATTAATTAAGTTGGTCTAGTCCAGGTTGGGTTTATTTATGTCTAAGTGGAATTAATGTGATCAACACAACTGTTTGGGTACGTACTGTCTGTCTGGTTAAATCAAATGCCAAAAGAACCAGCTGGGTTCTCTCTGCATGTTGACCGGTTGAGTCAGTGTACATGCCACGTCACTTTCAATTGAGAAAGTTGATGTGGATATATATATAGACATCAACAGTTCAACGTAATCAACAAGAAAAGGGCCAGGGGTATGAATTTATGATTGAGTAGAAAGCCAACTAAATTTTTATTTGGACATTTTGGGATGAGTATGGTAGAATAATCTTATCATATCATCTTCCTTTTCCTTTTTTCATGTCCTTTCATAATATTGAAATGTCCAAGACAGAGAGATATCCTGACCTAACCTCAACCAAAATTTATTTGTTTATCATGATATAGACTAATTAAGTTTTAAGGTACTTGCATTTTCTATGTTGAGTTAGAAATTTCTGAAAATTGGATTTCTGATATAGATATTAATTTTTTTTTTTGTAAATAAAAATTAATAAAACACAGAACAATTCAGAAAAATAAAAATTGAACAAACGATTTGTAGTTCCTTTAACGTCTTCTAATAATTAATTATCAAAACATTTCTTATATTCCAAATTGAACTTGGGTTCCATTTTTTTAGTCGATTTTATTCCAACTTTCAAAACAAAAAAAATTCTTACTAACAAAAAAATAATGAATTGTTTTGTTCTTCTTATTTTCTAAATAAAGATGAAGTCCAATTTCTCAACTTTAAATATTTATATAAAATCTTGTAACTGAATTTCAAACATGCAACTTCTACACACAAAAAAATATTATCCTAGTCAAATCAAATATTGGCTCCCTAATTTCATCTCAGTTTATGTTTTAGTTATTTTAGATGATTTCGGTTGATGACATTCGTATATAACTAGCTAGATAATTTTAACTTGTATTCAAATTTCAATACATCTAATCGTTTGGTTCGTCTAAACACTGCATCATCTTCTAATTTATATGGACAGATAGTCCTCACTACTACAGAATTACAAATCAGCATCGGTTTTTTTTTACATTCAAAACTGGTTTTCTTACCGGTGTTGATCGCGCCGGTGCTGATTTCATGCATGTTTGATTAGCACCAGTTTTAAACCGGTACTAAATATAATATATAACACTAGTTGTTTCATAAAAACCGGTGGTAAAAGTAACTAAACAACACCGGTTTTTTCATAAAAACTGGTGCTAAAAGTAGTATATTGTATGATTGTATCATTTCTCAAACTTGCTTTTAACCACATTTTCCCTTTTCTTTTCTCAAATTTAATTCAGCACAATGGCGCCATATTTTGACAACATCGTTTTGCTTAACATGCAAGAATTTGCTGTCATTGGCCACACATAGCATAACACAACAAGGTTGACATTTGAACTGACAATTATCCGAAAACAAATAATAAAAAATATAGATTAAAAAATAAAACTTCACGTGCAAAATAATCAACAAAAGCTAGGTGTCGTTCAGCTCAAACATGAAGGGGAGTATGTGATGCATTTTAGACAGCTGTGGCATGCTGCTAGCAGTGCCATGCAATATATATATAAGATTTTACCTTCAGGCTTCCACTCTGGAAATTTGGACCAGGATCCTCTCCAATCCATGCTTTAAAATTGTTAAATTTTAACACTTCTTGTTCATAACACATCAAGTTCAATACTAATCGTTTGATTTATTTTTCTCTTTTTATCTCTTGACCGAAAGATTTATATAATTTTATTTTACTCTTCTTGTGTCCAAGTTGTAATACAATTTTATAACAATGATATTTTTTTTTTGTGTTATTATACATAAATATATTCTTATGTAGTGAATTATGTTGTTCTCCAATCTCCATTATATTTAATTTTAACATTTATAAAAAATACTTTTATCAAATTTACTGCATGAAATTTTTTTACTAAAAATCATCCTATTTTTAATTCCATCTTTTCTTCAATAAATATATTTTTTTTAGAAAAGTTCGAAAAATAATATTATTAGTTATTTGATCTGAATGTGAGAAAATTATCTTTAGTCCTTCAACTAGAAACTTAATAAAATTCGATTTTGCATTATCAAAGACATAGTCTCATATAAAAATTCAAAATAAATCAATCCTAAACAAGGTTCTAAATAGCGTTTATCGCGTCGTAGCGGGAAGGCAAAAAAAAAAAGCTATAGCGAATAGCGTCGCTATAGCGGAAGCTATTCCAAATAGCGTTTTTTTTTTTTACATTTCGTATATTCAATATTTGTACTAAATATCAACATTATCTAAAGTCTCATAGAACAATAAATAACACCAAAGTAATTAAGAAACTATAATATTCATATTGAACCTGTACAAAGTCCAAATTGCGGTTCAAAATATCCATAGTAATATCATAAACTATTGATTTTTCCTATTAAAAATATCTTAAGCATCATGATTCATGACATAATCTATTTTTTTTTTCTATTCAAATTTTAATTTCGTTTTGGATTTTTTTTCTATTCAAATTTCTATTTCTATTCTCAATTTCAAATTGATTTATCCGTAGCAAGTAGCAACAAATTTAATTTCGGTTTGAGATTTTTTTTACCTTTATTTAAAACTCATATAAATTGCTTAAAAAAAAAAACCCCATATTGTATAGCGCAAATAGCGGCCGTAGCGCAAATAGTGCAATTTGATATCATAGCGTAGCGTTTGGGGTCCAAAAACGCTATAGCGGCGCTATAGCATGCTATTTAGAACACTGATCCTAAGAAATCCAAGACGGGTACGTATTTGAACCAGAAATGTTACAAAAAGTGTACCAAATTAATGAAAATCCGAAAATTGTTAAAATTTCATCAAGCTGATTTTATAAGCCTTAGCTCTGATACTTATTTGAACACTTAAATAATCCGGACTCATTCGACCAAACACATCTCAATCCGTCAAATTTACTAAATTTATATTCTAAAGTTAGATGAAGTATGATCAAGCAGCTCGCGTGAGTGTCAAATAATCAGAAATAAATTAATATGGACGGAAACATGTTATTTCATCTCAACTGTTTAAATTTTTCAATGCGTGAATCTCAAGAATGAAAGTTTTCATGCACGAATCTCAACTAATATCAACAGTTGAGATCAAAATAACAGGTTCTTGTTATCCTTTGAAATAACAACAGATTTATTTAATTTCCAAAGAATCATAGTGTTATTTAAATCGTGAATTTTTTTTTATTAAAAGGTTCTCACACATTCCAGCACTTTTTATATATTTTTTAGAATTGAACCTTCGTCTCTTCGAAGATAGACAAGAGTTCGTGCCACTGCAATAAACCTACTGCTCCCATTAAAATCGTGATTAACCTTCAACTTTCATGAAACTCCATAGCGCTGGAGAGGATCCGAGATCCCATAATATCTTCTTCTTTTCATGTGATTTGCCAGATTGATTTTAGCATTAAAACATAAAAAAATCAGGATGAATATACCACCACTACAAGCTAATCCAAGTTCAAATTGAATAAGCAAGCTTATAAATAGAATCTACTGCCTAGCAGGAATATTCTTCGTCCTTAAGCTCTGGAAAAAAAAAAAATTAAATAAGATAAATTTTATAAAATACATATTGTTTTTATAATGTAGTAAACTTGGGGCACAAATAAAGTTTAAAGATGTTTACATCGAAAAACAATATGATTAGTCCCATGATAATTAGTGCAAATAATTACAAAAAGCTAGAATTGTATTGCTTTAGAAAATTACATTACATTTTTACTATATCAAACGCATTTTTTTTTATGAGGAAAGACAAAAATGATAAACAACATAACTAATCAATATAAATGATGAAAAAAAAATCATATTGTTTATCGATGCGGATTCATGTAAGAATTTTTTTTAATATGTATTGTATTCAATAACGTAGATATGAATAAATATTTTTTTTATTAGTTTATCGATGCCGATTCATGTAAGAATTTTTTTTTATTAGCTCATTGGATAATGACATGGATAAGAGCCTTCCATATCTTTTATCCTATAAATTAATTAACAAGTATAAAATCAGAAATAATTATATTGTATTCATTCATTTAATAACATGATGTTTATAATTATGCCAAAATTGATTTGTAAAATATTTCATGTTGTTTTTGTTCAATTTGCAGTTTATAATTTTTATTATTTCAAAAAACAAGAAAAAAGATTATAGTTTTTTTTTTCTATTTTATAAAATAATGTACATGTTACACTTAAAGTAGTGATTTTATTAATTTTCTATTTATTTGGCTAAGATACTAAGTAATCATAAATATATATTTCATTAAAATTACTTGTTATCTGTCTATGGTAATGTTCACCTTAACAGGTAATTTCTTTATGAATATGGATATAAATAGACAATTAATCTCAACAGATAAATTCTTTATGATTTGACCCATAACGTACCGTTGACACTTGACAGTTTAATTAAACCGGAATGCTTTCGTAATATGCCATACTCTATCTTTGTTTTGCATTAATTAATTACTCTGAAGCAAAGTATGGTGGATAACTTGCTTCTATGCTTTTGGTAGGGGTGTCAACGGGTACAGTAAGGATCGGGTGGAAGCATTTTTATACCCGTATCCGTTACAAATTATTCTTATCTGTACTTTATTTTTACCCATTACAAATTATCTTACCCGTACTTTATCCTTACCCGTTATGGCTGTTGGATAACGAAACGGTAGTGGATAAATAACGGGTAATACTAATATAATAATTTTTTTATTATTTATTAAATAAAACAATTTGAGGAAAAATAAGGGTCTAGCCCATATTTGATTGATAATTACAAGAGGCTTGTAGTTGCAAAGTTGAAAGAAAACAAGAGACGCTCAAATAGGCTTGAGGTCAAATAAAGAAAAGTAAGTAAAAGAGAAAACATAAAGAAAACATAAAGGAAAAGCAGAAAATAATCTAAATAAGTAAAGTTTTATTAGGTAGTCAATCTTCTCCTGGCGTTTCGTTGTGGCTATATAAGTGTGCCACTTCCTCTATCAACTCTTCGTGGGTCTTTGTTGAGTCTATGAATATGCGTGCACATCTTTCTCTCCAAATGATGAACATTGTTACCAACAAGGTTTCTCTTGCCCTTTTGCAATTGTCTGGCCGTAATATGGCATCTATTGGTTGTGACCTCATTTGTGCTGGCATGCCCATTCGAGTATACATCTCGGCACTGTCCGAGCATATGAAGTGTTGTTTCGTGGAAACACATGACACACCTATTTGTGATTGGTAATCCTCTTTTCCTTAGGTTGTCAATTGTGAGCAGTATATTGTTAACAAGAAGCCAACCAAAGACTTTTGTTCTAGGTGGTATACGTAATCTCCACAAACGGTGGGCATGGTTTGTAACGTACAGCTTATTTTTAGGGCTCGGTATACACTTTTGATTGTGTAAATGCATGTATCCGTCCATTTCCATGTAATGTCATCCTGATCTCGGTTGGTGTGCACTATGATTCTTCGGAGATGGCCTCTCAATCGCTGCAATTCTTCTTCTGCTGATTCCGTGAGAACCGGTTGGAAATATTGCCTTGTCCATTGCATTGCTTGTTTCAGGCTTATGGAAACATCAGTTGCATGTGCCTAAAGTGACTGGAGTTCATACTTTAAGATGGCATGTCCCCAGTTGTGATTCCATAGCGAAATCCTGTCACCCTGGCTATAGATATGTGTGATCACCGTTTCCTAAAAAGTATGACACTGTTGTAAAGCTCTCATGAGCAGTGGGGATATAGGCATCAGGTGTTCATCAAGCCTTGTTCATTGGAACACTGTTTTCCACATTCTTTGTTCGGACTTTTGCCAGTACCAAGACCATTTCATGAGCAGTACCTTGTTGAAGGTGACCAAATCGACTATTCCAAGTCCGCCATATTCTTTAGGTCTGCAAACTAGCTCCCAGTTAGCTAGACTCATCTTGCTTGACTGTTGTCCCACCCTGTGCCATAGGAATCTTATCCTAACTCTATCGATTTGTTTGATCACCCATTATGGTAGCTTTATTACCATCATGAAGTGTGAAGGTAATGCTGAGAGGACCGCATTTAGTAACACTAGTCTACCTACGATGGAGAGGTGTTTGGCCATCCATCCTGCTAGCCTGGGATTGGGTCCGTGGATAAGCGGAAGGTAGGCCTATTTTGGAAGCTGTATGTTTGATAGCAGCAGCCCCAGATATGTGAAAGGGAACTCGCTTAATCTGTATTAGAGTATTGCCGATAACTGAGATGTGTCATGCGGCTGGAGATCAAAAATCAACAATTCAGACTTATATGGATTTGTCATCAAGCCTGATATTTTTTGGAAAACCGTTAGAGCTATTTGCAAGGTATGGAGCTGTTGCACCTCTAGTTTTATAAAGAAAAGCGCGTCATCTGCGTATAGCAGACATGGTTTCATTCCTATGAAAGGCAATCAGATTGCACTAGCGTCTGCCAATTTTGCAAAATACCTTGCAAGGAAATCCATTGCGATGATAAATAACAGTGAGGATAGCGGGTCTCCTTGTCAGACTCCTCTCCGCAAGTTGATCTTTCTTAACAAAAGTCCATTAATAATGACCCATGACGATCCCGACAGTACTGCCCTTTGGATCCATGTTATCCACCGATCCAGGAAACTGAGGTGTCGCATTGTCTGAAGCATGAAGTCCCAGCTGAGCGTGTCGAAAGCCTTTTTTATGTCCGCCTTGTAGAGTGCTAGTGGTACATTTTCTAGCTTTGCCTGGCTTAGGGTATGATGCGTGTATATGATGCTCTCCGTCATCTGTCTATTTTTTAAGAACCCGGTTTGATCGGTGTCAATGATTTCATGCATTCTATGCTGTAATCTGTTTGTCAGGATTTTAGAGAATTTTTTTTGCACTCCATGTACAAGGCTGATTGGCCGAAAATCATCCGGTCTGGTTGGTGCTTCCTTTTTTGGTATCAATGTTATGTATGATGTGTTGAGGGGCGAGAGTGGCTCCCTTCCTTCCGTGACTTCCTTGAATGAGGAAACTAAATCAGGAAGCAATATTCTAATGAATTTCTTGTAGAACTCTGCCGTGTATCTATCTGGTTCCGGGCTCTTCCCGTTGGGTAGCTAGGGTCGATATTGTGGCTTCTATTTCGGCCTCCAAGAACAGCTCAGTCAGCTAGTTAAGATCATATGGCTAAAGATGAAGATTATCCCAGGCTAAAGTTGGTGTTGGTTGTGAGTCCGCCCCTATTAGTCCTACATAGAAATCAAAAAAGACTTTGGCCTTCGTTGTATGGTCTGAGTAAAGCTGGCCCTGATAGTCCACTTTTGTAATGTTATTTCTCCGCTTTCTACTGGTTGCGTAAGCATAAAAAAACATGGTTCCGCTGTCTCTCTAAAGTTCCCAGTTTGTCTTTGCCCGTTGTCTCCAAATATCCTCCTACATAACCGAGAGGCCAGTGTACCTTTTTTTACGAGACATGTTATAAATTTTTCAAGGGCGGTGATAGATCTGCTCTCTTTGACCCTGTCGGTCCATCCCAAGTAATCTCTACATACTGTGATTTCCTTTCCCAAGTTGCCCACTTTGTTAGCTGCCCATTCTTTTATTTCGCGTTGCATCCTCATCATTTTGTTATGTAACTATAGCGGTGTCTGGGCCCTCTCCATGTCGGTCTACTTCATTTCCACCAGTGATATGAATTCTGCATACATGGAGGGCCCCATGCGCAGCCTTCAACTTATCCTAGAACAGCCATGTGTAGAACCGGACGTACATCAACCGTTAGATCTACAGTACTGGACGACAGCAAGATTGGCGAGCCGTTCGACCTGCCTCGTGGCCTCCCGCTTTTATTCAACTTTTTTTTTTTTTCCAATTCTGATATAACAACATTGCAGACTCAACAATGTGACTTTCTGTGTAGTGAACAAATATCAGATTGGAAACGAGTTCGATGAAGAGACAATACTGACTACTTCATTAAACAAATCAAAGTAATCTGGCGCGGCCGGGTATATTTGCATATGGCCCAGAATTAATATTGGTAACATGAGAAATGTTGTTAATTAAGAAAAGTAAAGGAAAATTTTCATGATTTATTTGAAATTAATTACGTACACGGTTCGTTAGTTATACTAATTTTGTCTATCCAAACCATATTCTGATTCACCTTAAAAGGAGAACTGGTGTGCTATTATCATCTCTTGATTAATGGATATTATTAGCAAAAAAGACTTGAATAGTCCAATTTCATTAGAGTGTGCAAAAATTAATTATACTTTGTTGTGAGTAAAATTGATCTTAAAAACAAATTTAATCTAGGGTGTTAAGGTTTGATTAAATTACAAAAAAAAAAAATGAAGTTACAAAAAAAAAATAGATTCAAATGAAGACGTGAACTTAAGATCTAATTCAATTGTTCAACCATATAAAGTTAAGAGGACCTTAACTAATCTCTAGACACCAAAATCAATTATTAGTTAATTAAGAAAAGGCACTGATGATAACCAAATGATAACGACTAGGGAACCATCTCTGCAATTCATCCTAGGAAAGTTGAATTTGCCAGATACCACCTTCAAAGTTTGCATTATTTGTCAATTTGCTATGATAATTATACCTGAATTCTTCTAAAATTATCATATTTACGTTACTACTGTAACCGTGATAATACTAAAATAGAGAAACTATGTTATTACCATTAAAAATATTCAAGGAGCAACAACATGTCACGGCTGTTTTTTAAAAAATACAAATGGAATCAAGTTTTTCAGCTTCAAATATTCATAAAGAATTCATTAATTGGGTTTAAAAATATGACTTATCACAGGAAGACATTACATAAGTTATTAGACAAAATATTAATTCTCAACATGTCATGATTTAAAAAGTATCAATACAAAGTTTAACATATTAGTTATGAATAATCATAATATTTCAAATGTTCAATTAATTATTTCACTTAAATTTACAGGCATAAGCATTTTTTTCATAATATTAAATTGTAAAATTAAAAGGAAAAGAATACGCATTAAACTAAAAAGTCAATTAACCGAACAATCTTTTTTTTTTCTTTATTATTTACACAAATTGTCACCCCTCACATGGCCACTATCCACCCCACCAAGTATACCGCTATACTCTATATCTAAAACAATTCAATTACAAAAATCTTTTGTCAGAGATAAACATGAACAAATAGTTTCTCTAAGTTACTAACTAGACAACCACAATCATTGACCCAGCCTCATTCTGACCTCAATTCCTTGAATGCACATTTTGATTCTTCTTCTTAGAAACCAAGTAACCATGAGCTTTTACCAGCCTCTTTCTAAACCTTCCCAAATCCAACCTCACATTTTGCCTATCCAAGTATACCCTTTTGGTGACCTCCCAACCCCTTTTACCCACACTTTCTGGATCTGTCAGAACTGGGTCCCCCTTTGGATATTGTCTATAGAGTGAGCTCTCTTTGGCTAGGATCTTATATGGCATGTACAATAGTCCTAGTTTTGTAGCCGGTTGGCCGTAGTACGTCTCGGCCGCCCAATCGGTACCCAGAGGTATTATTTGCATGAAAACCTTCCCTGGCCTCATAAACAAAAAGTGTGTCATGGCTGCACCATGCACTCCAATCATGGCATCACTGTAATTTAATTCTCTGTATATTTTGCATAGCTCTGTTGTTCTGTCTGGCTTTAGCACCTGAAATGATACATTGCATATACACAAGTATAGTAAAGTTAGATTTATGTATATACTGATGATATTAATTATTGTTTCTTGCCATGGAGATGGAATGTTTGGTTTAAACTTTTTAGATGTGTAAAAGCTTGTATAATTTCTTAAAAATTGTAACAACTTTTTGCAAATGATTGGACTACACTCCAACAAATTTAGAGCTGATGTGACATTTCTCTTTGAAGTAAGGTACTTGCTCAAACAATTTATATATAATAAATATGTGCACAAATTTACATTTGTCTAGAACTGTCAATCCATATAAAAAAAAAAAAACTGGACCCTGTCTTAAAATTTGTAGCACTCAATAGATCTAATTCTTAGTTTAGTGTCTATTTGGTACTTTTACTTTGGAATAATTTAAGATGACTCCGAGATTGGAGAAATGATTCCAATACAAATTCAGTACCAAAATGAAGTTTATCATTTAGAAATTTCGGTTGCTGTTTCTTCTTTCATTGAAGAACGGTGTGTGGTTGTTACCTTTTTTCTGGTTGAACTTGCACACCTAAACAACTAAACCAGTAACAACCCATAACTAATATTTTAATCACTACAACTAAACAATTGCATGAACACATTGATTTTGTACTTGTATAGTTGTATACTATAGTAGCTTCAATTTATACACAATTATTTTTCCGTATTTAATATACACAATGAAAATTTCTTACTTGATGAGTCAACTAATCTAAATTTCAAAAATTGAATAATTATTACCTGAACTTCAAATCCAATTTTCTTGGCCAGCAACACCAGCTCGGCCTCGTTCTCAATCATTCTCGACACACCGCTCCTTGACAATATTACCAGCTTTGGCCGGTACACCTCAGGATTCGAACTCATTCGCAAACTCTGCACCGGTACCAAACTTCTTCTTCCATCTACTCTTTCGATATAATTAAGTCTCCCCCTGTATGCGTCATCAAGCATCCTCCTGAAATCCCTAATAGATTTACCTCTGATCATTTTCTTCGGATCAACATTCAACTCATCATGTATTCTCAACCCTACAATCACTTCCTTGAAACAATGAGTTCTCTTATCATTTGTGAAATCAATAGGCTTGTATTTAGAGAGACGGGATACAACATCGCCGTACTTTGTCATCCACCATGAGTGGTACTCTAATATGATAAATACCACCTTCCTGTTGAAATGTTGTGAGGTGATGTATAGAGGTATTATACCATCGTTGAACTCGTGGTACACATTACCAGTATAACCTCCGGTAGAGAAGATAATGGCTGGTACGTCATGGGTGACATCGCACTTATGGGACCCGCTGTCAGTGACTTGTCTGAGCTTGAGCTCGTCAATTGTGGACATGACGTTTGTTTCCCATTTCCTAGTGTAAGGTCTGATTTTCTCCTCTGTGATGTTTGGTGTTGCCGGAGAAGAGGCGAGGAGGATTGAACTGGAGGGTGAATTTGTCCGTACATCTCCTCGCATGAAGCATATGTCAGTGCGAAAAGATGTACGATCACAACAGATCGAGTTGTTCCCCATCGATGAGCAAGGTGGTTTTCGCACAGCTTGTAGATTTCTCTCTACTTGTAGAATTTGCTCTGTTCCTAAAGAGTCTGAAAAATAATGATCAAGGAAAGAATTAGACTTTACTGGGTAATTGAGTACAGATTAAATAGTTTTATGCATGATTTTCATTCATAAACAACCAAATCACTATAACAAGGAAAAAGACAGATATGATCAACTGAAATAAATCTCTTCTTTTATTTCAAAATGGGTGCATAATTAAAGGAGGAAATATGTACTAGAAAAATTGGTTCTAGGAAAAATTCTGAAAAACCAAACAGGCGATTTATCTACAAAAAGCAGAGCAACTATTATTCGTTGATCAGGTTTTTCTTAAAACAAAAAAATCACAAATTAATCACAAAAGAAAAAGGAACATACATAGATAATAAAATGAATGTAGAAAGCGAACTAAAGCAGAAATAAGAAAACAAAATATAACATGGGCAATAAAACGAGCTATAGAAAGTACTAAAATACATGAAATACTTGGTAGGATGTGTACTTACAGAAGAGAAGAGAGAGAAACAAGAGGGAGAAGCAGAGAGAGGAGAGGAGGAAGAAGAGGCGGCGGAGGGGATGGTGGTGCTGCTTCGACCTGTTGACGCGACCAGCAGCATAATCGTAATAACACATGAGGTGGTCAGGCTCTTTTACGCAGTGTATACTGTCCGCCTTGCGCAGCTGTAGTACGTATATGCGCCGGTGCTGCTGTGGCTGTTGCTTCTGCTTCTGTGCCATTTCTGATTTTGATTCTTCTCTCTGTTTCTGATTCTGATGATTCTGATATCCTTTCTGGGATAGTAGAAGGAATTGGGCTTGAACAGAGTATAAAAGGGAGGGGGGTTACCGGGTTAGGGAGAAGCAGCAATAAACAAAGAATGATTAGTGGTAATAATGAGGGGAAAATGGGAGGTGACTTGCCAGGCTGGAGGTGGGAAGTGATGTGGGTCATTAGCTAATGGACTTTTCTTTTTGTTTTTTGTCTTTTGGTTAAGCTTGTATTAATCATTTAATTCCGTTTAAGGTCAGATAATAAAAGTGCATACTAGATTACAAACATATTGTTATTATATACTATCTAAATATATATATATATACCGAGCTAATTAAATAGAAGGTTAAAGGAGAACTAGCTTTGGATTTAACGATAATTAAAGATATTGTTTTATATATTTAAAATTTGAATGTAAAATTAATTTTTATAGATATTAAATAGTTTGAGGATTTGATTTTTGGTTTTCTTTACTATCATCACCTTTCAACTTTAGTCAGCTCTTATTATTAATTAATGACAATAGTTCCATTAAACGCGCTTGTTATATTTTGCATACTTCAAGGAACAAACAAAATTACTTCCTTTATCAAATTTATTTCCACATCCTCATTTGTCCATATTCAATTTTCTTTTCAGCAACTTATATTTTCGATCAATATTATATATTTAATATATATCAAATTCAAAATTATATCTCTATGAAAATAAAATAAAAAATTAATTTAGAAAAAATAAAATTGACAGATCTTATTCTTCGTTACCTTTTTTTAGATCGTCCTTCCTATTTTTTGAAATTCTTTACTTTTTTTGAAGAAGTATTTCTTAATTTATATTTTTAAATAAAAATTTGGAATTTTCCAGGTCGTTGGTTGAAATTATTTTCTAGTTTCAAATCGTATTGCATTGGAACATTAGAGCATCAACATCCCAGTAACTAAAATGAGTTTCTAAATGACTGTTAATCTCTTTTTAGAAATTAAGGTCTCTAAAATTTCTAACTCTCACATCCTTGAAATTAATTTTATAGTTTCTATTAAGCCACGTCAGCAACAAATTAAAAAGCAGAAATAATTTGAGCCAATCATTTGATCAGCATGGAGTTTATAAATAGTTTCTTAATAAGAAACTTTATTGTATAGTTTAGAAATAAGAAACTCTCCCACATCTCTGAAACTGAATTATAAACTGTCACATCATATTAGAAACTCTAATAGTACCAGGGATATAGATGCTCTTAAGACTTGGGGTTATTCGATTTCAAATTATCTTGCATATTTCTAATTTTGGTTAGTTTGTTCTTTTTTTACATTATAAAATCATGTCAGATACAGAATTTTTTTGAATCAAATTAATCACATTTACCATTCTAGTGATTACCTCTCTTTTTCCTACTGTCATGCTCCTTCATATCCACATTTTAGTCATATATATTTTCATCACTATACTCAATATTCTTCAAATCATCTCATATAAGTTTCATTGTAATCTATTAAATGCATGTATATGCTACCGTCACTTCAAATGTGGAAAAAATAGTTACAACAGAAAAAATATATACATATTTACCTACTTGTTGGACACAAACAAATTGTGAAAAGATTACCAATTGTCAAATTGGAGGGGGTTGGCAAATATGATCAAGTCCCTTGTAGTCTGTAAAATTGTATTATTTTAACGCAATTTGTTGTGTTGTTGAATTTTTTTAGAACCAATTTATGTTGTATATTTTCTAATTTGGTAATTTTTATTTTACTTTAGTGGTGGATAAAGTTATAATCTCTTGGTGCATGTTCTTTGTTGATTATGGTGATGCTAATTGACGAGAGTATGATAAGAGTTGATAGGCAACTGGAGTTGTGGAGATGTTGTGCTAATTGACAAGAGTAGGATAGAAGTTGATAGGCAACTGGAGTTGTGGAGATGTTGTGCTAATTGATGAGAGTAGAATAGAAGTTAATAGGCAACTGGAGTTGTGGAGACATACTATATAATCAAAGGGTTTTATTAAAAAAAGGCTAAAATTCCTCATTTTTATTAATCAGAACTGATATTAAATTTTGATCTTGCAACCTCTTATAAGAAATATATAATTTAAATTAATTGTATTAAAAATAATTCTCATAAAAAAGTACTATATTAAAAAATTATTATAGAGTCTTCTTAACCCTTCAATTTTTTAAAATAAAAGAATTCAATAAAAATATGTCACTAGAAGAGTTGGCCACTAGGAGTCTACGAGCCGAGATTTTTATTAATACCCTAAAAAAAAAAATATATCAAATCTGCCCTCATTTTGAAATTTTTTTTAAAAATGCCCTAACCGCCCCATGATGGGGCGGTTCACTCCCTTCATCAAACCGCCCCATCACTGGGCGGTTCACCCCCTATACCCAACCGCCCACTGACGGGGCAGTTCAAGCCCGTTTTTTTTTTTGCTTAAGCCCCCCTCTGGTCCCTTCCCCCCCCCTCTAACCCACCCGCCCCCCCACCCTTCCTCCTACCCAACCCGACAGCCACCCCCCCTTCCCCCCCGCCCAGCCCCGCCCAGCCCCGGCCTCCCCTCTCCCCGGCCACCCTACCCCCGACCTCCCATTCCCCGCCCCCTACCCGGTCTCTCCTCCTCTCTACCCGGCCGCCCCTCCCCTCCCCCACCCCGCCACCACCACCCCCCACCCGAACCAGCCCCCCCACCTCAGCCCCTCTCTCCCTCTCTCGGCCAAACTCTCTTCCTCTCTCGGCCACCCTCTCTCCCTCTCTCGGCCACCCTCTCTCTCTTTCTCGGCCAACTTTCTCTCGATCGGATTTTTTCTGGTACGTTTACGTAAATTATTAATTTATTTTTTTGTAGAATTAAGAGAATTTAGTTTGGAAATTGAATTGCCGTGTGCGGGTTGTTGATTTTCCCGACGCGATGAAGTTGATAAAAATTAGTGTTTATGGTTCAGTTTGGAAATTGAATTGCCGTGTGCGGGTTGTTGATTTTCCCGACGCGATGAAGTTGATAAAAATTAGAGTTTATGGTTCAGTTTGGAAATTGAATTGCCGTGTGCGGGTTGTTGATTTTCTCGACGCGAGTAAGTTAAATTAGGGTTTATAAATTAAATTAGGGTTTATGCTTTATAAATTAAATTAGGGTTTATAAATTAAATTAGGATTTATAAATTAAATTAGGGTTTATAAATTAGGGTTTAGGTTTTATAAATTAAATTAGGGTTTATAAATTAAATTAGGATTTATAAATTAAATTAGGGTTTATAAATTAAATTAGGGTTTAGGTTTTATAAATTAAATTAGGGTTTATAAATTAGAGTTAGGATTTATAAATTAAATTAGGGTTTATAAATTAAATTAGGGTTTAGGTTTTATAAATTAAATTAGGGTTTATAAATTAAATTAGGATTTATAAATTAAATTAGGGTTTAGGTTTTATAAATTAAATTAGGGTTTATAAATTAGTGTACAAAATTAGTGTTTCGATTTAAAATCCCTACATTATACATTTTTATATCTAAAATTGTGAAATTTAAGTTATTTGCAAATTGTGCACTGCAGATACTATGGAGAGGGGCGGTAGTTCGTCCAGTACAGAGGCTCCCAGTGCATCCGGTGCAGACCACGCTACACATGCAGCTGATACATTCAGCCCTCTTCTGTGGATTCCACACATTCAGCATAGGGTCGCGCTTGCATCTACGGAGGTACGTTGTTTTTTAAGCAATTCAGTTCAAATTACAGATTTTTAATATGGCATATAGTAAGTCGCTCAGACTGAAATTATTGTTAAATACAGGACGAGACGATGTTGACCGTGAGACATCGCACCTCTGAGATACCGTACGTCGGTCATCCTCTGATGGAGCAGTGCATTATGAATCTCGGATTGTACCAGCTTGCTACCATGCCACAGGGTCAGATCGACCAGGCTCTGATGAGCGGGCTCGCAGAGAGATGGCGACCGGAGACTCATTCGTTCCACTTACCCTTTGGGGAGATGACCGTGACCTTAGCAGATGTGAGCGCTTTATGGGGTCTACGGATCGATGGGGAGCCTATCAGCGGTGTCTCCGACAGTCCACTTCATGTGGGGATGATACGGCGGCTTCTTGGGGTAGCGGATCCAAAGACGCTACAGAAGAAGAAGAAGAAGAAGGATGATGAGGAGTTCCGGTATTCGGGGTACTGCATTAGCCTAGCGTCGCTCCGTGATCACTTTTTCCAGCATCGGATCACAGCCGAGACCACTGATCTGGAGGCCGTCAGGAGGTAATAATTGAGAATCTTGAAATTAAAATATGTTACGAACTCATCCGTGAAAATCATTAAATTTATCTTTACTATTTTATATTTTTAGGTATGTGAGGGCCTTTGTGCTGGATCTCTGTGGCAGCGTCATGTTCGTGGACTCCAGCGGTGACGCGGTTCCGATTATGTTCCTCTCTCTGCTGACAGAAATTGAGAAGCCATCGAACTGGAACTGGGGCGGAGCTGTGATCGCCTACTTATACCGTAGCCTGTGCCATGCTTGCTTGGTAAGTTTTCACAAATATTTCGGAATTTAAATTACAATAATTAGGGTTCAATAATCACCAACACATTCACCTCATGTCCAAAATATAGGTGAAGAACAAGCAGATCCACGGACCGCTTCTTCTACTCCAGCAATGGTCGTGGTCTCATTTGCCGGTATGTCGGCCAGTTCGTCCGTCTCTTGTCCCTTACTTGAGGAGACATGATGCCGAGAGGTGTCCCGCGTACGGTGCCATATGGGGCGATCGACACACGTACGAGAACACGGGAAGGGGGAGAACTGTGGGGATTTCATATGTCCGGAGTCAGCTCCAGATGCTTCACGAGAGCAGCGTCGACTGGTTCCCCTACCGGGAGTTCTACGAAAGGAACGCATTTTGTCGACTGACATTGGAGCAGAGGCATCTCTGGTTTTATCGGGGGCCGTGTGTATGTTACTGGATTGTTGAGTACACATGGCCAGATCGCGTGACCCGACAGTTTGGTCTGGACGCATTTGTCCCGCAGTTCCCAAACCTTGGAGAGGCTGAGACCACCAAGTTGCACAAGTAAGTTACAATTACTTAATTGCTCTCCTACCGTTACTTGTTCAGTTTGCACTTGATTAACATTCTTTTTTTAATTTAAATGTACTGCAGGACTAAACACAATAAGCCCAACGTCGACTGGAGCACGCGCCACGCAGAGCATTTCCTCTAAGCACAGTCTCCACAGTTTCACATGTGGCAGCCTCCTACGGCCGATGATGTCACACTGGGCGCAGGGCCTGGAGGATTGAGGTACTTAGTCTGGTACCAGAGGTGGGGCATGCCCTCGGTATACCTCACGGGCCATTGGGGTGAGACCCTTCGACGGAGGCTTTCTCGTGCAGGGTCGAGTGGTTTTATGTCTTTCGGACCGATGCAGGCTCGCCAGGTAATTACTTACGAAACTAACATATTTAAAACATTAAATGTTTATTTAGTTTTTCCTAAAAAATTAATAAATACACTTTGTGCAGATTCTTACCGGTATCAGAGGAGTGGCACACAGCTTGGTGTGCATGGCACGAGAAGGTTGGCGAGCAGTGGGATGTACAATGCTCCTATGGTGGAGGACTCCGGCTTTGACGGCCGCCTCGTTGGCATGTTGCATGACAGTGGGGAGAACATAAACTGGCGCGAGATAGAGCCCACACCACTAGATCCGAATCAGCCCAGAGTCGCTATATACGGTGATGAGATGCCGCCACCTCCTCCAGGTAATTTGATTTTGTCGTACACAGTCATTTCTCGGTACAAAAACTATTCTCATTAATTTTTCTTCAATTATGCAGTGGATGAATCAGGTTGGGGCTTCCACGAATGGGTGTTGAATAATAATGCGTATGGCGCTTACTACAATGAGTATGGAGTTCCGGTGCAGGTTGGACATGTAGCAAAAATTTATTATTTATTCAACTTACTACTTATTTGTATGTAGCGAAACTAACATTGTTTCCATTAAGGGTGGAGCTCCCCCACGACATTCCACTCCAGAGTTCACTATAGATGACTTTACCGGAGATTATGCCGGGGATGAGAGACGGAGCCTCCACATACCACGATATCCGGAGGCCAGACAGCACGATGACGAGGCCAGTGGGAGTGGAGCACAGCATGCAGATGCCTATGCATCTGCTATATTTGGCACACCGCCTCCTCCGCCTACGTATCCATCGACCTGGAAGCCATGGGAGGTGCCTACTATGCCGCCTATCCCCCCACTGGTGGAGGATCCGTGGGCCGAGGCGGATATAGCCGCACAGGAGGAGGAGGTTCACGTCAGGCGTGTACAGCCGCCCAGGGACCGTCATCCACCTCGTAGGTTGGATCTCTCTCGTCGTCGCCCTTGCCCTCGACGTTAGGTTTTTTATGTTTTGTAGTTTGATAGGTTTCTACTATTATGTATTCGGTCTGGACTGTTTTGCATGAGTTGTGGACATTTATTTTACGTAGTTTGAATTTTTTTTTTTGACTTACGATTTAGATTACATATTTTTCACTGTTTATCACGTTAGCCAAGTCGACAATCAGTACAACAGCCGTATAACCGCATCAAAACTCAACTCACTTTTATTGAAAATTACAATAAAAAAAATTAAGCACTTTCCTTCATTTTTATATAAAATCTACAATAAAAAAATATATATCAATATATATTTCCTTACAATAATATATATCTTAGTAAACCAAAATATATCTTAAACAATATATACATCTTAAAAAAAAAAATACCAATATGTATTTCCTTATAAATCTTAAAATATATACATCTTAAAATATATATACATCAATATACATTTCCTTATAAAAATATATAAAATCTGAAAAAAAAAAAAAAAAAAAAACACTGAACCGCCCTATTTCTGGGCGGTTTTCTGGAGGAGGTGGACCGCCCAGAAATAGGGCGGTTTTATACCATCAGTGGACGGCCCCATTATGGGGCGGTTAGGGCATTTTTAAAAAAAATTTAAAACTGAGGGTATTTTTAATATATTTTTTTTTTTTAGGGTATTAATAAAAATCTCGGGTCTACGAGCCTACTCATCTGAAAATCACATGCATATATGATAAGTAAATTTGAACAACTAAATAGTATCGTTTGCTTCACAAAATTTTATTATCCAGTAAATTAAAAAAGTCAATGGAGACATCTCTATAATATATTACAAAGTATGTTGAGAAATTGAGGGTTGCCTTGTAAGATCCATCGTTTAAATTATTAAGTTATTTATAATTATAAAAATATAATACTGCTGATGTTGCACCTGAAACATATTAAAATTACAAATAACAAACTCTGTTAACGGGTTATGTCTCTATCAAGGGATGAATTCTGTTTTTCTCCTTATTATATTATATATTTATATATATAATATAATAGATGCCATTTTTTATTGGGCCGATGGAGGGAAAAGACAATGCAGAAAGGTAAAGTAGTTAAGCGGCCTATCTAACAACAAAATGCTGTGCCTGAACTTGGTGCACTACCAACTCAAAGAAATTTGAACTTTTCGTTGTGGGAAATGTTTTTTGTTTTTTTTGACAAAAATAACATGAAATTGAAAACCATAGTAGAACTAGGTTGTTTTTTTAGTTCTTCAAGTTTCTTAGTTAGCTTAACTTAAAAAAATATATATTGAATTGGCTTTAAATGATGCATCTAAACTGATGAAACCGATCGACTTCACGTAATGCGTTTAAATGTTAAATTTTTGAATTTTTGAATTAATTTAGTATAAAGGCAAGTGGTCAAAAACTGATGAAAAATGATTGCATTAAAATTAACTTATAAACTATTATGTTTTGACAGCTTAATTTTATAGTAAATTAATTCGAAAATTTATAAATTTTATATTTAAACGCATTACTCGTGAAGTAGATCATTTTTAACGGTTTTGGATTCGTCGAG
Source organism: Carex kokanica (assembly GCA_025461125.1). NCBI lineage: Eukaryota > Viridiplantae > Streptophyta > Magnoliopsida > Poales > Cyperaceae > Carex > Carex kokanica. The sequence goes on along the minus strand of JAJGRX010001122.1, from coordinate 350,112 downwards.
AGAAGCCAATCTAATAAGTTCTTGAGTTAAGCACGCAAAGGGCATGGTGAGCTTAAGAACACCCTAGTTTTACTCATATTTTTTTAAAAGCTTCGCAGAAACCGTAAAGTCGTGAGAGGAACTCAAACTCTCAACCTTTGAGTAACAATATTCCTAGGACTGTGATAGCGCCACCATCTCAGTTCTACTCATATGTTTTATTTTTGAAAATGTTTCTACCAAGAAATATTAATTTTAGTATTTGTTTTAATATTACATGATTTTTTTCTAATAAAGTAATTTTTTGTAGTACTCTATTTTTCGTATAATTGGTTGGCTTTGACGATCTTTTTGTACACTCATTAAATTCCCTTTCCATTTTATAAAATAAAACTAATATTCTACTAAAGCATTGCATTTACTATTTTAAAGATTTTTTTTTATTTGATCAACTCATTAAGATTTAATTTTTGCAAAATTTTAAAAATTATATGGAGATAAGATATATGAGTTTAAAAGTCAGAATTAGAGCATTTTAAATAAACTTTTCGAAAATATGAGATGGTCAGACTATATTAGGTTCTTATAGTTTACTTTTACCATCATGGATTTTATAACTGGAACTTGTAAAAGGTTCCTTTTTTTTTGGAGATATTTGAGTTGGGCAAAAGTAACTTTATGTTCCCAAAATATCTTTCCAATGTGAGAGGTTCACATGATCATTTCTCAACAAAAAATATTATCTTGAGAAAACTTAACTTGAAAAAAATATTCTCTCGCAAAGTACATACTTTCAATTTATTCTAATCAAATAAACTTATCATTTGCTATAAAAAATAATAAAAGGTTGTAATAACAAGTAACAACTTTTTTATGTCAACAAAATTTACTGGCTTTGACCAAATTTTGTGTGCTCGTAATTATCTACTTTTATTTCTTTCAGAAAAAAAAATTAGAGTGAAATATTTCAACTTAAAAATTCACAAAAGATTTTCCGGTTGGATTACGAACATGCGACCTCCCATAATGAAAATATTGAATTAATCACTGAACCAATGACTGATTCTCATTTATTGTTTTAAACATCATATTAAGGGATCCGAATCTGCTGCGATTCCGAGCGGAATCGCAGGAACCTAAAATTCCGAATCAACGGTTCAAACTTTTCTGTACGCGGATCTCGATAATGTTTTGGAAAAGTAAATTTTCATACACGCATCTCGAAAAAAATCAACAGTTGATATCGGGATCGCAGGGTCCTGTGATTCCCGAGAATCACAGCAGATTTATTTTCCATATTAAGACATGACAACGACTATTTGAAGGTTTTATCCTTCATTAAATTTATCTAATGAACTTACTTAACTTCTATTTTTATTTTGTGGAAAATTTATAAAATTATATGAACTTATTTAACTTCTATTTTTAGCAAACTTGTAAACCTACAAAAGGTTCTTTTCTTTTGAAGATATTTGGGGTTAGGCAAAGTAACTTTATACCTTAAATTGTTTTCTTTGCATGGTGGAGGTTTAAATCATTTTTTAACAACATTTTATGTTAGAAAAAATATCTTAAGAAGCTAGAAAACTTAGCTCGATTTACTGATTGACCACTTGATCTTGATTTGTCAAGTAAGCATTTTTATTTTATTCCAATCAAGTCAATTCATCATTTGCTAAAAAAAAATAACAAGAGGTTGATGCAAATATCCACATCAATAACAAATAAAAACTTTTCTAAGTCAACAAAATTATGTCTAATATTATAAAATTAAAGATCATCCGCATCAATATAAAAAATACACCATATTAAAACTTTATTTTATTACATAAAAATAGCAGAGTGAGCTAAGTAAAACAAATCTTAAAATCACTGATTTTCTTAGTTTAATTTAATGCCTCCCTTGTTGCAAAAGAATTTTTTTAATGACCTTTAAAATAATCTTTTTTTTTATTTATAATCTCATAATTTCCGTCGTACATTTTCAGTGTGTAGCGAGTGAATATTCCCTGTGGTACTGCAGAGGATAATATAGTCAGAACCAAGTTAAACAAAAATTCGAACTATATTTGGAATATAGAAGGATGTTTTCAAATTCGTACAAATTTAAATTAAACGGTCCCATTTGTTCTTAATTAAAAAAGAAATGCTGGTGCAAGTGATCATGGAGCACCCAAGAAAATCTCCTTTTCAATGGGAAGCATAAAGCAGTTGGACTACACATAGGTCAGCGCCTTCAAACTTATTAAATTTTAAAATAAAACCTAAATCTTGTACTAAATTATATGATTTGGTGACCCACAAAAACCAACCTGTGTAAGAATCGCTGTTCGCTGGCAACCGAATAATGCTTCAAAAAAACCCATGGAATAAGAATAAGATATAGAAGCACAGTTCTAAATTTGGAACAGCTCCAATTGAAAGGGATGGGGATATCAGATATCTATAGAAATAATGTAATGTAGACTGAAATTAGGAGACAGAATCATCATAGTATAAATTAATTATAAAAAATTTGGTCCTTGTATAATCATCCATAGGAAAACAGCTCTTGCATGCGCTTTTTATACCAACAAGATGGTGCTATGGGAGCTTTAAAAAGTAATTTATTTAATTTTTCTGTTTATTTATTATACAGAATTCACAAAAGTAATTGATAAAATAAATTTATATAAAAGTGGATAATGTTTCACCGATTTCATTCATAAATCAGTAATGTTTTCAAGGTACCACGCCACTGATACCAATACAAAGTGACCTAAAACACTATATTGATAGGTAGGTAAACTCTAGATGATTTTTTCTTTAATCAGAAAAATCATTTCTCATATATAATTGTAAGCACCTAAATGTGTTCTTTTTTTAAAGGGAAAAAATAGACAGTCAGTCATTCAATCAGAGATGCAATTAAGGTTGTGACTACATAGTAAAGTTACTGAAAAAAACAAGGATTAGTTATCAAAATATATTTTGAAAAAGCATATAACAAAATTAATTGGACATATCTCTTAGAGGTTTTAGAGAGTAGAGGTTTTGGCTCTAAATGGATACTTCGGATTAAGGAATGGTTATATAGCTCGCAATCATGTATCACTGTAAATGGAGAACTTACCAATTATTTTTACTGTAAGAGGGGAGTTAGACAAGGTAATCTCTTGTCTCCATACTTGTATATACTAACTGCTAATACCCTTAGTAAAAAAATTCAAAAAGGCAGATTGCTCAAAAGCTAATAGGATTAGGTCCTAATGTTATTGATCAATTTCCTCATACAAATTGCCACTATGCAGAAGACATCATACTATTTCTCAAAAGCAAATGAAACCAATGTTCAAAATGTTTGGTGGGCACTGATTTCTTTTGAAGCTTTATCATGAATTAAAGTGAATTATTCTAAAACTGTCATGTGCCCCATTAATATCTCTAATGTCAATTAATATGCCTCTCTCTTTAGATGTGGGATAGCCACATTCCCTTTACAATATATAGGACTTCCCCTACATACACATAAACTTACTAAAAAAGAATGGGCTTTTCTCATTGATAAAATAGAAAAGAACTTACAAAATTAGAAAGGTAGTCTTCTATCAATAGGAGGTAGAGTCACTTTACTCAATTTTGTCCTATCAGCTGTACTACTTTACTCTCTTTCCATATATAAACTCCCTAAGTTTGTTATTAAACAAATTGACCAAATTAAATGTAGATTTCTATGGCAGGGGACAGTTACCAATAGGATGAAATATTCTTTACTTAATTGGCAAACTTGTCTTTCTAAATTTTTTGGAGAATTAGATATTCTTGACCTCCAACAAATGAATATCTCACTATTGATAAAATAGTAGTGGAAGTTTAAATATCCTACTTATCATAGTCCTTGAAAAATCATGATTCTTACAAAATATTTCTCTCAATCTATAATTACATATTCTAAATTCTGGAAAACAATTACTGACTTGCATCATCTAGGGCAACTGAGTGTTACATATGAACCTGGAGAACAATCTCAGATCTCTTTCTAGCATGATATTTGGTACCAACAATGTAATATGGCAACTAGATACCCTTATCTCTATGTGTTAAGAAATCTGAGGGATTTTAGAGGAGATCAGAAGAGGCGAAGAGCCACCGAAAGAACCCAAATTTTGATAGATAATTTTGTCGTAACTCCTCTGGACACAGAGAAAGTGTTTTACATATTAAAAGGTAAACTTACATATATAACCCTGAAAATAATAGAAATAGCAAAAATGGTGAGATAAGAGACACATCTAACAATCTCCACCTTGGATCTTAATCTCACCCAAAAGAAAACAAAAACATAAAACAAGTACAAACTAACAACAAACAGAAATCAATTCAGCACAGTAGCTGAACTTCGCAGTTGGAATAGGCTTCGTCAACATGTCGGCCGGGTTATGGGCAGTAGCTATCTTGTTGATCTTTACTACGCCCCTTGAAATCACTTGCCGAACAAAATGGAACTTGACATCAATATGCTTGCTCCTTTCGTGATACATCTGATCCTTCGTTAAATGAATTGCACTCTGACTATCACAATAAACAGAGATAGGATCATCACAAGTTGAGATTTCTTCAAGCAAACCTTTAAGCCAAATTGCCTCCTTAACACCTTCTGTAAATGCCATATATTCGGCTTCTGTTGTTGATAATGCAACAGTGGATTGAAGAGTAGCCTTCCAACTGATTGCACATCCTCCCAAAGTGAAAACATAGGCAGTCAAAGACCGCCTCTTATCTAAATCACCCATAAAGTCCGAGTCTACATAACCTGTCAGTTTCATGTCACTTTTCCCAAACTCCAATCGAGCATTTGCAGTGCCCTTTAAATAGCGAAGAATCCACTTCACTGCCTCCCAATGCACTCTACCAGGACATGACAAATAGCGACTCACAACACTAACAGCATGAGCGATATCAGGTCTAGTGCAAACCATCAGGTACATGACACTCCCAACAGCACTAGAGTATGGTACTCTCGACATGTAATCTTGCTCCTTCTCTGTTTTCGGACTTTGTTGCCTTGATAATCTGAATTTTGCAGCAAGAGGAGTTGTCACTGGTTTCACATCCTTCATCTTGAAACGATCCAAAACCTTCTCAACAAAACACTTTTGTGAAAGATACAATTTCCCTTTAGGCCTATCTCTCGTGATCTCCATCCCGAGAATTCTCTTTGCAGCCCCTAACTCCTTCATCTCAAACTCTGAGCTCAATTGTTCCTTCACCTTTTTAATCTCCTCCTTGTTCAATGCCGCAACTAACATGTCATCTACATAGAGAAGTAGATACATGTAACTCCCATTAGACAACCTTTTGAAATAGACGCAACTGTCATACTGTGATCTACAAAATCCAATATTTTCCATAAAAGAATCAAACCTCCTGTACCATTGCCTAGGCGACTGTTTGAGACCATACAAAGATTTCTTCAATAGGCACACATGATTCTCTTTACCCGAGATTTGGTAACCTTCGGGTTGCTGCATATAAATATGCTCCTCTAGGTCACCATGCAAGAAAGCTGTCTTTACATCTAATTGCTCCAACTCATAATTGTTGGCAGCCACTAAGGAAAGTAAAACCCGAATAGATGTGTGCTTTACCACAGGTGAGAAAACCTCATTGAAATCCACACCTTCAACCTGACTGTAGCCTTTAGCTACTAATCTTGCCTTGTATCGTACACCAGCATTATCATCCTTTTTCTTGAACACCCACTTACAACCTACAACTTTCTTTTCTTTGGGTTGCTCAACAAGTGTCCATGTCTGATTCTTATGAAGAGATTGAATCTCTTCTTTCATGGCAGTTTTCCATTTCGCTGCATCAGATGAAGCAATTGCTTCCTTGTAATTTGAGGGTTCACTAAACTCCACCTCTTCTGCAACTGCCAAACAGTAAGCAAAATCAGAAAAACCATACCTTGTAGGTGCTTTAGTTACCCTCCTTTCTCGATCTCTAGCCAAAGAGAAAGCTTGTTGCTCCTCTTCATCCGACAAATCTGATTCACTCTCGGCTTGAGGAAAATCAGCATGAACTGAATGAGACTGAACCTCGGAAACATGGATCTCTAACTCCACCTTTTCCTTCACTTGCTCAATCTCCTTAACAAGCTCAGGTTCCTTTACTTGCAACATTGCTGACTCATCAAAAGTTACATCACGTGAGATCAGAAACTTTGGAGACTTTGGGTCCGCACACCACAGGCGAAACCCTTTTACTCCCTCACCGTAACCAAGAAAAATGCACTTCTTTGCTCTAGGATCAAGCTTGTCTTCCTTTACATGCGCATATGCGGGACATCCAAATACCCGTAATATCGAGTAATCAGCTGGCTTACCCGACCACACCTCTTTTGGTGTCTTGCATTCAATGGCACTGTGTGGAGAACGATTCACCAAGTAACAAGCCGTGTTAATGGCTTCTGCCCAAAATTCTTTGCCAAGACCCGCATGAGAAAGCATGCATCTAGCTTTCTCCAGTAATGTCCTGTTCATTCTTTCTGCCACACCATTTTGTTGTGGGGTACCAACAACTGTTCGATGCCTCACGATCCCTTCAGCCTTGCAAAACTTATCAAACTCTTTATTGCAAAACTCTAGGCCATTGTCGGTTCTCAACCGCTTAATTCGCTTACCGGTTTGCTTCTCAATCAAGATCTTCCATTGCTTAAAAATATTAAACACCTCACTTTTTTCTTTCAAGAAAAAGACCCAAACCTTTCGTGAGAAATCATCAATGAAAAGAAGCATATAACGAGAACCATTACCTTTAGAAGGTACACGTGAAGGCCCCCACAAATCAGAATGAATGTAATCCAGAGTCCCTTTGGTGCTATGCACAGCAGTGCTAAAACTGAGTCTTTTCTGCTTGCCAAAAACACAATTCTCGCAAAAACTGATTTTTCCAGTACTCTGACCACATAACAGCCCTTTCTTGCTCAATTCGGCCATACCACGCTCGCTCATGTGACCCAACCTCATATGCCACAATTTGGTATTGTCTGAATCTGATAGAGAATTCGCAACTGCAGCGGTGCCTATGACTGGTGTACCATTCAGAAAATACAAAGTCCCGATCCTCTCGGCTTTCATCAATGTAAGAGCTCCTTTTGATACTTTGAGAACTCCACCTTCACTTTGAAATTTACAACCAGCCTCCACAAGACACCCAAGTGAGACCAAAATCTTTTTCAATTCTGGGATATGCCTAACACCCGTCAAAGTGCGGGTAATACCATCATGCATCTTAATCTTCACTGTACCGACACCGGCAACCTTGCACAAATGGTCATTTCCCAAAAGAACTCCTCCATCACATGTCTCATAAGTTGCAAACCATTCTCTTTTTGGGGTCATATGCTGAGAAGCCCCCGTATCCATTACCCAATGTGTCTCAAACTTATCATTTCTGTTTGACACAATCAACAAATCTCCTACTGACTCAGATTCGGCTACATTAGCCTCTTCAGTGGAAACACCTTTTTGGCTTGCCTGCTGTTTATTTTTCAGCTTGAAACAGTCAGCCTTTATGTGTCCCATTTTCTTGCAATAATTGCATGTCAGGTTTCTATGTTTGGACCTTGAACGACTTCTGTTAATGTGATGACTCTTTTCCTTTTGTCTACCTCTCTCAACAATCAACCCAACATCCTGATGACTACTTCCTGCCTTGGTAGAGTCCAAATCGATGTCGGACTTAATTGAGAGATTGTTTTTCACATCATCAAAAGTGAGAGAATCCCTACTGTGGAGAATAGTCTCCTTGAAAACTTTATAAGAATTGGGCAACGAACACAACAAAACCATGGCCTTATCCTCATCATCGGTTTTTATACCAATTCTTTCCATGTCATTCAACAAAGCAGTGTATTCAGAAATATGAGATTTAAGGGGAGTACCTTCACTCATTCTCAAAGAATGAAACCTCTGTTTCAAACGCAAACGATTCGTGACTGTCTTTTGCATATAGGTTTTCTCAAGCTTTGCCCAAGCGTCAGCTGCTTTGGTTTCAGTAAGGATTTCCTGAAGTGTGCAGTCACTAAGACACAACTGAATCGTTGACAAGGCTTTATCTTCCATTATCTCCCACTTCTTATCATTATCAGCACCCTCTAATTCTTTAGGTCGATCAGTTAAAGCTGCCTTTACACCCATATTTGTCAAAATAGCTTTCATTCGTATTTGCCAAAGTGCAAAACTGGATGTACCATCGAACTTCTCAATATCAAACTTAGACCAATTTGCACTCATCTTAATGGGCAGAATTAAACGAACCTGCTTCAATTTTGCGCTACCCAAATTGACTGGGTGTTGTCGCGGTTCACCAAAGAAAAATCGCCGCTCACTGAGAAATCTCAACGCGATTTGAACAAAAAACGCTCGCGACGAGCGGATCTGACTGGAGAGGCGAAATTGAAACCCTAGCGGCAGCAAAACCCTACAATAGCAGCGGACTGATCTGAACCCTGGAACCACCGAAAGAACTGCCGGCGGCGAGATGGCTCTGATACCAATTTGTTAAGAAATCTGAGGGATTTTAGAGGAGATCAGAAGAGGCGAAGAGCCACCGAAAGAACCCAAATTTTGATAGATAATTTTGTCGTAACTCCTCTGGACACAGAGAAAGTGTTTTACATATTAAAAGGTAAACTTACATATATAACCCTGAAAATAATAGAAATAGCAAAAATGGTGAGATAAGAGACACATCTAACACTATGAAATTTGTCAAACAACTGATATACCACTCCAGCAGGTCATTAACTCCCAAGGAGCTGATATGAAATTTAGAAGAACCTTATATGGAATACTATACTTATAATGGATTGAAATATTGGAAATCATCAGTACAACTTCTTATACTCATTTAACTGATAACTTAGCTGGAGGTGGGACACTTCTGGCAAATTTACAGTTCAGTCCCTATATAAGTTTTAAACTTTAGGGGCATTAAACCTAACCATGCCTTATTATGGTGGACAGTTCCTATTCCTTTGAAGATTAGAGTGTTTATGTGGTTAATTAGGAAAAACAGGATTGAGACAAAACAGAATTTGAGAAAAAAGGGTTGGCCTAGAGATACCACTTGCCAATTCTGTCAGCTTCCAGAAACAATCAGTCACTTATTCCTCCACTGCTCTTTTACTAAGCAAATTTGGTTTTGGATGGGGTCCTGTCAAACTCTTAAGGTTAACTGGCACAATTTTTTTGATATTATTCATTTTGCTAATCAATTGCCTTCCTTACACAGATCTGCTTTCTTAGTAGTTCTCAGTGCAGTGTGTTGGACAATATGGAAATATAGGAATGATTTGTGCTCTGAGAAAGGTAAGAAAAAGATAGTTAAACAAATTATATTACTAATTATTTCCCTTGTGCAATATTGGACAGGTGTTGTCAAGCCACGGGTACAGGAGTGCACTGCTCTCTGGCTCCCTGAGGTTCTAGATGAAATCCCATTGGACAGCTGGCATCCAGATGAATATCAGATGATAGATGTAGAAGAGGAATAGACTTCCACATGAAGATCTCCAATACCAGTACCAGTAACAACAGAACGAACAAGATCTTTTTTGTTATTAGTGATATATACCTCAGTCCTCAGTGTGTGTGGCTTATGAACTGTTGGATAGGATTTAAATCTTTTGATAGTATGTGTCCAGCTGATATGCTGGCCTATGTGCTAAGTTTTGTTGATTTGCTAAATCTCTGAATAATACTTTGGTGTAAGTTAACTATTTTTCTCTAATGAAAATGGGCTTAGGCCTTTTTATCAAAAAAAAAAAAAATTAAGGTTGTGACTTGATAAATATTGTCACATATAGGAAATATTGTTAAAAAGATTTACTGAAAAAATATGTACCGGATGATTGGATGAAGTACAGCAACGCTAGAAAAGGTATAACAATTATTAAAGAAGATATATTTTGTAAAATTAAATTGACGCATTTAAGAAAGAATAGAAACGACATATTAATTAGATCAAGAAAATATAATGTACTGTGAAGATAAAATAATTTAAGAAACAAATTAGAGCAAACATGGAAATTTCTACTTAGACGAAGCCCAGTAATTACAAAGAAATTCTGTAATTATAAGCACGGACAACTTATTTTGTTTGTCGCTGTTCATTCAAATATTTGTCATTTATATATAAAGGTAAAATTTGACCAGTATTGACTAGACAATTTGATAAGTAAAAAAAAAAAAAAAAAATTGCTTGGATGAATTTTAATTTGATTCCGAGTTGAAGCTTGTAGAATCATAAACCGGTACTTCATTAAGAATAGCTGTTATAAAACAGAATTAAAAATGGAAGCATTTAAATCATTTAGGAATTTGGGTAAACATTTGGATATATCTGGAATTCTACTTCTACTATATATACCCTAACCTATTTGTTTTTATAATAGCACCGGTTTTCGGGTGTTTTAACGACATTTGCATGTTAGGTAACTAACACCAAATCTTGTGACTTATCTCTAAAGAAAAAACATCAAATCTCGTGACAACAGAAGGATCTTTAAGAATATGGTTTCTTTTTGACAAACGCAAGTAGCTGCAGACTTGTAGGCAAGGCATGTCCATTCGCACAACAAATATCAATAAACAAAGAATCACAAGACTCAAATGTCTTAACACTTCCAAATTTGCAATTAAATTGGAAAAGAGATAGCATCAGATTTGGGAGCATAAAGAAAAAATATATATTATTTATGACTAGACTGGAAATTTTTTCCAGAAATTACTTGCAATTTAATATTTTTGACTCAACATCGAGCAAACTATCAAACTATCATTAAGTCCAACCGTGTGAATTCAGATTTCGGAGATATAATTCGCTATTCATTTGAAACGAGGATATTTTTTTATATATAGAAAATAATGGAAAAAAAGATAGAGAAAAAGAAAGAATGTATGAGAATTTTCATAGGTAGTAAGATCGGTGGGGCTCCCAACAATTCTAAATATATATTTTTTTTACTGCAAATTTTATACTGGTAGTGAGTTGTATTGGTCCTCACAAAAAAAAAGTTAGAATCAATGGGAGCTCCACAGACCTTACTACTCATAAAAATTCTCATGTACTCTTATTTTTTCTCTCTTCTCTTCTATTATTTTTTCTGTGTCATGGTCCAACTAAGAATTTATTTATATATGTCTATTTATCTTCCAAAAAAGAATCAAATAATTTTTTTTTTATGGAAATTCCATAAATACTAGGATTGTAGATTTAGCCGGGATCACAAATTGAATCTGCAATCCCAATTGGCGTCCAAATAATACCACCTGGATCAACATTTAATGGGGTCGCAGATTCAATCTGCGATTCCACCCAAAAGGATTGCAGATTCTGATAAAAATTGAATTTAGAAAAAAAAAAAAAAGGTTATTTGGTATTTTTTCTAAGATGGTAAAAATAAAAATTTCGGTATTCTCCATTCGATTCCTCTGACTTGGGTCTTCGGATGATGGATGATTCTAGAGGAAGGATTGTAGGATATCTGAATTCTAAGTATTAGACAGAGTATAGCTTAGAGCCTTAATGGGTCTACTTAAGACAGAGTAATTGTTTGTAATTAGATCAAAGGTCTATATATAGACCATATATAGGATGTAACTGAGAGAGGTTAATGAAATTACAATTGTTAACAATTCAATTATCTGTAAAGTTAGATTTTTTTACTAATTAGACTGCTGACAGTTGGCCGCATTATGCACACTAAATCTAATATATAGATTTATTTTATGACATAAAATAAAATTTGCAGTAAATGTTAATCTTTCAAAATTTCCAAATACTGGACATATTTTTGTTTTGTTTTTGGGACTGATATTTATAACAAAATTTGAGGATTTGATCACCAACCATCTTTCTATCAAAACCATGTCTCATCTTCCGAGTTCTGGAGCAAATCCTCCTTTAATTTACTCAAATCATTATGACATGCAACATAATATAATCTGGCGTGCATTTGGTCTAACATGCATATATTATATATAATAAATTCAGTGAATCAAAACCAGAAATTAATGCCGTTGGAGTCGGTTAAGGGCAAATGGATGCTTGTTATCGATCGAACCTCTGAACATCTTTTCATGCTACTGTTGGATTTCCATGACTTGTCAGAACGGCTAGCTAATACTAATAGGATATAACACATTTCTTTTCCTTAAAGAGTTTAAAAGGGTCGTTCTTTGCTTCTTCCCTAGTTCATCATTGGTAATTAATAGAACTGCAAAACAGCTAATTACTTAATATTGTATTAGTCTAACAGCTAACTAGGATTGGATGTGATTTCATGTGGCATTCAATCAGGTACGTGGTAACTTGGTATAAAAGTGTTCAAGTTGAAGACAATTAAATGGGCCGCAGCCCATTTAGCTTTTTCATCGGTCTTGAGACCAAACCGATGACATTTGGTCTTTTTCCCATCGGCTACAAGAAAACACCGATAGTGTTTTTTATTCTATTTAAAAGGTGCAGCGGAAACTTTTTTTTGGTTGAGAGAGCTATTTTGTGAGTCTTTGAGAACCGATCTCTCTGTTGCCTTTTCATCAAACTTTTCTAGGATTTTGCTCTATTCTTCTTGTAATTGTAAGAGAATGTGTAAGAGAGTGTTATTATGAGTTCTAATTTCTTGTACTTGTAAGACTGACTCTTTGATCTAGTAGATTTGTGTCGTATGCTCCCGAAAGGGTTTCCACAATGTTCTTGTAAGTTGGCTCTGACATGCAAGCAAAACAAGTGATGAAAACAAATTCTCTCTTTTCTTATGCACAATGAACTTAGGAATTTATTTATAAATACATAAATCATGCTTTACATATCGGTACATTTCGAGGAATTTTGGGCCTCAAATCATTACCCAGCTTATGTTTCATTCTTATTTGAAGGTACTTATTTCGGCCTTTAAACTTCTCAGCAATATGCAATTTTGATCAAACCCTACATGAGGTAAAGTCGATCGTGGAATTTGTTTTATTGAAAATGTTATGGCAATAATAACCAATCAAGGGAAATGCTTGACTACTGGATTGGATCAGCACTGAATAAAATCAAACAAGTATCATTGAAGTTTAACTGATTCGAGCTGCAGAGTTTAAGACCAAAATTGAAACTTCTAAAGCATATGCAGACTAAAGGAGAATTGAATGACAACTAATGGAACATTTGTGTAACTAACACAGATAATGTAAAACATGAATGTTGTGTACCAGCTTCATAGCATTTGAGTCAGTAGTCATACTGGTACAAGTTGATGGTTAAGCTTAATAAATGCAAAAGACAAGTTAAAAATCATGATTGGTGCAACAATCACCTTAAAATAATCTACTTTTTTCTTTTCTTGTTTTTCTTTGTCTTCATATTGGTAGCAGTAATTCGCAGGTACTCGGATGCTGACATATCACTCGTCTTGCCAAATGTCTCTTCATAATACTCCCACAGCTCAAACCTAAATTGAACAAAGGGGTGAAAAGGTTATGTAAAAGCAAAACAAAAGCAAAAGATTTCATGTATACCCCTGAAAAGAAAATTCAAATATACCCCTAAAGTACTCAAAAATGCATAAAAGATAGGATAAGGTCAACTGAATACCAGCTCTCTCTATGTTCTCAAAGATGTCCAAAACTAACCATTATTTATGCAGAAATAACAGCAAGGCAAAAGGAAAAGGTATTGTTTGCCCATCATTTAAAGGCTGAACATTTTCCATGTATAATAGGGTTTCTGGTAACATTTCTCATTTTGCATTGGAAATATACCAACTTTGATATTAACAGAGTAGAAATGAAATTGACCCAATAAAACCAGATCAAAAACATGTATGATGAATACACAAAGATAAGGATAAATCATTTGTTTTCCTTACCAATATGCCAAGAACTGAAAAGGCGCATACTTCCCATACATTGCAACGATCTCTTTCTCGATAGTGGTAATTGTACAATTAATTTTATGGAACTGTAAATTAGAAAAAATATGCATTAGATGAGCAGTTCCCTCTCTAAGCTGATCTGAACAAATAAAGGCTCTTAAACCTTTCTGAAAGAATAAAATTAGAGGTCATAAGTTAAGCTAACTATTCTAGCAATGCTTACGCAAGAAAACATACTTTGATTAAGTCAGAAGCTCCATTGTGATAACATTTCATAAAAAAAAAACACATTATGAAGCTTCAGAAATAAAACAGTAATTTATGACATTTTGTGGCAAGTTCGAACAACAACTATTTATCATTTTTTTTTTCTTTCGTTATGACTGAGGATACTTTTTGGGTATTAATTTCTCTTCTCTTTTGTTATGACTGCAGATACTTTTCCTTGGCATTTGTCTTTGTGCTTATGATGTTTAAGTGTTTATGTGAGTGCCAAACCAAACAATGTTACATACATTGTCAGTCAGGTCCTTTACCAGTATATTCTTGTATTGATTATTCTGCTATTTGAGAGTTAATAACAAGCAAGAAAGGAAACAAGAAATAAGTTTAATACCGTTTTAAAATGACGTATTGTCTCGCTATCAGCTGGTATCTTATGAAAGTACCCCAAGCACATCAACACATTTGCACATGTAAAGGGCCCAAAACCAGGAATGTCCAAGAGCTGAGAGTATAAAGTATCATACCATGACAACATATCACAATCATTACATGACTCTTCCATCTTTTTTACTTGTACATCTCCTCTCACCACACCTTGTGCCAGAGACAAAATTCTCTGTGCACGATAACCCAGCTTACATCGCTCGGCCAAGTACTTTGCATCCAGAGCTGCCAGCTCATCAGCAGTAGGGAAGTCTCCAATTTCAATTTCATCAGCATGATCTTTAGAATTATTGGTTAATTCTGTCTTGCCATCTGCTGGCTCTTCTATAGATTTTCCAAACTTGGTTTCTAATCTAATGGCAGTCTTCGATTTTGTTTTTGGTTTTGCACGCTTAGATTTCAGCTCCTTGGTTTGAGGGGTCTTTGGTTTAAAATCTTCCGAAGAGATGCCCGCTTTTAGCTCTGGTTGGAGGGCACAGAGAGCTTTAGCCATTGCCAAAGTTCTTGGCCATCTAAAGTAAAGTATTACAAACTAGAGATATTAAATTTTGTATCATGCTTTTGGAGCAAAAGGATTCCTTGTATACATTGCAGGTTAAAGATTTTTGGTCTTGGTTTATGAGTATGACCGTGATGAAGCTAATACCTAACAAATTTCAACCTACAGCCCATGAGGTAAATTATCCCCCTTTTAAAGAAACTGAAGGAGAGGGCAAAAAACAAAGCAAGTTCATCGGATGTAACTTGGCATTTATACCAGCATTCTTTGATTGTTGTTGGTTTAGATCATCCATTCCAAAAACATCATAAGCTCATTAAGCAAAGTACCAGTTAGTGTCTCACGTGCAATTGCAGAGAAGAATGCACTTGACCATGTCTTCAAAAAGAGTAGGAGACCGAAATACTCGGCCAAAGCCTTTCTTTTTAGCCATTTCGTGCAGCTCATGAAATTCCCGTACCACTCTATCATCATTTACAGAGATTCGAAGCATCCTTTTGACTTGACCCTGTAAAAAGAGCAATATTATGAAGTGCAATGTAGGACCTTGTAATATTGTATTTGAACTGTTGGCTTTGTTGCAATTGTTAGCTTATTTGTAAGGAAGACTGACCCATCAGGTCAGTTAAGTCTAAACAAACCATGTTACCAAGGACTCAAGGAAGTAAGTTGAGCTGCCAAAGTATCGCCAAACTGACTTTATTTATCTCTTTTGATTCAACATATCTTTCTAATTTTTAATCTTTGGTCGAGCCAACATAGTGTTATACCTTCTTTTCTACCCAATATACATTTTAGACATATCTAGTTTCACTGGTGCTCCTTTTTATATTTCTAATCATTATTAGTAGTCTTTTGTCAAATGCGAAGAGTTTTCCTCTCTCTCTGGTGACTTCCTATTTCCTAAGCCCATGTCAAACTAAAATCACGGTGAGAACTCAAAGCCAGTAACCAAGTTTTCATAAACCAGAGTATTGAAGTGGTTCGGTCAGGTTAATTTTTTCTCAAATTAACAATGAACTTTCCAGCTGCTGGATATATTATATTAAATTTAATAATGACAAACTTTTGCTTTCTTTTGTAACTTTTATACTAGGAGTTATACTAGGCGCAATTTAAAGAGAAGAACAGAAACAACAAGAACCTACCAGAATAGCCTCTTGATCCTGGGTAAAAAGGGAATCCGTGCCAAAGACACGAATCTCGAGAGCATCGGAGGGAGGGGACTGAGAGATGGAGACGGGAAGGGAGGTGGAGGGGGAGGAGGAGAGGCGAAGGGGACGGTGGAAGGTTTTGGAGACCGGATCCCAGCGGTTAGGGGCCATCATGAAGAGGCCGTGGCTGCACACCGCCTTCTCTAGGTCGAATGCGAATGCGAATCCTTCTCTCAAGGGGAGGCGGAGAGAGATTGACGGCGGCGACGGTGCAGGTGCAGGTGCAGGTGCTGCTTCTGGGATCGACATGGTTTGTTTCGTCATTCGTGGGGATCGACTGGGCCACTGGGAGCGGCGAAGACCGACGACTGTAAGGTGAATTGCAATACAAGGTTGAATTGCAATAGAATTTGTCGTCAATTAATTCGAGAATTTATAAATTTTATTTAGTTAAATTGATTTTAACAATTTAAAAAAAATTATTTATTTTTTCAAATCAATCCAATAAATTTTAAAATTAAGCATATCAAATTGCTTTATGAGCTTGAGAACACCTTAGTTCTACTCTAGTTTGTATTAAAAAAAATTATATTGACAACAAATTTATTTGACAATCATAACAACTAATTAAATATAGAGACAAATAAATAAAAATTGTATATCAAATTTAATGTAATTTGAAAATCGTTTGGTCATTCGTCTAGTTATTTGAAGAACTGACAATTTTTGGATTGATGACCGGGCAATTTTTTAAGTTACACCAATTTAATTATCAATCTATAGTTTATATAATATTAATTTTTTTTTTGTTATCATTTTCTCAGTTATTTCACAGTTAATGCAATACAATTTGAGTTGCAAGGAAAGTCTGTTGCAGAGAAACAACATGTCTAAACTCCGTATTTTTAGTAGGCTAAGGCGCTAAGCTACTTTAAAATAGGTAAATTTCAATGTTCTAAATAGCGTTTATAGCGTCATAGCAGGAAGGCTACAAAAAAAAGCTATAGCGAATAGCGTCGCTATAGCAGAAGCTATGCCACATAGCCTTTTTTTTTTTTTTTTACATTCCGTATATATATTCAATATTTGTACTAAATATCAACATTATCTAAAATCTCATAGAACAATAAAAAAACACCAAAGTAATTAAGAAATTATAATATTCATATTGAACCCGTACAAAGTCCAAATTGCGGTTCAAAATATCCATAGTAATATCATAAACTATTGATTGTTCCTATTAAAAATATCTTAAGCATCATGATTCATGACATAATCTATTTTTTTCTATTCAAATTTCAATTTCAGTTTGGACTTTTTTTCTATTCAAATTTCAATTTCTATTTCCAATTTCAAATTGATTTATCTGTAGCAAGTAACAACAAATTCAATTTCGGTTTGAGCTTTTTTTGATCTTTATTTAAAGCCCATATAAATTGCTTAAAAAATCTCATATTGTATATCGGCCGTAGCGCAAATAGCGGACCGCTATAGCGCTATAGCGGCCGTAGCGCAAATAGCGCATTTTGATGTCATACTTAGCGTTTGGGGTCCAAAAACACTATAGCGCCACTATAACGCCACTATAGCGCGCTATTTAGAACACTGGTAAATTTCACTAGAGGTCAGTAAATTTTGTTCTTTGTCACGAATTGGTCATTCAAATTTGATTTGTTCCTCTATAGCTACTGAATTTTACAATTGTTCCAATCAAGTCCCTCTCTAATCTTTTCATCCAAAAAATTGACTAAATATGTTTATTTCATCCAAAATACTAACAAAAAAGTTATATTCAGATAATTTTTTGGATGGAAAGTTAGAGAATAGCTTAATTGGGACAAATGAAAAGTTTAGTGGTTATAGAGAGACAAATCAAACTTGAGTGACCAATTCGTAACAAAAGACAAAGTTTAGTAACCTCCAGCGAAATTTACCCTTTAAAATATTACAAGTGAAATACATACAAACTTGCATTTAATCGAACATTTATACACATCGTGTTTAATTATTTTTTCAGAAACTTAATTTTTCTAAAATTATAAAATTAACTTATTAAGATTTTATATCTTAATGATATTTTTTGTAATATTATTCATATAAGTAGCACGATTCAAATTTATAATATAATTTTCCCGCTCGAATTATGTTGCCAAGTTAATACTATGGATCCAAAATAATTTTGACTGTAGTCATTTAAAAATTATAAATTTATTAGTTAATTTTGATTTAAAAAGGTTAAGTGATATTTTGCAAAAATGCAGTGTATCCCTCTTTAATCCTTCTCCCTACACTCTTGAGTGAAAAGATTAATTTAAACTATTAAATAGAATCAAGTAATTAAAATATGATGATAATTTCATAAGGCTGGATACTGGATAGCGTGAAAATTTGGGTTTTGTTATAAGTAATTGAAGCATAAAAAATCTTAAATTCAGATATTTAATAGTAATTCAACGACTCTTCTTGAATTCGAAGATATACATGTCGGATTATTGTTTATATATATCAAGCTTAGTATGCATCGTGGGAGATTCAGGAGTGGAATTAGAAAATTGAGACAGGAAACTGAGTGTTGTAATTTTATTTTATAGAAAAGATTAATAATATATTTTTGGTAAAATATTATTTTTAAATGATAAAATTGAAAATTTTCAATTTATAAAGAGTGCTTGGCATCCCTTCTCTTCTACGTATTTCCGTCCCTGCTGAGATTAGTCTTAAATTAAGTTAAAATTAATCTATAGTAACTTTGGTGTCAAATGAAAACGAAGATGTAACATGCATATTATAGACCAGTGTTTTAAAATGCGGTTTTTATACGGTATGCGGAAGGCTACCGCATACCGCATATATGATATGCAGCCGCATATGTAGATTTTATGCGGATTTATATATGCGGATTTTTTATTAAATATTTAATATTTAATATGTATATTAAAATAAAACAGTTTAATATTAAAAAGTCGTTGTGAGCATTTAATATTAGAGATGTATTACATCTGCATATGTATTATAATTTGCAAACACAAACAGTCCAATCATCTCATGTATTAAAGTCGTTTATAATTTGCAAATATAAAAAACTCAATCATCCTCACAGCAAAAGAAAGGTGAATCCTCACAGTCCAATTATCTCACAACCCAATCTCCTCACATGTGAATTCTCACAGCAACAGTCTAGTGCACTAGCCAGCTGGCAGCTGCCCAGCGCCTCAGCATTCCGGTTTGTAGTCTCCATTTAATCCCACAGTACTTAAATACAATAAGGCAGCATGTAGAGATGTTATAAAAGACTTCTGAGTGAGATGCTTGGAGAGAACACTTAGTAGCCTCACTGGGTTGGTACCTACTTGTACCAGTACATCACAACAACAAGCACAGCCAACATGCACCAGTAACATAATAGAGAGAGACAAGGCAACACAACAGGCATAGAGATAAGCAACACAGTCAGAAAGGAACAAGGCACACAGCCAGCCAAGCACAGAACAAGGGAAAAACACCAACTCGGTGCCAGTAAGGTCAGAGCCAAATAAGGCACCTCAGCTGGTACCAGTAAAGCCAGAACCCAACCCACAAAGTAACAGTACCAGAGACAAGGAAACAGCCAAAGAAAACCAGCACAAGCCAGTAACAGAAACAATGGCACAAAGAAAAAGGGCATCACAACCATCCCACAGTCAAGCCGGAAAAATCAACAACTCGCGCGAGACAATCATCGATCAATCATCGTAGCAAATAACACACAACGAGACATCATCAAGCATAACAAGCAACAAATAAAAGGGATGTGCATATTGATTACCCGGGATAGGCGTAAATCGCAAAGAAGGCAAGATCGGTCGGTACCAAGGGTGTCGTCTCGCCTCACAACCGTCACGATATTGCTAACCGAAACAGCACTAGCCAACACCAAGGTAGCACCGGCCAGCACCAAGAAAAGTCACAGAGAAACTGAGCTCACAAGCACAAACACACAAAACCTTAGGGCTTTGGTTTTAGCAAGCAACAGAGGAAAACATAAAAGAGAGCGAGGGAGAGTTTTCTCAACACATGAGTGAAATCAAAAGAGACAGCAAAACCAAAAACAGAGAGAGACTATATAACTCGGGATAACATCGCACGAGAGAGAGCGGGTTAAGGCTCTGACAGCCGTACAACCAAGGTCGTCGCGCACGAGGGAGATGTGACAGGGGTAGGTCAAGCGGCAAAAAACGCAACCACGAGAGAGAAAATGAGAGCGGGGCTCTCTCTGCTTCCTTCTCCAGGAAGAAAGAGAGAAAAAGAGTAGGGCTTGCGCCACATAGAGAGAAAAGGAAGGGGCAACTGGGAGAGAAAGGGAGGGGTGGGGGCCAGCGGCAGTGGTGAAGAGAGAGATGGAGGGAGAGATTTTTAAAAGAGAGGTTCGGATTTTGAGATTCGTGCTATGGATCTGAACGGTTGAGATTTTTCTTAAGTTCAAACAAATAGAACTTGTGCTCTCTAATAGAGAAAAACAAATGTAATTGATCAAGTAAAATCACGGACATTTGCATTTTAACAATTTGTACGATATTTCGAACGCTCATTACAATTAAAAAATTATTTATAACTTCATTAAATTTTTATTAAGGTTTCTATTAACATATTTATTTTCATAAAATTACTTATTATTAACATGTCAGTATTTTATTTTATGAAAATTTTAATTTATTAAATTGTAAGTTTTAATATAGTTCAATAACCAGCCTTGTATAATTTAGTTTATTTCCTTCAATTAACTAAGTTTTAATTTCCTTATTTAATCAACTAAATTTTTTAATTAGTTGTAGATTTTAATTGTTAGTCTAATTAAATAAATTTTAAAATTTTACACTATAACACATATTAAGGTTCCAATTTAGGAATTTTTTTATTGGTAGAAATTAATGAAAAAGAAGAGAGGGAAATAGAAAGAGTACGTGAGTTGTAATATTGGTAGAAAGACCGGTAAAATTCTTACCGGTCTAAAAGTTTTTTTTCCTTTCATTTTTTCTAGTAAAATATAATTTGTTTTATAAAAATAGATAGAGTATCTTAAAATTTAGATATAATAGAAACATTATATCTATTTTTTGAAAAACTTTTCATATTTTACTAAAAATCTAATATAAGAATTCTCTCCATCTATACATCAGATTTAAAAAAAAAAACTAAGTTTGGACTGGTAGAATTCCTACCGGTCCAAACTTTTTGATTTTTTAGACCGGTAAGAATTTTACTGGTCTTTCTACCAATATTACAACTCATGTACTCTTTCTATTTCTCTCTCTTCTTTTTCATTAATTTCTACCAATAAAAAAATTCCTCCAATTTACACGGTAGTGTAGGTACTGCATTGGTGAACCCAAATTTGTCATTGCTACAGTCACTTCTGTAGTACGTACGCAGTGAATTAATATCCTCTGCATTAATGTAACTTTTGAGTTTAAAGGTTTCCACCCTCCCTCTTCAAAATGTCAATTATCTTATGTATTAATGAGAAACACTTAATTAGATCGTGAAATAGAAACACTTATTAATCAAATTTAGATCCTTCTCTGACTCAAAAGGATATTTATTTGAAAAGAAAAAAAAAAAAAGAGAAATTTAGATTCGAGACTCTCAGGCTTCATTGCCATATCTTGCAAATTGGCCATTGACCAAAAAACTTGCTCCTACAAGCTTTTCATTACAAGCTCAAATTCTGATCTGGAAAGCTCCTTCTTTCGGGCCACACGCCAACGACCACATCTGATCCGTAATCCGACAAGGAGCAAATCTCAAGTTGAGTTCTTAGGTTCAAAAACTGCAGCGACCTCGTCGTGGGGAATTGACGCACTCTGTCTTCGTGCTCCGCAAGCACGGAAAGGTCTTAGAAAAGGAGTTGGCCTGAGTTGATTTCAGGGAGGCGGAGAAGCCATGGGAGACAGTATCGTTCACGTGGAGGGTGTTAGTTTTGTGTTCTAAAAGTTATCTTATGTTGATTACTTTTACATGTTATATTTATGAATTGAATGTTATATGCATTTTGTTCCATGATCTTTATGTTTATCTTTAGAAGTGTTCAAAAAGATGTTCTTGGTCTTGAGCCATAGAACTCTATACGATGACAAACATAAATCTCTAAAATGTTCACAAACTTAGTTATTAGCATAGAATACTAATATATCATGATAAGTTTGTCATGTTAATTAAAGTACATTGTAGTTCTATAAATGTTGATAAAGGCTTATCGTTTAATAATGTGAGTATATAAAAGGTTTAATTAATGTTTTCATTATGTCTCAGAATTCTTAAATATGAGATGTATTTCTTTTTCACATGAGAAGTATATAATGTAATTAATATTTACAGCTACTTATTATTAGTGGTGATAAAAATATTAGTTCTTTGTATATAACTTGCGAGAGAAAGTCATATGTTAATAATATCATTGTCCCTCATTTATAATGAGTAATGATATTTTATAGGCCCATTGGTAAAGTAAAATTATAATGCATACAATATAACTAAAGTGCAGCTATATATTAATAATTTACTTAAGAAACCAAGAAACGAATATGATATAAAGATGACACAGTCCTACTTTGTATATTATCCATAATATCATGTGGCAAGGAATAGACACAAGTAATATTATTTGTAATGCTACTTTAAAGAACTGTGTATTGTAAAAGGATATTTTACATCTCTATTATTTGAGTAACTATAATGTATAGCTAGAATACCGCTTATAGTTTATGGTAATAAAATGTTATTATGTCATTGTCAACATAACATAGATCATCTATATAGGTCACACCAACTGAACAAGAAACAAGAAGGATATTTTATTTATATGATGTATATTGTTTCATATGATATAAAATAAAATACATGTGATAAAATATTAAATATCATGACTACTTAGAACGAAGATAAATTTATGAGAAATGTGTATATATATTATTTGGCATAATGTGATGCACATTACATATTATAATATACATGGCACATAAATATAATGATGTGTATAACATTGTTATAATATAAGTTTATTAAAGTCCAAAATTAGTATGGTTTGAAGCTGGTACTGTAGCAGTTACTGTAGCGCGTATTGTAGCAGTGGCTAGAATTTGACTCTTTTAATTAAGAAGAATTATACTAAGAATGTTACACAATGGAAACCCTAGTATATTTATATATAAGGAGAGGTAGAGAAGTTTTTCATTAATCAATTTTTCTAAAAGTTATTTCTTTCTCTTCCTCTCTCTCCTAGCCGCTACCTCCTCTTCCTCTCATAATATTAGTCTCTCTAATGAAGGATTATTAGAAGAACAAGAAGGGTTATTAACTAGGTTCTAAACTTAGACTAGATTAAGATCTCTAGCAAGGTCTTTCGAATCTTTGTTTAGTTCAAGGTGAACACTAAGAGGCCGTTTTGACAAACGAAATATCCAAGAGACCTAAAAGAGAATACGACTTCTCTTTATTTATCAAATTAACATTTGATAGAGATATATCCAAATCTCCTTTAGTAAATAGATTTGTGATGAATGAATAAGTAAATAATTATTTGTGCATATGAATTACTTGAATAGAATTAGCATAATAAAGTAGGTCTGTAGATGCTTGTAAAAGAGTCAAAAAATTTAATTTTTAGCACCTTAACGAATCATGAAATCCTTTGTAGGGTGCGAGGGGTTTTGATTCGTCGGAGAAGCGGATGAGGAAGCAAAGAGCGAAGAGGAAAATGGAACCTAACGCCACTGGAGCAAACGGCTGGAGATAGGTTTAGTTAAATCTGAACCGTAGATGCAATCCAACGGTCGAGATCTTTAAACTAAAAAATTGCGTTAATGCAGAGGATATGGATTCCGTATGCAGTAGCCAGTAGCCACAGAGATACCGACATCCTTTTCTTAGCATCGAAGTCGTCTCCCTTCTCGGCTCGCTACACAAACGTCCCGCAAGAGACTCGACCAAGACCAACCAGAGCTAATTTATTTTGTCCCATCTCCTAACCCAAGACCTCTCGATTTTTGTCATATTTTTCCCCAGCTCCAGAAAAACCCTAGGAAAGAACATCGACGGTTCCTGTTCAATGGAGGGTGTGGGTAAATTCTTTGACTCCGTCGGATCCATGTTCAAGGGAGGTGATAACCTACCATGGTGCGATCCTGACATCATCGCGGTACAAATCCATAACCTTTCCCCCCAACTCCTATTGATCCGTAATACGGAGTCCATAGAATTTCTCATTGAATTGGTGTTTTAATTTTTGAATTCAGGGTTGCGAGAGAGAGGTTGCGGAGGCGGGAAATGAGGAGCAGAAGAGCGAGAGTCTGATGCGCTTAGCTTGGGCTCTCGTGCATTCAAGGCAACCCGATGATGTTAATCGTGGTATCGGAATGCTAGAAGGTAAATATGCATGTTTTTCTTTGAGAGCTTATCTTGTGTTCATTCATAAGATTGAGAGTAAGTCAATGCTAAATATGTATCTGAGAATAATGATGAGAACGGTCAGTTGAGGATAATTTTGCAAGTGAGGGATGATTGTGGCAAAATTGCATTATGTTGGGCTAGTTGTTCAACTTGACCTAAAATTGGGATCTTACGTGCTCAATTCAGGAT
The DNA here is from genome assembly GCA_025461125.1 of Carex kokanica. Lineage (NCBI taxonomy): Eukaryota > Viridiplantae > Streptophyta > Magnoliopsida > Poales > Cyperaceae > Carex > Carex kokanica. The sequence continues at coordinate 325,292 of JAJGRX010001122.1, read as the reverse complement.
ACTTAGGCTAAACTCTGTGGTACTGAATCAAATAGTCTAAGTGTTAATTGATTTCAAATTGGAAAGGGATATGATCTAGGCTTAATAAGCAAGCTTAATTCAAATTGTAAGTGCAGAATTGATGTAATTACGCATTGATACTAAATTTACCATTGGTTGGAGCATAGTTGTAGAATCGACAGAAAAAAAATTAGGTTGAGTTGCACAATTAAGCTTGAGTTATAATTGTAAATTTGAGTCTTAGGCTGATTTTGGCGAAGAATAATTGTTGGGTATGCCATAACATCTTGGTTATGGTAGGCTCAAGAAATTACTGGTTGAATTCTCTTAACCTAAATTGGATTAATGGTATTTGAGAACTTTTTCTTCAACTTTTTTTCTGATAAATACAACCTATTGCTTGAGTTAATAATCACTGAATCATCTGTTATTTATTTATTTATCGGTTCACTTATAAATATTTACTCTCTGGGCAGCTTCACTGGAGAACTCCAACAGCCCACTTCAAACAAGGGAGAAGATTTACCTGTTAGCTGTTGGCAGTTATCGGACTGGCAATTATTCAAAGAGTCGCCATCTTTTGGATCGTTGTTTGGAGGTTAGTTTTCTAACTATTCTAGAATGTATTATAGTTTTCTAACGTGAATATCATTGTTTAACCGTGCTAATTTTTGCCTTTAAAGGTTGCACCTGATTGGAGACAGGCACAAAATTTGTCAAAACTTGTGGACGACAAAGTTTCTCGAGGTCAGAATATTTTGATGTTTTGTGATTATACTTTCCTAATAACTGCACTAAAAGTTATATCATATTCCTCAACCTTTATTTGGAAGTTCTTGCCTGTGAATCTGAGGAGCTTTCACAAGTTTAGACAGCATTCATCTGTTATTTAGGAGGAATTGAATGCATCCTGCTGCGGAGCAGGGTTAGAATTTGGTATTATAATGGAATTTGAGCTTTTTTATAACAGTTATATTGTACCCCAAACTGAACCAAAAGAAAAGGTATGATAAGGTCCTGTGTTGTTTTCAGTTATCCTGGCTTGGACTTAACAGCATCCACTAAGACTCAATATTTCTTAAAAAAAATAATTATTTGAGATCCAACTGGTAATTAATGGTGCAGTTACAGCAACTTGATTGATTTCTGTAATTCTTAGCTTTGGTTTGAAAACCAACAGAAAGGCTGGTTTCTAGATTCTAATTGATTTATACTTTTGATAATAGATGGGCTGATTGGCATGGGAATAGTGGCCGGGGCTTTTGGAGTTGGGGGGCTTGCAATCGCTGGAATCGTGGCTGCTGCTACGTCGGCTAAGAGAAAATCAACAGAAAAGAAATAATTTCCCAATGGTTGTGTGCAAGTCAGTAGGAAAGAATTGGTTTTCTGAATAATTTGTGAATGATAAATGATTACTTATTTTGTTGCGTTTGTAAATTTTGTTTGGGCTGAATTGTAGTAGAACTAAAGCCTTATTAGGGTTTTTCTCTCCTTTTTTCCTCTTTCAATCCCCTAACTTATATATTGTAAGAGAAGGAAAAGGAAAAGAAAAAGGTTTGAATATTTTGCAATTGACGACTTGATTCCTTAGAATCCTAGAAGTACCTATAACTTGTATGATAGAATTTTGGGCTTCAGTCTGGACAGATATTATGCTCTATTTTAGAGGAGAAACTAATGATGAAATACATAAAAATAAAATTTGACGGGCTGAAATTGCAAAAGAGAGTTGTGTACTTGCCTGTATTTTGAGTTGGCAACTGCCGTATAAATTTTTGGACAGTGATAGTTTAAATTAAAGAATCTCAATAATAGAATCTGTTTTTAAAAAATAAGACGAAGAGAATGCCTGGTATTGGGGCTTGTCATCAACCCATCTTCTATCACATTCATACAATTTGCCAAACATCTCAAAATATTAAAATTTGCAAATAATTTTCTACGTAATCTTGGCATGATCGTAATAGATGTAGTACAGTGTAAGAATCTTCATCTTAAATAAACTTGGCCCATGTCTGTTTATATAGTGATATTAAACAGACATGTAACTTGTACATGCTCTGCATATAACAATTATTAACATGCCAGGCATACACCAAACAACTCCACACAAACATGCTTAAACTGTAATTAGCCCACTTATGTAAAAGTTCAATTCTTCAATATTGCAATTATCATGGTTCTTCACTGCCAACTAGTGTTAGCAGTATTTCCTTGTAATCACCAGACGTGTCACCAATAACATCACAAGTGACTGTAGTTTTGAATGTAGCTTTGTATTCTTCTTTGATCCTTTTCATGTCAATTTCAGCCCGGCAAACAATTGCTCTTGTTAGTGTATCCTCATCTGTACCTAGTCCCTCAATAGAATACCTAATCACCTAGAGAGAGAGAGAGAGGGGGGGGGAGTGAATGAAGTTAGTGGAACCACAGAGATAAATGAAAGGTTAAAAGTACTGAGATGTGTTGACAGCCTAAAAAATTATGTGATGCTGAAATTGTGTTATATTTGATATATACCTAAAGAGCCCACAGATGTTACCAGTACCTGACCTGATCAATAGGTATGAACCCATATGTTACCAGTACCTGACCTGATCAATATATGATAAAATATGAGAATCGTTATGCTTGACTAAGTACCTCTGCAAAGTGTTTTTCTGGAGAAGCCAAGCACCAAATGGCTCTGATCATCATATTGGCAAATTGACTGCTACTGTGATGATCTATATCCTGCAGATTTTTAGAAAAGAAAAAAAGATTCATAAAATTTCTGTCCACAAGTAAGATGATCCAATAGATTGTAATGTTACAAATAGCTGAAAGTCCCTGTATGAGTTCACTTCTTTAATTATTTTGAGCTCTGTGAAACCCTTCCACTATTATAGCCCATAGAACAGGAGTTAAATATTGGAACACTGGATGATCTCAATGCCAGCCTGGACAGGCTCCCACTTGAATAAACCAGCGAATATTAGAGAATTGGTTTCGGCAATTTATCATGTTGCTTTTACTTGCAAATTTTGCTTTGCGTGTTAATTGATATCAGAAGGAACATGAGCCCCAATTGGGTTTAATTTAGTATTGACTGCACGGCATGAAAGAATTGTGGCTTACATGGGCCAGAATTAGTCATCAGGGGATCAGGAGATGGGTTCTTCACATACCAATCAGGTAAGGAACAGTTCTGTACCACCATTGAATTAAAATCCTTGGCACACTTGAATAAACCAAACAAAAAATTCGCAGAAAACAAACAGATTAAGTTCTTAACCAAAGGAGAGGGGTAGGAAGGTCAATGTTACCTCATCAATGGATTTTCCAGAGAGTCGCTTGTAGTGAAGAAAGGTCGCCTTGAGCTGAGACTTGTTCCTTGTGGTGACTATGCGAAGAAAATCTTCGTCATTAAGTTCTCTCTTTTTCATAGCATTTATAAGCAATGAAGCTTCAAATTTTGCCAACTCGCTCATTACATAATCATCTGTGTATCTGTAGCTGCTCACCAGCCTCACCAAAAACTGCACATAAACAACACCTTTTCTCGTAACTCTTTATCTTATTTACACGGATAAAATCAACACAGATATGCCTTTTCTTGTAACTCTTTATCTTATTTCCTTCATTTGTCTGCACTGCAATACCATATGGTCCATAATCTATTTACTATTTTAATTGGATACCACTCAAACAATGTACAAGCTAGCATTGGTTTTGCAAAGAATTTATACATACCCCTCTTAAAGGCTCCTTGTACAAGGAAGAGGAAGCGATATCCTCTTCAAGTGAAGAGAAGAAGAGAGAGCGGTAAATGCGTCTAACAGCTATGAGATGGTCGGGAGTTGAAGCACATGATACTTCAATAATAACCCACATTGCCTTTTCACCCTTCCTTTTTAATGCCTCATGCACTAGCTTTGCATCTCGCTCTGCTGGGTCCATCATCCATAATATCATTGCTTTCTGTGAAGATCACAGAGAATAACTGTCAGTTGGTATTTAAATGTATACTGTCTTTTCAAACAACTACGGAAACAAAGAAAGAAAAAACGAATTGAGATAATGGTATTTTCCCCTGGAGATGGTAATTACCTAGATGTGGTTTTCTGTCCAAACTCCAAATTTTGCCCGATATTTCTCTCACTTTCGAAAACCACCCACCTCATTTAAGTTATTCACACCAGATGATTAATTAGTATGATGGCAAGGTGCATTTGGTTAAGTGTCGAAAGTGTCATACCTCCTTATAATAATACCTTTTCAATGGAAGCAATGAACTGAAAATTGGCGCAACGGTTTCTCTCTTTTTAGGTTATGCATACCCTTCTAATTATAAAATTGGGTGCGCATAATAGAAAATCCAGGGATAATTTATTAATTTGGTCCTTTTTCTTTAGATTTAACTATTCCTTAAAAAAATTGGTGTTATATTCATACAGAAAAAATGACCCAAAAATGTTGAATAACGCTGCAAATACATGGGTATCTCGTGGATTCTACTTTTTGTATACAATGAGTATTGCTTAGAGAAAATTAGTACCCTAAAATCCCCAGAGAGCTCAGATTGAAGTCGATCAAGGAGGGATTTCTTGTAAAGGACGGCATAGGCGCGGCGTATCTCTGCACGCTGCGCAGCTGTTCTTCGGCCGAGAATTTTTATAGCCACCTTTTCATTTGTTCCCAATCCTGTATATAGAATCACATCAAGTTATAGAAGATGAACTTGTAATGTTCAAACTTGCCATGTTCTTGACCAATAGTTACTGCTTGAATTGTGGTACCAACCACTAGAGGAACAAAATTTGAAACAGCCCGGTCTTCTCTAATTGAAAAAAGGACTCCTATACCAGTGCTAAGCAGCTCGGTACACCCACACAAAAATTGTAAATAACACAAGTAAAATGTTAGTAAAACACTCCAATTGGAGGTAATATCAAGCAAACTAAGTTTGTTTGCAATCTTAATCATACAAGCAATGCATTACAGATCCTTCCTCTTGGGCAAAGAAATTGGGAAATTACCTTCAGAAAAAGACAGCAGATGGAAATTTGAGACAAGTATAGTACCTTCAAATGCCTTTTTGAGCTCCTGAGCATCTTCCTTTGGGGAAGGAAGAGGGTTTGGGACATCTATGGTAGACATCTATCTTTTCTCTTCGTCTCCTTGGTGTTGAAGCTGAGATTATTTCTCCTCTGAAGCTGGAGGGAAGCGTTATACTAACACGCTTGATTATGGTTCCTTATTAACGTAGGTGTTTATGCACATCACTCCCAATATTATTCCACATTTTGAAAGAGAAGGCTCTGAGGCACTATTATTTATACTTCGACTCTGATGAGCAAATTACAAGAAGGTCCCTAGATTATCATACATTTTTATTTCGACCCTGAAAATACAATGAATAGTGAGGTAGAATTGATATCGTTACATTGTTTCTTCTCAATTTTCATGTACTTCTTCCATAACATAAAATTGTGAAATCAGGATCAAATTAGTTTAGTCCTTAAAAAAGATACATTGCCTTTTTCTTTTCTTTTTTAAATGGTTGGGACCTCTATCATTTTCCAGCCATTAATTAGTTTTAAAAAAAAAAAAGGGAAAGGAATTGCACTACACGTACCTACCATCAATTAAAATTAATTTCCCCATAACGTGATACACATGACATTTTTAATTATTTATCCGTTAAATATAAATAATGACAGGTGGAACAACAAAACAGATTTAATTAATTATCTTCTTTGTTCTAATGGTGTTGGCGACACTTAATTTGTTACCCAGCAATTGCAATAAATTTGGATCATTTATCATATGGCCACTAATAGTTTCTTGCTTTTAACTTTGTCTGCTTTGATCTGTTTACAGTTTTATAATTATTCGAGTTATTTTTCGGATTTCACCTAGAAAAAAATATTAATTAAAATATTATAACTTTATATCAGAAAATTTAATAATTTTTTTTTCAAAACAGTGACGACATATATAATAGTAAACAACACAATTAATCATGCAGTAACTGAGGAACTAAAAAAAATATATTATTTTAAGTTATATTGAAACTTAGACACATCAAATACATATTTTTTTTTAAATGAGAAAGAAAAACATGATACAAGAGTCATCTGGTCAACAAATGTCAAAGCTTTTACTGAGTATCAATTAATAAGAGAAATATATTTAATTTTTGAAACCAGGCTCTTGTAAATTTTCTTTCAAGTACATCTTACGAGAATTGAACCTACGTTTTCTGTAGAAAGACCGGTTCAAATATTTTGAACTTTTTTTAATAAAAGAAAAAAGTTTGAGGTTTTGTAATAACATTAACATTAACATTGATGAAAAATGATTTTACTAGTTACTACTAGCTGCGTTATTATTTACAAAACTTCTCTTTCTTATAAAATTTGCCTTAAATCCTTGCATTAAATAACGATAAATAACCAAAAGTAACCCGTAGCTTCATCAGTCTGAACATTAATTTAATGTCATTTATAAATTATAATAACAGAGTATCAAAAATGAAACCCCCTAGCAGTTTCATATCGCTTCTCCGTTATGCTAAAAATGCGCTCCAAATAGCTTCTTTCTATTCATGCATATATATATATATATATATACTGCTGAATGGCTAATGAAATTCAAGTTAACAGAAGAACAAAAAATGGCTGATGAAAATCAATTACTGAAAAAGGCTTTCTCAGGTTTGATCATCCTGACATGAACAACTATTTCGGTATAATTCATTAACTACAAAAACAAAGCAAATTTGACCTTGTAATTTTGTTCATAATAAGGTCATGGAGATTTTGGGGTGGATGAGGCGACAATGGTGGCGATGGTCACGAAATGGCGCCGACAGCCTGACCAAAAATCACGCTTTAGGAGAGATTTCTCTGAATTTTTCACAACAATTGGCAGCATAGAGAAGTGTGAGGATGATTATTTGCTCCGTCTTAAAACCGAGTTTTCTCGGTTCAAGGTAACAATTGCGTATATTATCAATGTTTTTTCAAGTATCTCATAACTTTCCATTATGCTATTAATTATGATGTGTTACAAAATGATGCTTGTCATGGAACAAATTATTATAATTCTACATAAAGCTAGCATTTTATATTTTCTTTAGATCATTAAACTACATTAAGGTACAGTATAAAAGCTGGAAAAGATTTGATCCATTTGTGTGCTGTGTGCATGTGTATGTGTGTGTCTAAAAAAAGCTGTTTAATTCTTATATTACTCTACTTTTTGAAAAGTATGTCTGAAAGAAAGAAACTAATGACAGCGCGCGTAGAAGTACTACTACTTTCATTTTCGATTTTAAAGCAGCATAGCATAAATATTTCGATATAATTTTTGTTTTCTGAATACACGAAACATATGGACGAATTTTGTTGAAATTGACAAAATATGAATAGTCCTTCCTGTTGGAAATTTATGCAGCTTCAACTTTTATAAATTTATAATGGAACAAAGTAAAAAACAAGTTCAACTTTATAAAATTGATATTATTCTGACTTTGTTTGATATATCAAATATATATGTTCTAAAAAAGCTGTTTCTTATATGCCTTGGTGTATTAATTTCCTTTTACAGAACATCATGGTGCTGTGGTTAATGCATCCTTGGGAGAGAGATGCACGTTGGATGCATCATGTGATGCACAAATCATATCCTTTCACTGTCATAATAGAGATTGCATGTACCCGCTCGTCAGAAGAGCTACTTGGTGCCAAGCGAGCGTACCAAGCTCTCTTCGATCATTCTGTCGAGGAGGATGTTGCGTACCACATCAAAGAACACTGCTCAAAGGTAGACTAATTTAGTTTTCTTTTCTTTCTTTTTTAAATCATGGATTAAAAGGTCAAGCCACCCACGTACCCAACACACTTTCAAACCTCTCTCTCTCTCTATATATATATTATAGAGAATTTTTCCACTTTGTGAGTTTCGAACCCATAACCTCTTACATGGGAGTCATGTATGTACCTTTGCCACTAGACCGAAGGCAAGTTCTTGACTAATTTAGCTTTTAAAGAGGAGGAAATTATTAATGATTAAAAACACAGTCTCAAGTGCGAGATGTAGTCCAATTTGGGAGGACCTAGGATATGAAATTAAATTCAAATAAAATAGGAGTTGTGTATTGCTCGAATCTGATTAAAGTAGATGATTTGAATTATAAGTTGTAATGTGCTTTTTAAATCATAAACTAGCTAGTAAAGTCAAATTAATGATAGTTCTGAATAGGTAATAATCCATATTATTTTTCAGCAATGGTGAGATAAAACCTAATAATCGAGATTATGCAACTCTGTTTTTTAATCTGTTTATCTCAAATTATTTGAATAGTTTTTTATCTAACCTTCTGTTTTTGAAATTTACGTTTTACCAGAAATAATACACTCCATCATTATTTAATCAAATAATCAATTTTGTACATGGAACTTTTCAGTGAAATTTATTAATAAATTCACTTCAAATATCAATTTGATTTTAATTAATCATTACAGTTGGTTTCTTGAACAGCTTCTTGTTGGCCTTGTAAGTTCATTCCGATATGAGGGCCCTCAAGTAGACAATGAAATGGCAAAATGCGAAGCAAAGGCACTTAACAGTGCGATAAAAAGCGCCGGATCAGCTGGTAAGCTAATTCAAAATGAAGAAATTGTCAGGATACTCACTACAAGGAGCAAGCATCATCTCAAGGCAACTTTTAAACATTACAAAGAATTGCATGGCAAGCCCATTGAAGAGGTATGTATGTGTGTGTGTAATCGTGCAAAGTTATGTGCTGTTAGCCTGTTACCTTACCTACACGCCCCGTGACTCCATGAGCGCAAAATATAACAGGTTGTTTATGCCAGCTTACTATTTTTCTTATCAGGTCAGATAGTTTGATATATATCAGGTTGTCCATACTAGTTACTCGATACCAGTGCTATATATATTTATATATATAGAGCTACACACTAGGGAATGGTGTGAAGCTTGGTACTTTGGTACCATTGCACTGATCAGTTTCATTCATACTGTATATGTACCTATCATTTTTTTCCCAAAAAAAAAAACTAAGAAATTTTAGTTAACCTTTTACTGACACATCAGTTAACTAGTCAAGTGTGTTGCTAATTGTATATATTGTAAAGTTTCAATTGGTGCCAAATGGATATTAGTAGAGTTGATTATCTAAGCACCAAATTACTCATTGATCTCTTCTAAATAGAAATTGCACATAATGATGAAACACTAATTCTTCTAATGTCTGGGATTGATTGTATCAGTTATGCCTTCATACTGGCCTGGATCAACATGGAGACATAATATTTTGAGTATACAAATTTTGGAGATATTCATTTTCCTAATTAGAGTTTTGAATCAGGATTTGGGTGCCAATTTGTGCTTACAAGAGACTGTAAAATGCATTGACAGACCCGCAAAGTATTTTAGCGAGGTGATATAGTTTTTCCATATTAAAGCAATATTTCTTAGTGAAAATTATCTTCTAATTCCTTCACATGCATATATTATTGCATTATATTTAGATGAGATAGAGGGAAAATATATACAATATATATAATTAATGAAGAGAATTAGTTCAGCAAACTAACTAATTATATTTGATTGCATTAGGTATGAGACAACAAATTAATTAAGCTCATTATATATATATGTTGGTTTCAGGCAATAAATAATGCTTTCAAGGAAGGAGCAGATAAACAATCAAAGATCGCTCTGACACGTGTGATCATATCACGTGCTGATGTGGACATGGAGGTGATCAAAGAGACTTATCATAAGCAATTTGGGATTAAGCTAGAAGATATGATAACAAAAAACACTCATGGCCGTTACAAGGATGCATTGCTTTCCTTGGTTGGAAAATGAACCAAGTATTAAATGATCAACTTAATTATTATGGCAAATGAACCAAGGATGCATTGCTTTACCTTTTCTTCACGCAATAAATTAAGTATTATATATTTCGTTAACTTAATTTCTTCAATGATGTAATAATGTGCTGTCAGGTTATTACTATAAGAATACTATATATATATGGTTCTCTTCGTATGTTATAGTCATGATAGTTTTTAATTAATTATATGTCTTAGCTTGTTCAATTTATATCCTCTCCTGACTGCTGTTGTTTATTTAAATTAGAATTGTGTCAAATTTTGCTAGAAAAAAATATACATTTCAAAATAAATTAAATCTTTACAACGATTATTTCAATTAAATGATCATATATATATAAAGTAAATTACAGAAAAATATAAATACATATATTTCTCCTTAATTGAGGAGAGAGTATGAAGAATGTGAGCCTTCTGATTATAATAAATAAGAAGAAAAAATAGAATTGGATGAAAGTGTTGATAATCTAATATAGTTGAAAAGTTTTGAGGTACAATTTTATTTATAGATTAGAAGTACATTGGTATTGATATTAAGGATATAGGCTATATTTGGTTGTGGCATTATTCCATAAGTATCTTGCTTTGCACTTATGCTGTCAAATATGAATACAATGTGATAGAATAGTATAGCATAAGAAATCACTTATACCGTTATAAATTAACCTATCTATTCAGGTTGCATAACTTATGCCGTGTCTCTCCTCTTAAATTAATCCACCTATTCAAATTTAACCCATGACTCAACTTTAACTCACAACCAAACAAGAATATCTTATACCGTCATAACATGAAATAAGCAACTTATATCATCGTAACTTTTAGGCCATAAAAACTTGATAATTTATGTCCAATTTAAAGAAAAACCCCAGCAAAGGTTAAACCCTGTGAGCTGGACCGAATAAGAAAAACTGAAATGATGCCCAAAACCCTAATCAACATGGCCCAATCCAGAAGGAAAGAGAAAAGAACAATCCCGGCCCAACTCAAACCTTATTAGTTATTAGACCCCTCTTATTCTGAGTGCGTATCGTCTGAGATATCTCAACTTTTGCGTGACCGACGTGTAAGGTGCCTATTCGGAGATAGCGAAGAGGACCAGTATTATTGGTGCTTTGAGATTCGTACAGAACTTATTTGAACGGTTGATATTTTCCGAAAAAACACGCAAAAGTTGAGATATCTCAGAGGATGCAAATTCGAAAGAGAGTGCGCTGAGTCAGTAATTGGACACAAGGTAAATTCTTATTACACTTCATTAATTTGCTTTCAGAATCTTAATTCGGTAGCAAAAGTACAAAAAAAAAAAAAACAAGAAGTTCCCGGCCCCACCCCTACAACAACACCATGGGATTAACAAAAAATTAAACCCTAAAATTTAGAAGAAGAAAAAAAAAAAAAACAAGATAAAGCCTAATTAAGTAGAATCTGTCTTCCTTAATCTCTTTCTCTTCCTCATCAGGTACAGAGCTCACGGGCAAACCCGACCCGTGAATTTGGTACGTCGAAAAAGATTCTATGGTTCTGTTGTTGCATGTTTGCTATCACATTCAACACCGCATTCATTCCTTCAGGCGCTGCTGACATGGCCAGACAGCTTATAGTTCCTGCTGTGCTATGTATTATCACATTATCTTCTGGCAAAGTAACTTGCATTCCATCAAAAAGGAGGGTAATTGCTGGGTATGTCACAGGCCCATTGTAACATGTGTCGAAACCTCCGAGAGATGTGACCGGTGCATTTACCTGGCGTCTGAACTCTAAGCGCATTGCCTCGTAGGCTGGGCGTACGAGCTGCGTGAACATGGTGCCTGAGTCGATGACTGTACCAGCACCAGTTGTAGTGTCAAAGGCAAGGGAGGATGGTGGTATGGCAACAGTACGTCGACCGACTTTAATGCCGGTCATTTTGACGTAGTACAGAGAAGATCGATGTGGGTTCAGGAGGAGAGGTGTTGATTTGATACGCTTTGGTTGGCCGTATGTACCAAGACGGAGCGTGCCCGAGAAGTTTAGTGATTTGAAGCTTGGGAGACAGTACGAGAATGTTGATTTGTAGATGGATTTTGATTGAGTCAAGAAGGATAGTGGGCCCCGACCAAGACCGAGTAACCCTTGAGGTGGTATTGAGTTGCCCACAACATTCTGTAGGCAGCCGAAAGTGTATGAACTGACGGTGTCAGATGCCAAAGATAGAGAGTCCTGGCCAAGGCCGGCTTCAAAAGACGAGGCGGCATATGAGAAGTTAAAGGAACAAGACTTTGCACTAGGGTAACATGTTGGGCTTGGAGCTTGGCTGCATTGAGGTGAGCCGCATGGTACTGGACGGTACGAGGTTGAAGTGGTAGGGTTAAACCAAGTTGAACCTGCCGGGCAACCAGTACAGCCGGTACATGGCATCCATGCGGCATCATTGCTGGTGTCAAAAGCTAAGAGAAGGTTTTGAGCAGGTGAGCCAAGACGGCCACGGACAATGTAGTTAGGGATTTGGAGTAGTTGCTTGCCTGAGGCAACTGGTACAAATGACTTGCCGGTACCAGTAGTGGCAAGGGAGTTTAAGAAGAGAAGGCGGGTCGTGTCACGTTCAGTTTGGTCAGTTAGAAAGTCTGCCCATGAAGGAAATGGCACAGCAGGGCGAAGAGGCGAGCAGGGACCAAATGCATGAATTATGCGAAGCGTGGAGCCGGTGTCTGGCGAAGTTGAACATGCATCGGAGCCGGTACTGGTGGTGGTGGTACCGGAGGTGGTATAGAGTAGAGTGGAGAGTAGGAAGAGAGTAAGAAGTGGAAGTGAAGAAGAAGCCATTCAATGTGCGTGGTTAATTTGTATATGAGGATTGGATGGTTTAAGAGTTAAGACTTAAGAGGGGATTTGGGCTATTTGGCTATATATAGATGAATGGAGCATAATGTGGTGCCTTTTTAGCATCAGATACTCTCCAGTTTTCACGGAAAAGAAGGTATTTATTTTCTTCTTCTGAACAACGATTCTGTGATCTAAGTTTTACATGGACGTTAATAAAAGTTAGTTACTGGATTATATGGCCTTGTGTTTACGAAATTTTGTTCAAGTTTAAAAAGCTTTAAGTGAAGAACATATGTAGTGTGTTGTAACATAGATTTAAAAAATATGTACAAGGGATCGAGCAGCCCAAATTTGTGTAAGATAAATTGAATTAACTAGCCCACTAATTAAATAACTGCACTATAAAATGGCAACAGGTCATTTAATTCTAATTAGGTGTTAAATTATTTTTGTAAGAATGGACTTCATTACGTGTTAAATTATGGATTTTTAGAATAGTAAATAATTTTTTTTTCTCGCCGTATAAAGGAAACATTTTTTATTAATAATAGGGTAACTTCTATTGAATTGGTAGGATATATTTGACGTGTAACTCGTTGAGTTGGGTCGGATAAAAAAAATAATATTTTTTGTCATTCCTATTTTTTTTAATTGTTGTAATTTTGATTAAATGAAGAAGATTTGTAACTTCCACGGACTTAATTATTGTTTATAAAAGTTTGCTTAAAAATTTACTAAATTGTAAAGATATGATAATACATATTTACGAGTGAGGCTATGGTACTATGCATAGCACGGTTGGGTCCGTGCTACGGCTTCAAATTTGAGTTTTCAAAATCCTAACGGTCCATCCAAACCGTTCAACATGATTATAAAATGAATATGTACTTGCAAATCAAATTTTACATTTTTTAAAATTTTTTTACTATTTTTTTAGATAGGTAGAAAATCACTTGATCTGAAAATTCTAGACCATCTAAAAACAGTGATTTTCTACCTATCTAAAAAAAAATAAAAAAGTTCGAAAAAATAAAAAATTTGATTTGTAAGTACATATTCATTTTATAATCATGTTGAACGGTTTGAATTGAAGCTGTAGCACGAACCCATCCGTGCTAGGCATAGTACCATAGCCTCACTCTTGTACCTAATATTTGTGCCGACTGCCGAGTTACATAGCAGTTTTACTTGAGAAAGAGATTTATAAAAGCGGAACATCTTTGAATTTAATAGGTCCGTATTTTAGTGACCTGTGAGCCTGTGACGAGAAGTCTAAAATGTACGCATCCAGTGTCAGAAAAAAAAATAAAAAAAAAAATAAAAAAAAAACAGGGAAATAAGCAAGGCAGAGAGAGCAAGGTGTTGAGGCACAGACTGTATTACGTCTTGCTCTGTGTCTGTCATGGCGCACCCGTGAGAGAGAGTGCTGTAGGAGGCAGGGGATCGTGCATGCTTCGTACCCTGTGATCCACTATCCCCACTTATGCTTTTCTCCTCCTCCGACCAACAGAAACGAGCCGCGTCATGCCACGGTGTTCTTGGAGTGGTGCGATTGGAAGATCTCGGTGTTGTGTGTTGTGGGATGGGCACGGAGTGACGGGGGAATGGATCTTGGAATTATGTGGAAATTAAGGTGGGTTTTTTCTGTAGTGCTGTTGGGTCTTGTACTCTTGTACTCTTGGGATTTTTGGATCGGTGCACATGTGGGGAAATTTGAGAGGGGAAGGATACAGAGAGAAGAGGCAAAAATTAGCGGCAATTTCGAGATATTCTTCTCATCACAAACACTAAAAAACAGTAATTTCGTAGCTATAGTAAAAAAATTCAAAAAAAATATAAAATTTAATATCCAATTATGTTTTAACGTGGATATCATGTTCAGAGCATCTACATCCCTGGTATTATTAGAGTTTCTAATCTGATGTGGCAGTTTCTAATTCAGTTTCAGAGATGTGGGAGAGTTTCTTATTTAGAAACTATGCTATAAAGTTTCTTATTAAGAAACTGTTTATAAACTCCAAGTTGGTAAAATGATTGGCTCAAATTATTTCTCTTTTTTAATTTGTTGCTGACGTGGCTTAATAGAAACTCTAAAATTAATTTTAGGAATGTGAGAGTTAGAAACTTTAGAGACCATAATTTCTAAAAAGTGGTTAACAGTTATTTAAAAACTCATTTGAGTTGCTGGGATGTAGATGCTCTCAGTGGTTCAAATCGTCTGTTTGAATTTTAAAACTGAAGATAAATATATTGGAGTACGCGAGAACATGAAGTAATGAGACATTTGAGCTCTCCTCCATATATATATAGAGTAGAACTAGAGTTATTAAGCTTACTAAGTCTCTTTGTGAGTTTAACTCAAAAATTTATCAGATTGGCTTCAAACAACACATTCAAACCGTTAAAATCGATCTACTTCATGAGTGATTCATTTACATGTCAAATTTATAATTTTTTGAACTAGTTTAGTATAAACTATAAAGTCAAGCGGTAAAATTACAATGATGAAAAATGAACTCATTAAAATAAACTCATAAATTATTATTTTTTACCGCTTGACTTCATACTAAATTAGTTCAAAAATTTAAAAATTTGACATGTAAACGCATCACTCATGAAGTAGATCGGTTTCAACGGTTTGGATATGTCGTTTGAAGCCAATCTAATAGATTTTTAAGTTAAGCTCACAAAGAGGCTCGGTGAGCTTAAGAACACTTTAGTTCTACTCATACACACACACGTACACTGTACACAATACATAATAATATTATTCTTTCTCACTCGTCAATTGTCTCCTTCTGTGGATCCAGGTTTGAACGGCACCACAAAGTGAATTCACAGAGATATTTTAAAATTTGAGTTGATTTAAAAACAAAAAAGTTCAAAGTACCTTCATTTTTATGTTTTCATCATAAAAAAAACTTAAAATTTTAAATTTTAAATTTAAAAGTCAAAATAAAATCGTTAGATGTGATCTATATCATTTTATCTATGCACGTGTAAAAAATTATGATATTTCAATTTTATTGTATTTGCTATCAATAGCTTGTAAAAATATACTGATGTGGTTAATTTCTAGACGTTCATTTTTCAACTTATTGATTCACATAAAAACAAAATCGAAATGTGATAATTTTTTATGAGCATGTAATGAAAATCATATAGATCACATCTAACAATTTTATTTTAATAATTATATTTTAAATTTTGAGTTATTAACGTTTTAAAAATAGAAGTATGATGGAGATATAAAAAATAGAGACATTTGAACAAACATCCGTAGTTTGGTGATAATATAGCTAGAAGTGTCGTCATTCGTGGTTGAAAACATATATAATAGATTAATAGCAAACTATGTGTTATAAATACATTATAATATATAAATTTTTGTGCTTAATATTACATGTATTTTTTATTTACAACAGAAAATACAATCATGTAAATTAATATATTTAGAGAATATCTGTAGGTTTTGGTAACTACGTTGAGTGAAAAATGTTGCATTTCTTAATTAAAAATAAGAATAAGCACACTCAATGAGCTTTAAATGCATTCCCGTAGATTTAGTACAAAATATTTGATGTACCTTTTTTTTTGTTTAACATATATAAATGAATTCACAAGCCAGTGGATGATAATATATTAATGATAATCTTCGCGGTTATGTGATTTGAAATGTATCCCCATTAATTGAAACTTTAAATAGAAGCACACAACGTGCAATAAATGCATTCCAACAAATTTTAGTGCAAAAATAACGAGCATTTAGATGACAATATTTAGATGATAGCTGTCAATTTTGATGATTATATGACTTAAAATATGACTTAGAATCTTGCAGAGCATTTGAATGGAGTGATGAGTTAGTGAGAACAGTGAGTTAATATTAAAATTGAGAATAGAGCTAATTCAACTATTTGTTGGATTAGTAGAATAGTGAGCTAACTTACAAAAGACAAACAAAAAATAATTGATATAACTCTTGATCCAAATGTGAGTTAGCTCACTGTGATTGAAAGATGAAATTTCAGATTGATTATCAGCTCTCCGATCAAACAGTCTTTCTTTATTTTTATTCTATGCATCTTTTTGATTTTTTTTACGTGTAGAAGTCTGAATTTATTTAGAAACGTATTCGCCGACGCCTCTCCAACGCTCTCTATCTCACAAAATCTAGGTTTCCTCCTCTTTTCCTATTTTTTTCGAAAACTTTCATAAACCCCCTTATTTGATTGTCAGATACTCAATTCTAATTGGTCTTGATTTCTTTTTATTTCTTAAATATTATTTAAGAATTTTTTTGAATTGATTAATAATTAATTAGTCATGTCTTTATTTTTTTCTAATATATTTTAATATTCATAGATATACTGTTGAATAATTATTCTTTTTATTAGTCTATTTTTTATGAAAATATGTAATGAGCTTTTTCTGTTTGTTCTCTTATAGTATGTCCTATTGTAATGCACAAACATGATACTAGTAATATTTGAAGCATCTTTTTTATTTAAAACAAAAGAAATAACAAGCATATAGATGATAATATGTAGAGGTAATATGTCAATTTTGATGATTACATGACTCGAAATGTGACCTTCATTTATAAAAAAAGAGGAGGGATCAAGTTACAACAATTTTGAGTTACAATAATGTTACAACATCCGTTTTTTGAGATTTCAAAGTCCAAATTGTCGATCCAAACCGTTCAACATGATCTCCATAATAAAATGTGCTTCCAGATCAAATTTTACATTTTTTTGAATTTTTTTACTATTTATTACAATGGGTACAAAACTAGTCAAATTTATACCATTGAATTTTGTACCCATCGTAATAAATAGTAAAAAAATTCAAAAAAATGTAAAATTTGATCTGGAAGCACATTTTATTATGGAGATCATGTTGAACGGTTTGGATCGACGATTTGGACTTTGAAGTCGCAAAAAACGGATGTTGTAACATTGTTGTAACTTGATCCCTCATAAAAAAAATGAATAGATATTCAGCTTAAATGCATTCCAATATATTTTTTATATATAATATTTGATCTATCTTTTTTTATTTGGCGTAAAACTTATACGAGCATATAAATAAATAAGATTTAGAAACTGAATGCGAATTTTAATAATTATACAACTTGAAATTTAAACTTTACCGATTAATAATACGAATAAAACACATTCAACAATTTCTTAGATATTGCAAACCATATTTCCTTTTTTTACCCCATGTTTGATTGTGGCATAAAGGGTGGAATAAGGAGTTTAGTCCTCGTTATTCAACAAAACGAGCATTAATTGAGTGAGACTAAGATAGCATAAGCCGATCTTTAGGCCGGCCTAAATTAAATCACTTCACATGATGATTTAATTTTATTGCACGTCATGACCTAACTCGAATGATTATAATAATATATTATTATTAATTATTATTAGTATATAATTATATAATTAATATCTTATATTGTTAATATATTAAATAATTATTATATTAATATTATATAATTAGTATCTTATTATTAATAATTAACTAACTTAGGTTTCCAAAACTTAAGTCCTCCACCAACTCTAACCAAATAAAAAATATCTTAAGTCATGATATAACTTTAGACCTCAAGCAAACATAAATAATTTAAACCGGTCTAAATTAGAATAATCAATTTAAATCTTCTTAATTTTAATCTACAACCAAAAGAAAACGTTGTGAAGCAGCATGGTCCCGAGAAATAAAGTAACAGGTACGATCCAGTTTATAGTCGGAGCAGATCAGCCCATTATGTCCAGCCATCAAATGGTAAAAGAGATCATTTTTCAGTATCCAATAAAAAAGTGGTGGCCTATTAAACCGTAAAGAAAAAGCGGTGGCCCATTTGAAACCCTAAAGGCCTAAATCCTCTTCCTTCTTCGTCGGATCACAATCTTATTGCATTACTGGATAAAAAAGAGAAAGCATAGGAAATAATCTACCATGGTAGCTTCGTCGGAAAATGAGCATGCCGGACCTACTCCTGATCAAGTCGAAGCGCTTCTCGAGGTATACTGCTACGCATTTTTCAGCTTAGCTGTTATGCATAAATTAATACGATTTGCACCGGTTTTTTCTCCAAAATTGGAATATTTTTTTCTGCGCGCTCTTGTCTATATTTTTAATCAATCTAAGGCTTCTTACCACAATAAGCTTCCCATTCGTATAATGGTAATGCTTTCTAAGACCTCAATTAAACACCAAAAAGAGGTTAAACACAGGATACCCAGAGAAGAAGAAATGGTGATCTGGTGTTATATATACTTGCTCATTGTAGCTTGTAAGTACCAAAAAATCGTATGCCAATGTTTTAGTTTGTAATTTATGTATCGGGTTTCAATAATATTCACTCTGTGAGTACTTGGTAGATCGATGCTGAATGTTGTTCGTTTTAGATAATGCATCATTTGTTCTTCCTTTTTCCGTAACAGGCTGCAAGATATGATGAGATTGAAGATATTGTAGGCTTATTCTCAATTGGTGTTCCCCTTGATTCAAAAGATTCCCAAGGACGAACAGGTTTTCTTCTTTCTATCATTTTTCAAACTCTTGAATAATCATCCGTGTTTTTTCTTTGCAGTTATTAGACTCAGTACCATACCCTATCAGTAGGCTCTGTACCATACCATATTAGTCTAGAGCAGGCCCGCTGTTTGTGTGGGGACCCATTGCCGTATAGATAGTAGGAGCATACCATGGTTAAGATGGAGAGTAATCTATCAGTGTCAATTCATTAAATATTTTTTGAGTTCTTATTGGATAGTCTGCTTTTGTAATTAATGCCAAGTTTTTGTCCTTCAAGTTCTTCCTTGCTTGCATCTAACTCTAATTTTGTAACTCTCTGAATTCATTAGCACTTCATATGGCCGCTGCCAATGGACATCTGGCTATTGTCGACTATTTGATAAAGAATGGAGCGGTATGTGCCTCTTATTGTTGTATGTACCTTATAAGAGCATATTAAGACTGTTGCTATTAGGCGCTGATACAGGATTTAGGCAGGCACTGTAACAGCATTTAATAAAATCATATTAGAAATACCAAAATTATAGAGATGAATCGATGATAGATAGCTCTATAAACACTTCTGTTGGCTTCTTAAGTGAGCAACACTTCCATATCCTTTGTTCATGAAAAATATTCTTTGTTCTTACAATCACGGTGAAGAGCACAATCAGATCAGATGTTGCGTGTTTGTGAATTACAAAAGTTAGCAACTTTTTCCTAATTTTGCTCTCTTTAAGCTGGAATCATATGTTGATTATTATTATTATTATTATTATTATTATTATTATTATTATTATTATTATAATTATTATTATCATACAGCACTGTAAAACAATTTCAAATGATGATCATTTGACCATTTGTATACTCATAATATTGATTATTATCGTTTAACAATTGTTATAATTGTTTAGGGTATCTAGCGATACAAAGTTACAAACTACTATACACTAGACCTTGTGCTGCACTAAATTGGATGATTTTTATTTATCAAGTGTGAATGCATTGTATGGAAGAATTTCACATCTAAAGTATTATTTTATGCTATTTCAATATTCTCCGCATAACTGAAAATTTTTCAACTTATTGGGAGTATAAAGCTGTTGTCCAGCATGCCATCATTCTATCGATGTTGTATACTAAATGCAGGATGTAAATGTAACCAACATAGAAAAGAACACCCCTCTTCACTGGGGTTGCCTCAACGGACACATGGAGGTATCTACTATTTTATCTCCTTTGTTTTATTTGTTTTAGTTTATCTATTAGTGTTAGTCTGAGTACATAAAATTGCAGTTCCAGAATACTAGTAATAAAATAAAATATTGCTCAGGTGATAAAGGCCTTGATCAGTGCTGGAGCCAGTGTCAGTGTACTAAACAGGTATGTGATATTTGTGTCAAATTTGTAGTGATATTTAAGATGTTATATTTTGAGTTCTTGTTCAGTCTATGTATCTTTCCATGAAAAATAATTGCATATTTGTAGGTCTTTCAGGTGACCACCTAGGATATCATTTTATACTTGAACTGTATCCTGAAGTCCTGAATCAAGTACCATAGCATATGATTTCTGTAGTCAGTACAAATTTGCACGGTTTAGTGCTCATTTTGTATCATGGTTTGTTTTGTGTTTGTGGTTTTAGCTAACAAGAGGAAGCTTAAATATGATTTATATTATTTATATGAAATCATGAATACATGAAATTTTTTTACCCAAACATTTGATGAATCATTGAGAAATATAGCCAATAGTACATCAGTGTCTAGTAAACTGTTAGTCTCTTTTCATCTGTAATGTTCTTTAATGTCATAAATATTTGGTTGTCTTTCAGCCATGAGAGAACTCCAGTGGATGAAGCGGTATGCAAAGGAAAACTGGAGGTGGTGGATGCGATAAATGCAGCAGTTGCTCAAGCAGAGCTCGAGGGAGTCACTGTTTCTTAACTTGTTCCATTTGTCAGTCCTTTGTAGTATTGCCGGTAGAGTATATAAATGCATTGGTTGGAGGTCTTTATCATTTTTCTCCTTGTTTGATATCTTGATAATGATGCCTGAGTAGATAAATTAGGAGGATCTTGCTGGGCTCCATCTTTTACATTTTATTTGCTATACGATTCTGGTTTCCAAACAGTATAATAGTTTCTTCGTCTCATGTATGAAAATAGTACAAATCATGTGTTTTGGACTAGGAAATTGCATCCAAATATAGTCGAGAGAGTTCAAAGATTAATCATTGGTGTATCTTCTAAATCTACACCAGAACTGTTGTGGCTTTTTTGAGTTAGTTGTGTCACCAAACGGTAATTCTGTTTTCTCCAAAAAACAATAGTTGACATGTTATAATCTAGGAAGAGTAAAATATTGATCTGGTTTTAAACCATGATTGGTGCGTGCCTGTACAAAGTTATGTAAATTTTCGAGAATATCTTGTTCGAGTTCGAGGAACCAAAAAGTAAACACTTGAAAAGTTCATCTGTTAAAGTTAAGGTAGTTATTTCATTCTTTTAGCCACTTAATCTGATATATTATATTATCCTAAAATAGTGGTGTACGGTAATCAACTGTGTATCTATTATTTGAGTTCCATTTTTTTACAGTATAATATAAAGTAAACATGTGGCAACATCAGCTACTAGTCAAACTCAGGTACGTACATTAGAAAATAGGTAAATTGGGTATATCTGTAAAAAATTTGTAATTGCAAATTTTCTCACCAAAAAAATTTAATATTGGATATTATCCCATTCAAATCCAGTATCTCCCATATTTCCCATTATTGGTCTAATAATTATTATACTGGTTAAAATATATTTTAAATGATCTTAACTGCTATCATGCCGATCATCACCCATTAGTGTGTAACAGTAACAGAAACATGTTGAACTGAGAGTCTGATACTATGAGTAGAGAACGGTACCGAATTACTGGTAACCATGTGATATTGTTCCAGCATTTGGAAGATATAAAAATACATCAACGCTCACCAAATTGAGAGTCCGATGCTATTATTTTTCTGATCTAAACACAACCTAGATATATATTTATAGGATATCTAGATAGTAATTTGAAATAATCAATGATTTAATCAGGACTGAAGTGCATTATATGTCCAGTGTTTATATTTTGACAGATGAATTTTCAATTGAATTTTTTTATAGATGCACACTTCTTCCTAGAAAATAGCACGGTTATATCATTCCCAGGCAAATAAATTATCGATCAGTCACTCTCTGTGTTGCTGTTATTTAATTTTAAACCTCTCTATAAACGTTCCATCTAAATATTTGACAAGACATCAGTTCTGTAACTGTAACTAATATGTAATATTTAGAGCCCTTGGATTTTAATCCGACGGCGACGCTCCATGTAAATCCACAAGACGTAGAGGTTTATCATTCATGCGTCATGCATATATATATATTAATTGGTGAGTATCAAATTAAGATCTTTCCACCAATATTTAAAACCAATCAACCTTAAGCTAGCTTTGGATACAAAAGTTTGTTAGAAACTGTGGTCTACGTGGACCAGCTGACAGAAGTTAACATGTACGGTCGTAGACATGGAGCACTGTAGAGTGGTGGACCACAGGTGCAACTCTCACTGCCATGTCAAGTTGTGTGAATGAGAGGCTACAGATGGGACCCAATTTAATATCTTCCCTTGCAACCTTGTTTCACAGACAAATTCAGTGCCATAACTTTCAATTATCAGGTTTCCTAATCAATTCTGTAGAGAAGTCAGAAATCATATTTGCATCTCAACTGTCATATCATATGATTTAGTGAGCTTGTGTTGCTATTGTTGTTTATATCAACCAGCCTGCCTGCCTACAAGTAATTACGAGCAGGTGTGGAATCAGAAAATTGAGATCGAAGAGCTGGATAAATAAATATCTTTTTTTAAGTAACTTTTTTTATGAGGAGGGTTAATACTATTTTTTTTTATAAAATCAGAAATTTTGAAGGGAAAAATGAAAATTTCAATCTTCTTTCTCAACACTTGCTGCTGCCCGGCGCATGCCTAGCTATACGACTAATCAGGGGCGGACCCAGTGTATTCTAGGGGGGGCAGCTGCCTCCCCCTGGATTTTGAGTTTTAGTGGAGATTTATCGGTTCCGACCGACTTTGCCCCCTCTGGAAATTTTTTTGCCCCCCCTCTGGACGTTTAATTTGTAATTCGGGTTAAATTTAGGGTTAAATTGAAATAAATTTGTTGAATTTTGATTGGTAATTAGAATTATAAGTCAGAGTATCATAAATTACAAGTCAAAACATTGGAAAGTATAAGTTAAAGTATTATTTTTTATCGAGTACCCAATTGGTTAATGGATTTAAACCCGATTCGGTATTTTTTTGCCCCCCCGACAAAAATCCTGGGTCCGCCCCTGCGACTAATACGTGGTGATTAAAAACAATTCCAATTAAGAAAAGTGCTAATGATATGAAATTAACAACTTGCATTAATTCTTTTGTGATACTGAAGATTCATCCTTTGTTTTAATTGTACCACCATTATCCTATTCCTAGGTATGTATATTAATTAATAACACTGATAAGTGTATGTGTGAAATAAACAATTAGAACTTTTTGAAAACTAATCTGCTAGCTTTAGATCGTTAGTACAAGTACTTTTAGTGGCACATACACCGACGAATTGCAATGTCCCACACTGCAAACTTCTATTTCACTTGCATATGTTTCTCATTCAAGATACAGTTGTGGTTTGGTTTCTCAATTTATATAATCAAATAATTAAGTTGCGAGATGACATGTAGCCATTCATGGACATAAAAGATACTAACAGAGCTGGTCTGATTTCATGCAACGCATAACTAATAGTGAAAAAACAAAAAATATATAACTGATGCGCAACATGGAGCCAAATCAAGTGTGTTAAAATCTTATCTCATATTTGCGTGTACATGTACAACAATAACATGAGTAGAACTAGGGTGTGATGTGCTCACCAAACTCTTTGGTGAGCACAACTCTACATAAACTATCGGATTCACTTCAAACGAGATTAATCCAACCGTTGAAACCGATGTACTTTACGAGTGATGCATGTACATGCAAAATTTTGAATTTTTTGAATTCATTTAGTCTCAAGTCAAGTGGTCAAAATTGAGAATTTTTTGAATGCATTAAAACAACTTCATTTTGGATCATTCATTTTTCATCAATTTTGACCACTTGACTTGAGACTAATGAATTCAAAAAATTCAAAATTTTGCATGTACGCTAATCACTCGTAAAGTACATCAGTTTCAACGGTTGGATTAATCTCGTTTGAAATGAATCCGATAATTTATGTAGAGTTGTGCTCACCAAAGAATTTGATGAGCACATCACACCCTAGTTCTACTCCAATAACATTGCACGTTAATATACAAGAATAATATGAACAACTAACTTTGTGGACAGGAGAAAGAAACACAGCCTTGTGCGTGCTTTTGCGCTTGTTGGAACTCCCAATTCATAATAAATTGGCGTCTCCGTTAAAGGGGAGGGGAGAAAGAGAGAGAAAATGCACCACGAATGAGGGCATTTGCCATGGGTACAGCCAACATGTGTTATTAGTGGTGGCTCCACACTTTTGTGCTTTGTCTCTTGCTTGTTCCCCTCTTTGCTAGTTCTCTCCTTTTCATTCCCCTTTCTCACCAAATTCCCCTCCTGCATTGATTTTTTCTTTTGTGGATTGTCACTTTGTCAGTGACGCCGAAATACCAGCTTTTAATTCTTCTGCTCTATCACACATTAGGTTGATGGCTACTTGGCTCTTTAACTTTTCTGTTCATATCTCAATGCCAAGTTTAAATTTTTTTTTAGCAAATATGTTGTGCTTTTAAGTATAAAATATTTATGTTTATTACTTAAAATATAAATATATAGTTGTATTAATTTGATGTAATCATGAATAATATGATTGTGTATTTTTAAAATTATTTAACAAGTTTTTTTTTTAAAATCATTCTTACAAACACTTGGCTGTTTTACTTTTTAAGAATCATTTTTGTTTTATAGAGAAAACAATATTATTCTTCATGTGATTAATTCTTGACTGGACTCCGGAGATTATATATGATTAACAGTGTATTAAAGTTTGATATATTGGTGCTTATTAATATACTAGTATCGTGCCCGTGCGTTGCAACGGAATATACAATAAGATAACAAAAATAATTCTCATACAAAATGACAACTTTTTATAGAAAAAAAATTACAAATATATTCTACATTTATCACAGTAATATGTATAGAAATAAGAAAGTAGATAAACAATGAAGTGAACAAAAAATTGATTTGCATTGTGATCCGCCGTATAGAAAATTTTAATTGGAGAGGGAGAAATAAGGAAACAAAAAAAATAAGGAAACGGAGAACTATATCGCTAAATTTTAGAGTCTGTTTAATTTTATTGTAACGCATCGTGTGGCGGTATGTGTGGCGAGTATGTTTGTAGCTAAATTTAAACTTCTACATATAAAATAGATGCATTTAATCAAAAGAAGATAGATTATGTGATTGGAGAGTTGAGATTAAATTCAAAAATTGATCTTTCAATCGTAGCCGTTGGCGGATCGGACACCCAACGTGCTTAATAATGAAATGGAGATGATTGATACTTTATAAATTAACAGTCGAGCGTTTAATTGTTTTTTTTAGGAAACAGTCCAACGTTTATTTATTATAACATCATCATCCTTCTCCTTCTCCTCCTCCTCATCATCATCATCATCATCATCATCATCATCATGATTATTATTATTATTATTATTATTATCATAAAAAATTTAACACCCAAGAACTTCACTCATTTACCTATCTTGGAGATTATATATTGTTAACATTTTATTAAAGTTTGATTGGTGTCTATAAAATATAAATGCATGATTACTACTTTGTTGATGCTTGTTTATTAAATCTTGCCTATAGACATGTAATTATACAAATTATGGATTCATCTTTAATAATTGAAATGTCCGTGTGATTGACACTTATTACATAGGTAAGGATTGATGATAACTTCCCTTTTATTTTTTATAGCCTTTTTTTTAATTCATGGCAAGCATGATTGACAGCTTCTTTTTCATAATTAATTAATTGGTTTTATCATGGAGACCGGTTATATTCTAATTTCTAAAACTATATTTCGATTTTGTTTCGTGCGCAACAGATAAAACTATCAATTATTGCACAAAAAGTATAGTATATTTTTTTGAAGCTGGTGAAACAAATTTAGGAATGAAACAGTCACTCAAATGAACCGTTCTGAAAAGTTCCATCCTGATAAAAAAAAATTAATACAAATTAATATCAACAAAGAAGTCAGGGTCAAAAATTTCCGCAGTTAAATTCTCCTTTCAAAAGGAAAAAAAAAAAATAAGAGAGAGACGCGCTTAAAATCAAAGAAAAAAGCAATTGACTATGGGAAACAAAGAAGATTTTTTTATTTTTAGAAAGTAAAAAATTAAAATGTCAAATACAGATTGATTGTCTTTTTTTTTTCCTTAAAAAAAAACAAGTACCGGGTCAAATTTTCGGTACACCACAGAGGGTATCCAAAATGGAATCAGAGTAGGTCCGATGTCCATCGGACCTACCTTGGTTCGATGGGTGTGATGACCATTCGATCTGCATTAAGATTCGTGTGATCTGTATCAAAATCCGTACAAGTGTGTATCAATTTCCGTGCACATAGATCTTAATACTAATCGTACGGTCCTAGAGCTAATTGAACCTAAATGTAGATCTGATGCCCATCGGACCTACTCCTGTCTCGGCGGTGAGATACTGAGATAGTGAGATAGGTATAGATAAATAGATAATAGATGTGATTTGTTAAATGAAGCACTGAGGCCTGAGGGCCTGAGGCACTGAGCAGGTTGCAGTTGGAAGAAAAAAAAAGTGAAGCAATGCAATCATAGCGAAATTGACTATGACTGATGTCATGTGGGCGGGGTGTCAAGTCGAGATTAATTAATATCACCATCTCTGATTCTCTTCTCTGCTCTGGTAATGAATACCCGACAAGTCCCTTTTTCAGGGTCTCTCAAATTTTGAATTTGTATTTCAAAGGGTGTTCCATTGCAAGATATCAATTTATTTATCAGAACATGCTTGGCAATTTGGCATGGAGTGTTTTAAATTATGTAGTAAATTATACTAGGTCTCCGATTTTTATTAATAGTTTCTCGACTTGGCTACAATGACCGTGTAGTATCCCCACTGTAATTAAGTTTAGAATTGATGACTTTAATAAAAGAAGTTTACAATTGATGATAGTAATTGGCAAGTATAGTGAAATGGTAATTAATTTCTCAAATGAGGTTTTAATTTGGTCTCTAGTATCTTTTCTTGTTTGACCATGACAATTTAAGAAACTGTTCATTCATCTTAAGATAGTAATATATGTATGTGCTTATATCTTCAATTTAAAATGATTAATTTGATATAATACAACTAAATAATCATTTTGATCACTTTCCTGTATTTTTCAACATCATGATTTTTTTTTTTTAAAAAAAATTTCACAGAAGCTGTGAAATCGTGAGGAGGAATCGAACTCTCGACCTTTAGATAACCGATAATCATATAACTCTTCTCCTAACCAATTGTGCTACCTCCTCTTTCTCAACATCATGATTTTTTAACAATAAATTCTTAAGATCTATATTCATAAAATATTATTCTAAAATATGTCATGATTTCCAAAGAAACTCAGCTCCTAATTTACAAAATAAAGTTGTTTTTATCTATGAGGTGATGATATCCGTGACCTTCACCTGCTCGGTGATTTTGTTGCGTCTCGTTTTGACTTGGCTTCGCATCTTTCAGGTTCTTGTTGTATTTTAAGCTTTGATTTTGAAGATAATTTATCAAGTCTTGCGTGTGATCGAGTTTAAAATACTGTTTGATACAAAGCATGATTTTGAAGAAAATATTTATTATGTTACAAAGTTTAAAATACTGTTTGATACAAAGCATGTCAAAATAGAACAACTAATACGAACATCAAGAATTTAATTCCATGCCATTCTGATCCGGCACATAAAAAGCCACAAACCGTTGTAAGTTGTAAGTTACTAAGTTGTAACATACTAGCATGAAGGAAACAGCCACACAGAGAAAAACAAAGACGGTTGCAACATGAGATCTAACATTGAGGCAGGCCGTTTTTTTAGTTATGCAAGTAATATTGATCCGACTGGGGACAAACTTTAATTAATTAAATATAAATTATGATAAATCCGAATTACTCAATGCTCAACACACAAACATCCAATTACTAATATTAGATTTAGAGAACAATATTAAGTTATTTTCTGCATGACAATTTATTTTCCGAAATTTATGTTCGGCGAGGAGACAGAGAACCACAAAAAAGGCCTTTTTGCACGAACATCCTTGCATTACATATTATTATAATAGACAGCAGTTGAGGTATGCAATGCACGTAATGTATTTTCCGAATTTATTAATAAACTGCAGAAAGGATATTCTAAAAAACTAAATGTTATAATGTTCAATTCCTACAGGAAAAAATAATAAAATGATGCAAAATATTGCTGCCTTACTTGCACCATGCACGCATTTATTTTTTCGAAAAATATTTATACTTGATTACACAAAATATTTATTTGTTACCATTCAGAAATAAAAAATATTATTATTTTAAATTATTTAAAGAAGTATTGCAGTTGAATTTTCATTTGACAATTTTTACTAATTTGCCTACTATGTATAAACAATTGCAAAATTTTGAAATAAATAACTCATTGTTAAGTATATTACATTTGAAGTGAAAATATCAGTTGCAACTTGCAAAAATAATTTCTCACAAGAAAAATTAACTATAATAAATGCGCGTGCATTACCTCAAATTTGTCAACAACAGTGGCATTGGAGGCTAATAGAGGTGATGATATTAATTAACACTACTAATGTTTTTATTAACACAACACTATTTAAATATTTTAATATATAGACAAAGTTATCCTTAATTAATTAAACCATTTCCTTAAAAACTGTATCTCTCTCATTCATTATTACAGGATTTTCTTTCCTTAAATTTTTTAAGAAAATAATAATATCTTCTTTCACATACATTATTGTATGATTTTCTTTCTTCAAAGTTAAATTTGTAAATTAAATAAATATTTGATAATATTTCTTATTATATATCATCGTACTTTTAAGATTTTTAATATATTACACGAATGAAAGATTTTATTATATTATTGAAAATCTAGCAATTTATACATTTATATTATCCAATTCCACAAGCATCTACAGTATTTGTTACACGTAATATATTATTTTATGTTGGATATATTCATTAATGTATTTGTCACACGTAATAAAAACTAATATGTATATACACACACAATTTTTGTTTTATTATTTTTTTAGGATGCAATATTGCAATGGGAGGAGGGAGGTATCTATGTTGCTTGTGCTTTATTAGATAAATAATGCTTCAATACGGATAATAGAATTGAAGCTTTATTAATCTATAAAGCTTCAATTCTATTATCCTATTGATTCATAGAAATCAGTTTGTTTCAAAAGAAAAGAGGAGAAGATGCAAAACAAATCTTTTAAGAGCTTGATAAATGAGAAAGGGGAGGTAGCATAGTTGGCTAAGAAAAAAGTTCTAGGTCTGTTGGTTATTCAAAGGTTCAAAGTTCGATTCATTCTCACAACTTCGCAGTTTCTGCGAAGATTTAAAAAAAAAAAAAAGAGCTTGATTAATAACATTAAATCATTGATAGCTCCAATCTTTTTTTTTTCTCTTTGAAGAAGTTAAACAAATTAAGAAAGTACATTAAAAAAATATATATACATTAAAAAGTTTACTAATTAAGAGAGCAAAAGAAGTAATTGCTTACGAATGACAATTTTGTCTATCAAATTGAAAATTTGAATTGCATTGTCAATAACAAATTTTATTATAGTGTTAATATCAGCTTCCGACCAATAGGTATTTTTTCCCGAAATTTTTAATTGTAGCACAAAAAAAAAATAAACCAATGAAAGTTAGTATTCTCTATGATTTTTAATATGTATATATGTTGCACTAATTGTAATATGTTAGTATTCTCTATGATTTTATATGAATTCATATATAATAATCGGCCCAATGAAATTTTATTATATATTTCAAATAAATAATATTTTTTAATAATTGGTTGTTATTAATTTTTATTAACTTTAAATTGTAACTGTCACTTTATTAAAATGAATTTTGTGATTTAAGTCACAATTATGCGGCCCTGGGTCCGCTCAGCCGAAATGCGGCCTCATTTCTGGAGCCGCTCAGCCAAAATGCAATCCCCAGTAAATGAGGCCGCTCAGCCAATCTGCGGCCGTACTACTTCTGAAATTTCTCAGATTTGGTGCCCTTTTTGGTTTTTTTTTTTTGGTGCTACAATTAAAAATTTCGGTATTTTTTCCTCTCAGTTTCCATCGTAAGTATACACATCAACATTAATTACAGCAACATCTGGAAAAAGATATTAGCAAACAATGACTGCAATGGCAAGCTGACAACAAAATATAAAAGCGAAGGAAGATATTATTCTATTGAAAATTAAGCGGAGAATTAATTCGGCATGCGACAAATAAATTCTGTCAGGCCTTGTGAATTTTTTTGGTTGTACATTTTTCAACACTCTTCCTTTTAACTGGTTGAGGGATTTGGGCTATTAATTGGTAGGTGGGCCCACAATCACAAGACACAAAAAGGGACAAATGGACAACCTCTTTGTAGGTCTCCTCGGATAAATTCACCTACTTAGAGAAAAGCTGTAGAAAGAAACTAAAGAGGGATTGTTCCAACACAATTAGTCCTATTTCTCTGTTACAAGATCCCTGATACATACTGTTACAAGTCACTTAAGTTATGGATCGGTTTAATTTAATGCTTGTGAAGTCGAAACAGTACTCAATTTGGCCCCGCTGTCAGCGACATCTGATAGGGTCGCATAGGAAGTTTGTAACAGAGAAACCGGTGTCTCTTTTCCTTTCTCTTTTTTGTTTTACGTTGACCACAACTTTCACACCAACCGAAAACAAATAAATTTTACAAATACACCCTCTTTGTTCTCTAAATTAGTATGTATTTTCCTATGAAACTAATTTGTTCAAATGAAATTCCACGTTGTGTCCCTACGATGTTTATGCCAGGGATGAATTATATATAAGAATGAGAATCTAATCCAAAGAAATTAAATGAGCTCTAGGGGCGTACACGCAAAAGCAACTTGAGTGACAAAAATGCAAAATGCAAAACGTAGAAGGGTTTAAAAGAAAAAACTTGAAACCAAAACAAATGAATAACAAAATGAGAAAAAAGAAATAAAGAAAAAACCAAAAACCAAAAACCAAAAAAAGAAAAAAAAAAGAAAAGAAACAAAAACATCACCCCCACCACCTCTCTCCCTCCTTTCTCTCTCTCTCTCTTCCTTGACCTTCCTCCAATTCCCTTCTTTCCACCAATGTCGTCTCCTCTACGACCACACCTCCAATCATAAACCTCTTCCATATACATTACTGACAAAACATCCGCAACATACAATGCACGAGCAGAGCCGCGCCAAAGGCTGGGACCCACCCCCTCCTGGCTCTCAATCTCAGCCAATGACGCGGCGCCGCGTGTCCTTCTTCTCCTCCATGTCAGTGACCCCAACCACCGATGAGACCGACACTGCCACCACCTCCTCGTCTTCATCAACCTCCTCTGATGATCCCGACAACAGCAACTCATCATACCAAGTAGAAAAATCATTGCCTAATGGCGATATATATACCGGTCAATGGTGCAGCGGTACACCCCACGGTACTGGCAAGTACCTATGGAATGACGGTTGCATGTATGAGGGAGAATGGCGCCTTGGCAAAGCAACAGGCAAGGGGAAATTCTCTTGGCCAAGTGGTGCCACGTATGAAGGCGATTTCAAAGAAGGGTACATGGACGGAACAGGTACGTACACTGGAGCAGCCGGTGACACGTACCGGGGCCTTTGGTCAATGAATTTAAAACATGGACCGGGGCGCAAGTATTATGCGAATGGTGATTTCTATGATGGGGAGTGGCGACACGGCCTCCAAGATGGGAAGGGCCGGTACGTATGGCGCAATGGCACAGAGTACAATGGCGAATGGCGTGCCGGGTTGATACATGGTCGGGGAACCCTGACATGGGCCAATGGGAACAAGTATGAAGGCGGTTGGGAGGACGGGTCACCATGTGGCAATGGGAGCTTCAGATGGGCTGATGGCAGTGTGTATCTTGGTGTCTGGACCCGTGACTTGGGTGGGGCCAGCCAAGGTGTGCAACAGAAGGGGGTGTACTACCCGTCACCAGCTGCATCATCACCAACCGCACGGGATCCGAGAGACTTCTTCGCCATGAATTTGCCAGATTGCAAGATTAGCAGCTCTGGCGAGTTGGTCTCGGTCTTGCCATCACAAAAGCAGTTAAATTGGTCGGGCAGCAGTGGGACGGATTCGGGCAATTGGAAGTCGCCCCGGTTGCAGAATTCACCAGTTGGCAGGCGGCTAAACGGGTTGTCGGGCTCAACGGGGGATGGATTGACCATGTGGGTGGCAGATGGGGATGGGAATGGGAATGGTATTAGCAGAATTTCGGCTTCTGTTGGGGGTGGTATTGAGGATTTGCTTTCAGGGTTTGGGTTGGATGAGGCGTCGTCAGGTGTGGGTAGCACAGTGCCAAGCCGGACAGGTACGCCTGAGATGAGGTGGGGCCCACCCCGGGGCCGCAAGCGGCAAGGAGAGACTATTTCTAAAGGGCACAAGAATTATGATCTCATGCTTAATTTGCAACTCGGTATAAGGTACGTTAGGCATTGAAATATATTATATCCTGTATGTGTGAATCTAGAGTTTGAATATTTTATGTATGTTGGTGTTTTACTGGTTTGATTCTGGTCATGGACTAGCATATCATGTTTACTTATCGAGCGATTGCTCTTGTCTTTAGATCAAAGTTCTAGTAACCTGACAGCACCATGAGCTGATTTCCTAAATGGCTTGTAAAATTGAGGAGTCTCTCGAATCCCATTAAAAAAAGTTCCCAACTGCTCAGTTGATGGTGATATTCCTGTTTTCTTCGGGTAAATGGAACATATCCTTTCAATTATAGTATTTCCTTGACGGTGATGCCATCCGTATAAGTCCTTAAAATTTGTGTAGAATTAACATTATTGCTTATTGTGGAATATTTGGGGCAATTTAGTGGGCTGGACATGATGTGAACTTCTATCTTCCTTTTGGCAAGTGTTTGGTCATGTTTTATGTCTAACATCAGATTCTAAAGTGGTAGATTGACCTCCATGCAATCAGAGTATCACTATGTGGAAAATTAGTTGGCATGCTTGCATTCTATGTTCTCTTGTCTACATTTGTTTCATTTGATACATTTCCTTTTCAAGTCGTATAATTGCTATCCCATGAACTGCATGTGGTATGTCTTACATCATCACTAACCTTCAGGCTCCACCACATGAGGATATAATATGGAAATTATTATAACCCTGGAACCGATATAATAATTTCCATATTCAAATTAACTTTAATTTGACATTCAATAGCGTACTTCAATTAATGTTTCAGTTTCACCCTTTTATTAATTGTAGTTTTTGTTTATTTTGCCAAAAGTAATTTGACATATGTTAAACAAATAAGTGTTGATTCTTCCTTACTAAATCTCAATGGTGTGTGTGGCATAGGCATGCTGTAGGCAAGCAGGGTCCGATTACATTTGATCTAAAACCGTCAGCTTTTGATCCGAGGGAAAAGGTGTGGACCAAATTTCCTCCTGAGGGGAGCAAGCACACGCCACCTCATCAATCTTGTGATTTCCGATGGAAAGACTACTGCCCTCTTGTTTTTAGGTGAGAAGAAAATCATATAATACTACACCAGTAGGTCCCTACTGGTACCACGGCTTTGTAGCCTACCAGATTTTACAGATATATTGCCGTTTTATTTTCTAACCTGTG
Organism: Carex kokanica; assembly: GCA_025461125.1. Classification (NCBI taxonomy): domain Eukaryota; kingdom Viridiplantae; phylum Streptophyta; class Magnoliopsida; order Poales; family Cyperaceae; genus Carex; species Carex kokanica. The sequence goes on along the minus strand of JAJGRX010001122.1, from coordinate 291,014 downwards.
ACATCATAGCATTACAAATTTACAATGAAGATTCTACTTCTGAAAAAATACAATGAATTTTGTATGTTCGTACAGGTAACCTTACCATAGGTTTACTTGTATGAGGTCAAAATGCCAGTCTATTTTCCCTGGATAATAGATTCTTCGTAGAGTAACCTTTTATAAATATTTTCCAGGACATTACGGAAACTTTTTAAGGTAGATGCAGCTGATTATATGCTATCTCTTTGTGGAAATGATGCACTTAGAGAGCTTTCTTCTCCAGGAAAGAGCGGTAGTTTCTTTTACCTGACAAATGATGACCGGTACATGATCAAAACGATGAAGAAGGCCGAAGTAAAGGTACTGGGCTGTTTTTGCCTTTAGATTTGGTATTGTTCAATTTAATCTGTTTGAGACTCCAGCTAGCACCTTTAAAGCTCAAAGATCAAATCTGTTAGTTGCATGTATTTTTCAACTAGTGCTAATCAGTAGTGGACATGAGTGTTTGAAAGAGAAAATTGTTTGCTATGAGAGAAACAGTGACTACTCATTCTTTGCAACTTCAGTTGGTATTAGTTGGCAAAATTCTTGCTATCGTTTTCAATAAATAAATAAATCGAGGTTTACATGGACAATGTTTCTTATGCTTGCCTTTTGCTTTTTCATAATAGGTGCTTTTGCGGATGCTTCCAGCCTATTACAACCATGTGCGAGCCTATGATAATACGTTGGTGACCCAATTTTTTGGTCTCCATTGTGTAAAATTAACCGGCACAAATCAAAAGAAGGTTAGAGAAAAGAACTATATTTAAAAAATTTAGAGTACAACTCCCTTTCGATGTGAATATTAAATTGTAATGATTTCCAAAAGAAAAAAAATTATGTGATATGACTGTTTCTATTTTGAGCTATTTAGACTTTGCTTCCTAGAATTTTAAATGTTGCACTGGTTAAAAGAATGCCATTTTGTAAGACCTGATAAAATCCAAACATGTTACAAAGAAATGATACCCTATAGATTGGAGCAATTTCTTGTCCAGTTCCTTTTAAGTACTAGGATAATAACGAGTTACAAAACCCAAGGACCAAAATGATACTGTATAGGATAGTGACCATTAGAGTGAAGTACATGAATTATGCATTAAGAAGAGATTGGCCTAACATTTTGTTTATGTAACTAAAACAGGTTCGCTTTGTTATAATGGGGAATCTGTTCTGTTCTGAGTATGCAATTCACAGACGGTTCGACTTGAAAGGGTCATCACTCGGTCGTACCACTCAAAAGTCACAATCTGAAATCGATGAATACACAACTTTGAAAGATCTTGACCTTAATTTCATATTTAGGTTGAGAAAGCATTGGTTCCAAGACTTTGTGAAGTATGTTTACTTTAATTATCTTTGTCTCATCTATTATCAATAATTATTCAGTTTATACAGAAAGAGTGCCAAATTAGCCTAGAAGATTCATCCAAAATTCCAATACCACAATTGCCCTTGCTTAAAAATTGAAAACAGATTTTGTTACTCATTGGCATTTTATATTTTAATTGTATAGGCAAGTTGAAAAAGATTGTGAATTTCTTGAGCAAGAGAGAATAATGGATTACAGTCTTTTAGTTGGTGTGCATTTTAGAGATACACGAGAAAAGTACCAGATGGAAGGTTTGTATTGCAAAAAAACAACTACTAAGTTCAATAAAAATCTGATTTTTTTTTTTTTGAAGTATGCTAATTGATTACAATCTCCTTGTATTAAATTAAAGGTTCAGTTGACATGGATCACCTACAGAGACAAACAACTCCTCGATTTTCAAGAGCAAGCATGGATCAACAAATAGACCCAAATAGGTAATAATTGATGTGATATATTTTTAGTTTTTGCGTCTGTTTTACAAAATTTGTGGATGTCCTGAAATTATCTAAAAATGGAAAACCCTTACAGACAGGTAATCATTTAGCTATATTTAGGTCGATTTATGCGTAAATCACCCACAAATATGGTTTGTGAACAAACCAGCACCAATGGCGGGGTTTTAACAAAAACCACATGAGAATCGCACATGGTAAATTTGTGGAATACCCTTAAAATACAAATACTAATGTATCTTGCTTTGCATGCCTTTACTCTTCGTCCCGGCAATTTGTACCTGGTCGGTATAATTGTTGTTACCACATTTTCATCTCCATTTTCCATAAAAAAATTATGTGCTATAAATGATCTTCCAGTTGATTTGATTGGGACACTTATTTACTTTTATCCTTAATCTTATATTGATCAAGTCATTCTTCCACATGCCGCAATCGGCTCCTTTCACATGGCAAAATTTTGAAAACAATAAATGATATTGTTCTGATGAAAGATGGATCTCACTTAAATTAATCAGTGCAATTCGCAGTAAAGCTTTGATTAAGCCCTCATCCTTAAGTAATGCTTCATAGATGATCACAATGAACAAGGAAAGAATAATGTAAATTAAAGGAGAAAAAAATTGGGGATTTGCAGTGAACAAGATACGTTTGCTCACAATATTTTGGCCTTGAGTAATTTATTTCATCAATAATTTGCCATTTTTAGGTGGACCAAGTTCAGGTTCGGTACAAACATGCCGGCGAAAGCCACACTGACAGTGCGGAGAAACGAGCATGATTCGCAACTAATTGGGGAACCAACCGGTGAATTCTACGATGTGATTTTGTTTTTCGGCATAATCGATATTTTACAAGATTATGACATCAGCAAGAAGCTTGAGCATGCATACAAGTCCATGCAGTATGACCCCACCTCTATCTCAGCTGTAGATCCAAGGCAGTATTCTAGAAGGTTCCGTGACTTCATCTTCAAGGCATTCTCTGAAGACACATGAAAGTGTGGTTTCATGCAAAGTTGAGATGAAGATTGTATAGGTCATTGGAGGTGCATCGGCAGGCTAGGGTGCAGATTTTGATGCAGAGAGTGGCCTGGCTTTACCGTAAATATAATTAGATAAGAAATACGTATACATATACGGCTAACTTATTTTGTGATTTAGTGATATAGGTGAAATTTTTTTAACATACTGTTGGACTCATAGATAGAGATTTGTAAACAAGCGAGTGCGTAAAATCAGTCTTTGTAAATTGGCATGGCTGAGGGCAAATATTTAACAGACAGAAAAATCCTTTTTTTTTTTTTTTTTTTTTTTGCCTTTTATTGCTTCTTTCCCCTCACTATTTTGTAACCAGTTTTGTTCTTGTTTTAAATGTATCAGGATGAAAATTCTTCATCTCCTGAGAAGCATTAAACAATACACTGTACATGATTATTGTCCATTTTTTTTATGAAAAGGCATGGTTCATTTGTTTTATGTAGGCCCAATTATTCAATTTTCATTCTGCAAAATGAGAGCACTACTGCTTGTTCATAATGAATTCCTAATGAGATAAATCAATTAAACAGTAACATAAAAAAATTTACAACAAAGCTCAGCTGATCAATAGCACAGACGATCAAGATCGAAATTAGGGGCAGAGGGCTGGTACAAGGGTACCGGACTGGTGCTGGTAAGAGGGTACCGGACTAATTCTGGAACTAGGGTACCAGACTGGTGCTGGTACAAGGGTAACATACTGGTACGTGCTGGTAAAAGATACTGTTGCATGGACACAGAGGCAAGAGCGTACCGGACTGGTTATGGCACGAAAGAGAGGTGACCCAAAAGCCTGCTAGTCCGCATCGTCTGTATTAACTCAAAACAACATCTTTTGAGTTAATGCATCTTGGCCGTCTGATTTTAAACGGAGTCAATCCGGCCACAACCTATAATTCAGGGGCTTTTTAATATTAGTGTAGATCTAGTCCACACGAATTTTAAAGCGAATTGGACGGTCCATGACTCTTGAAATTCTGTTACATGACTCATATTTTTTTTCAAAAGAAAACTCGGCCGGAGAGTTTACAACCCAAAAAAAGAAAGTTGAATTTGTACCTGTAACAGGTACTGTACCGCAAATATCAACGTCCCATGATAATTTTTAATAAATACAATTTCATGCTAAAATCTAAGCATGAGCTATGCTTTCTACATAAACGTATATGTAATTTTTAATCAATAATTTACCAAAAATTTTATAGGGGCGCGGGACTGCTGGTGCATCAAGAATTGTTCTAGAATATAAAACTAGGATGTTATTTGTTTATTGTTTATTTGTTATTAAACAATATATGAAGTTGAAAGTTGTGATGATAGGTACAGATAGTGGTGTGCACGAACAAGAGCGTATGTTTTCACCTACAGGCTACAGGCCAGGATGAGCATGCATGTTTGCACGAATTAGTACATGAGAATTTTGCATGGAAGGAAAGAGAAAAGAAACAGGTTGTCATCGTCCAATTAAGCTTCTTAAGCAAGAAATAATATTTTACGACAGAGACCTCTTCAATTTTGCTTTAGAGGACGCAAGTCATAAAATCTTCAATGTTTTTTATACTATTATAATGAATTCTTTAAGTGATATGAAATTATGAGAGATAAAACATTATATTTGATGTTTGGTAATTTTGAGTTTTATTGCCATCTATTAATATCATTTAATGCATGGTTAAATTTTAAGTACAACTAATTGCTACTCGTGGACAAAAATTATTTAAATTTGAAGGTTTAAAATTATCTAAACTTGTAATTGAGTATTATTTTTCAATTCTTAGATCGGCCGATGCTCATTGAAACAACATTGACTTGCCTATTTAATAGTTCCTTCAATTCCTAAGCTAACCTCAACTGTATACATCAAAACTTACGTCTTTTTTTTCTTCTTTAATTGCAAAATACACCAACAATATCAAGTACTTGAAATATTAGGTAAACTTAAAAAAACATAAGAAAATAATTGACCTAGCATATCTAATATATAGTATGCATATATAAATATTATTATTCTAAACTAAGAGTAGGGGTGAAAACAAGTCGGATATTATCCGACCGAATCCGGATCCGTATTCAAAAATTAAATACGGATATCCGATATTCAAATATCCTTGCAGATATGGTTTTGAATTTTAATTATCCGTATCTGAATAATATATATATATATATACCATATAGTTTAATATATATTATGAAAATATTTATGTATATATCTATGGATATCCGATATCCGTATCTGTATCCAGAAAAAAAAACAAATACATATATGTTTTAACCCTTATCCGATCCGTATCTGATCCGTTTTCACCTCTACAGTAAGAGACATAGACATAGGATATTTCTTTGATAACAAATATATATATATATATATAGAGAGAGAGAGAGAGAGAGTTGGGCTACAGCGCATTGCAATGTGTAGGCCTTCTTATACATTGAACTATAAATTGTTGGTTTTGATTTAAAAAAAAATCGATCCAAACCGTTCAATTGATATCCATATTAAAATGTGCTTGGAGACCAAATTTTACATTTTTTTTAAAATTGTTTGTCATTTTTTTAGAATTTTTGAAAATCACTGTTTTTTCTGAAATTTATGGACCATAAGAAAACAACGATTTTAAAAAATTCTAAAAAAATAGCAAATAATTTAAAAAAAATGTAAAATTTGGTCTCCAAGCACATTTTAATATGGAGAACATGTTGAGTCCTATAGATCAACTGTTTGAACTTCGAATTCAACGACTTATAGTCCAATGTACAAGATGACATATACATTGCAATGCACCATAAGGCTATGGTGCATTGCAATGTATATGTCCTCTTGTAGACTATAAGTCGTTGAATTCAAAGTTCAAACAGTCGATCTATAAAACTCAATATGTTATTCATATTAAAATGTGCTTAGAGACCAAATTTTGTATTTTTTGGAAAAAATTTACTATTTTTTTATAATTTTTGAAAATCGTTATTTTTCTGAAATTTATGTATCCAATCTGGAACTCTTTTCTTTTTACCTATTCTAATTTTTAAGTATATTACAATAATATTTTTTTAGTGTTAAAGTATTTGGTAATTTTATGTTCATTTTTTGCACAAGTGTGTCTACAATAATATCTAAACACGTGATCAGTGACGAAGTCACATTGAATTAGGGATAGACAACTATCTACTTTTAATTTTGAAAACCGGGTATATATAGGTCTATATATAATCGAGTTGTTGTCTATTTCTAGAAAAAAATTTACCTACTCATGAACAGTGCACAGTCTGAATTAGTTAATTCACGACAGTCCACAAACTGTTAGTTGTACCAGTAATTTTTTTTTTTTACCTCCAATAAAAATCACGGCTACGTCTCTGTAGGTGTTTATTGATTTTCATCTATCAAATTTTTATTTTTGCTTAAATTCGCTATTGAATGTTTCTGAATGTATGTGTTTACGGATATATAATGTGTAAGGACGACAATTTTTGCTTCTGTACATTAAAATTCTATGTTCAAACTTGGAAGTTCAGCTAGTGTTGCAACATTGTTTAAATTTAAACTTAAATATATTTGATGTATTACATGTGAAAGATCTTATTATGAATGTATGCGTTTAGAAGATAGACATAGAGTTATCAAATATTTAAAACTGAAAAGAACATATAATCACCTATGTGGTATAAGAATTCAGAGTAGGTCCTATGCCCATTGGACGTACTTTGGTTTGATGGGTGTGATGACCATCCGATTAGCATCAAGATTCGTGCACCCCACATCAAAATCTGTGTGATTCTGTATCAATTTCCTTGCGCACAGATTTAATGCTAATTGTACGGTGCTAGAGTTAATTGAACCTAAAAGTAGGTCCGATGCCCATCTCGTGGTATGAAGGACATCGGACCTACTCCTATCTCGTGGTATAATGATATTGATACACCTATATATATGTGTGTGTGTGTGTGTGTGTGTGTGGCTAAGTGGTGGTTAGAACCTTAATTACAAAAATATATAATCCTATATATGTGATTTTGATGAGACACCTGTCTTGAATGACAAATGACAAAAAGGAGAGATGAGATAGTTAAAATAATTGAATTGTTTGAATTGAAATAATTGAAAGATTATCGAATTTTTTTAACACTTAATTAGAGCGAGAAAAAGTAATGTTTCATATTTACCTCTGTTTGATTCTCACTGGATATAATGGTAGATTTATAATTATAATAATATTTTTTTTCAGAAATATCTATAGTGAAATAACAACAATTCGATCAAATTAATAATGATTATCCATATTTTTTGTATATTGATTCACTCAAAAAATTTATATGCTGCGTCATAACAGGACTTACTTTTTTTTTCTCTTTTTTTTTCTTTTTATCTCACTTACATTATTTTGTTGAAGTAGTCTTACTTCTGTTTATTTGGGATAAATCTCAGTTTGTATACATTAGTATTGGTTTTAGTGGTCATAGTTATACACCCTTAAATTCTTTCTTTTTTCCATAAAAAAACTAAGAAAAAAAAGTTAATTATTAGACAGCATTTTTTTTAATAGGTAAGTTGGATCGAAGCCCAATAAAGGCCCAAAAAATGTTCATATTTTGTAGTGATAGTTTACCCAACCCATTATCCATAATTAATTACAAATTAATAATAGCACAGACTTACTTTTTTTTCTTTTTTTCTTTTTATCTCACTTCATTATTTTGTTGAAGTAGTATTACTTCTGTTTATTTGGGATAAATATCAGTTTGTATACATTAGTATTGGTTTTAGTGGTCATAGTTATACACCCTTAAATTCTTTCTTTTCCATAAAAAAACTAAGAAAAAAAAAAGTTAATTATTAGACAGCATTTTTTTTAATAGGTAAGTTGGATCAACGGCTACGTTAATAAGAAGATAGAGTTTACACATTTTTTTTTTTTTAATAGGTAAGCTGGATCGAAGCCCAATAAAGGCCCAAAAAATGATCATATTTTGTAGTGATAGTTTACCCAACCCATTATCCATAATTATACTTGATAGCCTTGTTAGCCTTGTAGAACAAATGAACAAACGATTTTAGAAAGCCATCTTCTGCAGTTTTATCACTACAATATTTATTTATTACGTTCATGTAATATAAATGCTAGTTTTTGCATAGAGTTATATATTCATATATCATTAATCATGAACATAATTCCAAAAGAGAAGCTTTGGTTTTGTTTCTTGCGAGAGTATTATTTTAAAAATATTTTCCTGCTAGTTATTGACATACACAAATACCATTTAATAATCATAAAAATAAAAATAAATATATATTAGTTATTAGCGTTATACACATTGTTCAATTCCATACAAAATATGCAGATGTTCTATACTATCCAAACATTTTTTTCCATTTAAGTCCAAAAACCGAAACATGAATTTGAACCATATAGAGTTCAGTTAATTTGTTTTCCAGTTTTAAATCTAAACCAAAGGTCGAGATGGGGAGGTAGTACAGTTGATTAGGAGAAAAAATTATAGGACTGTAGTTACTCAAAGATCGAGAGTTCAAACCCCGCTCACGACTTCGCACCCTCTACAAAAAATTTTACAAAAAATTCTAAACCAAACCAAATATAAAAAACCAAAATAAATCAAACATTCAACCGAATCAATCCATTTAAACCGAAAAACTGTACCATTTAAACCAAACATTTTTTATCCGGACACAATAATAATAAGCAAAATTTATGCAAATTAACGCCTAACACTTGCTCAGTAAAGTGTTTATACCAAATACTTACACTGCTGACATGTTTCGTTTGAACTACAAGCATATCATAATTGCTATCACAATTCTTACATACATGTCCAGTCTTATTCTCTAATAATTTTTTCATACTTCCTTTTAAAAGTGTTTATACAAAACACAAATCTCCACTTTTATATTAAGCACGTAGATGTCCTCATCCGCCAACGGTTATGATTAAAATATGAAATTTCAAATTGAATATCAACCCTCCAATCAAATAATATGCATTCCATAGATTCAATGCATCTTTTTTTATGTTTTTTAACACGTAGAAGTCTAAATTAGTTAGACACGTACCCACCACACGTACTGTACACACGATATGGTTAGAATTAAAATTAAATAGACTTAAATTAGCAGTGCTGCAATGGAAAAGCTATTGATATCTTACTTTTTTTTTTTGTTCTCCTTCAGTTTTTCCTTTCATTTCTTGATGCTTCCTTCAATATATATAATATCACGAATAAGGAATATTTCCTACATGTCATGAAACTGAGAATAGGTAATCCTTCCTTTGATTTGCTACATGTCATGAAACTGAGAATAGGTAATCCTTCCTTTGATTTGCTACATGCCATGAAACTGAGAATTCTAGCTGGACAATTTCATTACATTAATACTACATATAAGTTGTACCTGATTTTTAAAGAGATGTCACAATTTAAGTTAAGTGCCACAATTTTTATATGACATGGAAGTATTGAGAATTATATTATTTGTGGTCTTAATAATCTTCAACATTCTAAATTTCCTGTTTTTAAGTTGTACCAGAGTTTACAAAAACTCTTAGCATCCTGAGATAAATTTTAGACCAATTAGAGACTAACGTATATAGCTTAATGATCCAATTTTCCGGTCTTTACAATAACTTCAGATCCAATTTTAGTGATCCAATTTACCGGTTTGTGCAATAACTTTACCGTCTGTGTTGAATGAAGAAATAAAAGAATTATTTGTTCCTATTCATGTTCGAATTTAGTATATAATTTTCATTTGTGTTGTACATAATTATGAAAAAAATAAAAAAAAATTATATGCACTGATATGCACAAAAGGTTGTTGAATTCAAGCAGTCATTTGTTGTTGTTTCTTTTACTGCTATTTATTATTTGTCTCTATGTTCAATCTTAATGTTCAATCTTATATTATGTTTCTGTTGCAAAGCACATACACGATACTAGTATATCTAATATATCTAATAGTAGTGAATGGAGTTGATCATGAGAAAGGTAGAGAGAAAAGGTGAGAGACATGGGTGAAAAAAGAAGAGGTACAGTAGAAATAGCCAATATAATTAACTATTTAGAATCTATTTTAACAGCTTGGATTTAATTACTTACCAGCATGGGTATCCATGCTAATACTTGTATCAGAGATAACCATATCCTCAGAGATAGCTATCTCTGTGCTCTTACTCACGGCATCAGTTAATTTTTATCACCTTTTTTTAAATAAATTCTTGTAGTTAATAAATGCCTTGTGTCCGATGTGGTGAGATCTAGGGAGAAGATGATGGAGGCCAAGATGGAGAAGAAAACTATGTAGGAGAAAACGTACGTCTCGTTCTCGATGTAGTCATGTAGCTCTACCGGCGGATTGAAGAAGGATGTGGTTGTTGCAACGAGAAATCAATGCAAACGTGATAGATTTAGTTATTTTTACACCTTGTTTGGATGGAGAGTAGAGGAAGGAAGGGGAGGTGAAGAATAAAAGGGAATGGAATGGAATAGAAAGGAAGATTAACATATTTAACTTCTTTGTGTTTGAATTATTAATGAGAGAAAATAAATTAATTTTTTTTCCGTCTTATTTCTTGTTTGGTTTATTAAAATTTAGAAGGTTAATGAGAAATTCAGTGGTTGTTATAGGTTTGTGACAAAAAACTTGTATGAGAATTATATAGGTAAGATATAGAGTTGGACATTTGTGTTTTTTGTTCTAAAAATATTTGCAACAAAATTTCTTTCCATCCGTTACACTCCAAATCAGGAGAAAAACTAATTCTATTAATTATAATGATACAAAGTTAAACATTTTACCTCATGTACCCTTCACCTCCGACATAATTTTGTCAACCAAACACGATTCAACGGAAAATTTTCTTTTCTTTCCATTCCCTCCCTTCCTCTACTCTCCATCCAAACAAGGTGTTAGTGGAAGGAGAGGAGAAGAACAACTTAGGAGAGCATGATATATAGAGAAGGGAAATAATGTAACTGAAGATGCAGATTAGAGGTGAAAAAAATACGGGGCAACGCAAATTTTGTATACATTAGTTAGGAAACTAAGAGTGAGGCTATGGTGCTATGCATAGCACCAATGGCTAGTGTACTACGGCTCAATATGGTACTTTTTAAAATCCTAACGGTCGATCCGACCGTTCAATGTGATATCCATATGAATATGTACTTGCAAACTAAATTTTATATTTTTTCGAATTTTTTTACTATTTTTTTAGATAGGTAGAAAAATCAGTGTTTTTTGAAAATTCTGGACCATCAAAATTCTACCTATCTGAAAAAATAGTAAAAAAATTCGAAAAAATATAAAATTTAGTTTGCAAGTACATATTCATATGGTTATCACATTGAACGGTCGGATCGACCGTTAGGATTTTAAAAAGTACCATATTAAGCCGTAGTACACTAGTCATCCGTGCTATGCATAGCACCATAGCCTCACTCGGAAACTAATATTAGTTTCTATATTAGTTTTCTAACTAATGTATACAAAATTTGATAAAGAACACATATAGAGAGCTATAATGTATTGTAAATGTATTCATCATATTGCCTTAACAAAACTATAATAACTTTTAAATGCAATATATGCATCAGAATTTAATTTTATTCGTGTAAAAGTGATGTATCTTTTTTTATTGGCACAAATTGAGTTATATCCAAGTATTTTGATGGTGTTCAAATATTATTTGTCAATTTTTTTAATTTTAGATCGAAATGTGACCTAAATTAATTAAAAATTTGAATAAATCAATGCATGTAACACGTTGCAAATGTATTAATTTTAACATACTACAAAAATCTGTCACTAACTGTGAGAGTAAAAGTGCTTTTTATTGTTAATATTATCACGGGTACTCCGTTGATAATAGTAAATATATTCAAAATAGTAATTTTTGTCGGCTTATCATCAACAATAGTCACTTTTTATTCTCAAAGATTAGTGACATATTTAGCATAATATTTAATTCATCAGTTTGATTAAGGCCATACATGATTATTTTGATAATATATGTTGTTTCAGATGATTGCATGACTTGAAATACAACGTGAACTGATTAAAATAATATATGAAAGAGAATTTGTTGCTTTTTGTTCAACCGTTAATTAAATTCATATGCGGATCTCGATGAAGATTAGCGGTTTGATAAGAAAAAACAGATTCCTGATTTAAAAGAAAAGTAGCACATATTATTTTTTAAATTTGATAGAGACTACCAAAATGTTTTTATATAGATATGATTACAACCACAATTTCTTAGAAAAAGAAAAAGATAAGCAACATATTGCATTCCTAAATATATATACGAAGAAACTTATGTTTGAGCAAAATTGCTTGTACAATAGTAGTCGATATCAGTGTTGTAAAAAACAGTCGTTTAGTCTGATTAATCGTTAGCGGTGACTAAACCGTCATGAATAGACTTGTCGGAACATTGTTTGAGGATGAAACCGACTAATTGACAAATTTATTCGATTAATCGTTCATTTTTCATTTAAATGACTCGATTAGTCATCCGTTTTCTATTTATACGGCCGATTAGTAGGTTAATTTTTTTTTTTTGTATTTATTCGTTATATGCATTGTACTTTGTCTTGTTTAATTTATCTGGATGTTTTCTAAATGACAATTTCATAAAACTTTATTAATTAACAAGGAAATTAAGTTACAATAAGTTTTTTTTATAGGTTTTATAAGTTAAATTAATCATTTTTTAATAAATTAAGAATATATGCATATAACTTTAATGAAAACACAACATTGTCCGTAAAATTCCAATTAATCAACTGCATATCGATTAATCGCTTGACGGTACTCCATCCGTCTCCATCCGTCTGACGAGCGCATATTGTTATTTACAGGTCGATATATCTTTTAGGATTAGTTCATATAGAATTAACAATTTAAGTAAACACACACAACGCGTGTATATTGAAAGAAAAAAAAATACTAGCATTATATGACAAAAAATATCTGAACGTACGTATGCTTTTCAGAACTATTTGAACGCATGCATGCATTTACGTAGTTTTGTACGTGCATATTCAATTATAGTTGTTGTATTGCCAATTATATTTAGAACTCTGAAACAGGATAGACAAATATAAACTTCTAATCGGACACAACTTGCTCTAGACAGACTAGACAATTATATATTGTGCATCAATGAACGTGCACTGCATCATTCATAGGCAAATAATTTTGTTTGTGTTAATAAATTGTGAGCAAAAATTTAAGTCTGTGGACAATATTAATTACACAGTTGAACTATGACACACACACACACACACACACACACACACAAAATTTGTCTTTTCCCATGAGGCAGTGCCACTTGAATTTATATATAGGATAGCAAGTGTCATTCCACTTGTCACCCCCATTCCAAAAATAAAAAAAATGTTTATTATTATACTTTTCATATATAAATATTGATGTTATTTAAAATAATTATAAAAATTATGTTATTTTACAAATTTACCCTAATGAAAATATTATGTGTAAGGACTGTTATAATTATATCGACATTTATCCATTAATTCCATGCTTTTATAATTATATCGATCATACATAACACCTAAAAAATATTATGTGTAAGGACTGTTACTATTGAAAACAGCACATTGCATCTATGCTTCCTTCTGCTGTTATTTTAGACGTACTGAATTGAATAGCATCTTATTTTGTTGGTTTGTATCATTTTAAGTTTTTAACTAAAACAAACACCAAATTGGTTTGCGGCCGTCACAAAAAAAATTATTCCTAGATCATGATGTAATACCAACTTCATTTGGAAAGTGTCCACTTTTTATATATATACTACCAAGTACTAACTAGTATGTTTATTGTTTTTAGTACAACCTAGCTTTGTTTTCCCTTGAGAAGCAATTTGAGCATGTTGTTTTAGAAATTTAGAGTGGGAGGCGGAGATGAGAGTAATATCTTTGTTTCTAAAGTTTAAACAGTCAATCTGAATTGCTAAATATAATTTCTGATAAATTAAAAGTATCTGTTGACCAAAATTTTACTTCTTAATTTTTTTTAACTATTTGTTCAAAGGGCCGGAGTAGAAAATCTAAATATTTGGACCGTATAAAGTAGTGTATTATACCTATCTAACAATATAATTAAACAAATATGGAAATTTGGGCTGTTCAAAGGGCCGAAGTATATTTTCTACGAAAATCATATTGAACGATTCAAATTGAGATTCAAATTGAGCTGTTTAAACTTTATAAATGAAAATAGCACAGACGGATTTGTATTATGCATGGTTATCACCATAACCTGACTCAAATATTGTACCGTCATGCAAATTAAATATGAAATTAAAAGTATTGATTGCAACTTAATTAATTTGTACTGTATGTCATAAATTATTTTGTTATTTGTTGCAATTTATGACATACAACCTTGATATGGCAAAATTAGACTGTATACAACCAGCAGAAAAAAAATTCTCTCGTAAATAAAAATATCAATATTCTCAAGATACCTTGTCTTGATAATGGTTAGTATTACTCTTAAATCTCTTTACCAGACAATTAAAATCGCACTAATTATGAGAGAAATCCAATGATTAGTTAACTGTATATGCTCTCAAAATTACGTAATTAACAAAAATAAAGTATCCAAATGCATGTAAATTGAGGAATTAATCTCAATAATTATAGCACCATAAATTAAGATGCAAACAGAACACTTGGCTTTCTTTGTAAACAAGTGGAGATTAAATCCTTTCTACTAATTAAGCGTCGAAATGACTAGAAGATACATAATGGCATCTACAGATCCTTCAAAATGGGTGCAAATTAAAAATCTATCAAAACTTTTTATATGAATTGCAAAATATGAATATCTGTCTCAGATTATGTTGACAAAATTGGATAAAGAAATAAAACCATGAAAGCAAAATTAAGGTTGTGTCCCTCAAGGATTTCACAACACAAGAAGGTACCTGGTTTTGGTGTGAAATTATCTGTACAAATTAATTTCATGTTACTAGATCTCTTGAACTGACCTCCAGGAAATTAAACAGAAGTTACATATGATCATATTTCTGGCCAGGCTAGCTAATACTTCCTCTCGGTGATTTACTAAAGACCTTTATCGGTGGCAACCGACCCGGGCTAAGTTTTAACCTGTTCTTCTTGCTTCTCTCCTTGATGGTCTCGAGCCGAGGTGACCACGGCCTGTCTCTGGAACCGACCAGCTGCGCGTAGTGCTTCTTCAGCTCTGGGGTGCTACATATCTCCTCCTTGTCCCCACAATTAATGCTCGTCCTCTCGGTGTCTCCTTCTGTGATAAGATTTATGATGAACTCGGGTTGCACCTTAATAGCCGGCCTTCCATCGGCGCCACCATTTATGTACACAAAAGCTCTGTTTTGTCCCGACCCAGAAAACACCGGCCTTCTCGGGCTAGGGGAGAGAGAAGCGAAACAGGCAGCAGTTAATTTGCTGTCCTGGCAGGGTAGGCGGTCTACCGGCAGAACAAAATAAGTATTGCCGGGAAGGAGTTCATCTTCTAGAGAGAGGATTGGTAGCGGCCGGCCAATGAAGAAAGAGTCAGCGTGGCATATGACGCAATCCGGGAAGCTGAACATGATTTCTCCGGCAGGACACTGAGCCGGTAGCAGCTGCATGGTGCCTCCCCAGAAGATGAGCTTGGCCATGCCCGGCGTGGGGGGAAGAAAGCACTGAGAGACCCCATTACCCATAGCTAAATTAGGTATCTGGAAGAAGAACCGGAGGAAGAGACCAAGAGAGGACAGCTAGGTTTGATTTTTGGATGATGAGTTTGGATGGTTTTGCTATATATAGGATATATATATATAGGGGGCTTTGACTTTGAATAGTCAACCCAAACAATTGAGATTTCGATGCTATTGGGTCGGGTCCAAGAGGCATCCGAAAAGGTTGAAAAGGTTTGTAATTTCTAATTCCCCTATACATTAATAGATATGTGTATGTATATATATCATATTATTTGGTAACTAATGTAATTATTACTTTATTATATTCTGGTTAAAAAAAAATATATATATATATTTTGATAATTTGTCATGCAATTGACAACCATATATATTCTAATCAGTTTGCCTGCATCCTGTTACGTACAAATTAATTTGTCATGTTGAGTTTTGACTTTAAATGATAGTTGAGGTGATTTTGACAACTTTTCTCAAAAGCAAATGAGAAACAATTCACTTATGAAGCTTTAAATTTGCATATATATATATATATTAAGATATTTTTAGATCCAATGGATCCAGTCAAAGTCGTGGCGTTGGTGTGTATGTATCTCTCAACTTCCAATTGGCCACGAGGAGATATTTCCAAACTAAAACTTTCTTTAAAGCACAACAAATCAGCCTTTCACACATTTATTTTGGTCTTCAAAAATAAATGCATTTGCACTGATCCCACTAATTTATAATCCTTCAAATAGAATTCCCGCGATACAAGTAATGCAATATGTTAGATATATATGCTTCGCTGTAGCTGAGATTTTCTCGCTGTATTATTAAACCATCCCCTCCAGTAGAATTTTTCTTCTTTCATTTTTTTTAATCTTTTAAATGAAAAAGACTCAAAAAATGTTGACCGTTATATTAAAAAAATAATGTTGACCGTGATTTACTTCCACTTGCACTATTTTATATGAAAAGGTTTTGCCAGTTTGACTTTTATAGAGTTGGTCTTTAGATTATTAAAAATTCAACAATTCATTGTGTATTTGATTTTGATATAGTCATTAGCTACTATTTTATATGAAAAGGTTTTGTCATTTTGACTTTTATTGAGTTGGTATTTAGATTATTAAAAATTCAACAATTCATTGTTTATTTGATTTTGATATAGTCATTAGCTAGACTGCAAATGATATATATAAATTAACTTTGAAAACCGGCGGGCATATCCTTTCATTGTATATTTAATTATTTATGGACAATCCCTGTAGATTTACTTTTATGTATATGTATAAAGTACTAAGTATTATTAAATTAACAATAATATTTTTTTTTAATGAGTAAATTGTTCATTTCAATGGAAAAAGTTTCTGCATCTGTACTTACACACGTGACGTGTATAATTACTTCTTGGAACTTTTCTACAACAACAATAATAACAACCAAGTCTTTAGTCTCAAACAAATTGGATGTAAGTTGCAAGTGAAATCTAACCGGATTTTAATTTCATTTCAATAATAAAACTATTTTTTTACCACTGACTCGCCACACCTATCACGACTCTCATTTTTTCTAACTTGGAACACTGTGCAAAAACTACACATTTTTCCTACAAAAAAATAATACAACTAATTAAATCTCATTAAGATTTTTGTCGTTCTAAATCAATAATTTAAAAAGGAACATATATATATAGAGAGAGATTCGCTAAGATCAAAATGGTAGTTTCTGAGTCTTGGTGCTACCAATTTGTTTTTACAATTTAATACGGAGATCAACTTGAACAATTCGAATCGACATTTTGAACTTTGAAACCGCAAAATATGAGTGTGAAGTAAAACACTCGCTTTACTTCACGAAACACCGTAGCCCAACTCTCTCTCTCTCTCTCTCTCTTTATATGTGTGTGTGTAAAGAGAGAGAGAGGAGGGATCTACTTACAACATTTGTAAGTTACAACATCTTACAACAATTCGGTTTTGCAATTTTAAAAGTCCAAACAGTCGATCCAAACCATTCAATATGATCTCTATATTAAAATGTGCTTGGATATCAAATTTTATATATTTTTTTTGAAGTTTTTACTATTTATTAAGTATTTTACAAAACTACTGTTTTAAAACAATTTTGGACCACTGAAAACAGTAGTTTTGTAAATATAAAGATAATGTTAAAAAGTTTGTATCGACTGTTTTGACTTCGAAAATCACAAAACCGAATTGTTATAAGATGTTGTAACTTACAAATGTTGTAAGTAGATCCCTCCTCTCTCTCACACACACTCACACACATATACATATACACTTATACACACATACACATACAAATATACACATACATACAGATACATATCTACATATACAAATATGTATATGAATGTGTGTGTATAGTTGGGCTATTATGTTTCATGAAGTAAATGACATATTTTACTTCGCGCTCGTATTTTGTGATTTTAATGTTTAAACAATCGATTCAAATCGTTCAACATGATCTCCATATTAAATTGTGCCGAGAGACCAAAATTTACATTTTTTATTTTTTTTTATTTGGAAAATCGTTATTTTCGATGGTCTAAATTTTCTAAAAACAACATTTTTAAAAAATTCTAAAACAATTGTAAAAAAAATTTTAAAAAATGTAAAATTTTGTTTTCAAACATATTTTATTATGGAGATCATGTTAAACAGTTTAGATCGAACTTTTGAACTTCAGAAAGTTAAATACGAGCGTGAAACAAAACATGCCCTTTACTCCATAAAGTATAGTATATATAAATATATTATTTTTAATATAAAATAAACAGATTTAGTATTCTCAAATCGCTACGCCCGTGTATTTCCTTTGGTACATTAAGTCAAATCGGATCTTAGTCAAACATCCGCAACGATATTCATGTTTTATAGTCCCATAGGCAAGAGTATTTAATTAAGAGGGCTGGAACAAGTCATTGGTGTTTATCCATGTATGAATTCATGACGTAGACAGTAGGTCGGCTCTGGAAAAAAAAAAGAAAAAAAACGTGATTCTCATAAAAGCCCCTAAAATCAGGTAATTAAGAAGACTATTTTCAGTTCACCCACCCCTTTAACCCTTATCCCCTAGACAAAATTTCTATAAGAGCAATGCCAATACTTCATTAGCATTATATCAAGTGGCGGAGCTAGTGAAGTGACATAATTAGAGTAAAGGGAAAACTAGGTGGCTTCAAATTATTACCCAACCCACACGGAGCGGATCGATAATATCTGATATGTATGTATTCAAATTGGAGTAGAACTAAGGTGCTCTTAAGCTCACCAAGCTCTTTGTGAGCTTAACTCAAAAACCTATCGGATTGACTTCAAGCGATATTTCCAAACCGTTAGATGTTCAATCTATATTAAAATGTGCTTGAAAATCAAATTTTACATTTTTTGAAATTTTTTTACTATTTATTAAGCTGGTTTGAAAATCGCTGTTTTCCAATGGTGCAGAATTTTAATAAAAACAGTAGTTTTCAAACCAGCTGAAAAAATAGTAAAAAAATTCGAAAAAATGTAAAATTTGGTCTCCAAGCACATTTTAATATAGATTGAATATCTAACGGTTTGAAAATGTCGTTTGAAGTCAATCCGATAGGTTTTTGAGTTAAGCTCACAAATGACTTGGTGAGCTTAAGAGCACCTTAGTTCTACTCTTCAAATTGTATTGAAAAATTAAATACGGACATTTATTATTTGAATATTCGTACAGATATAGATGCATATATAATTTTAAATTTTAATTATTTGTATTCAAATAGTAGATATATACTATATAGTTAAATATATATTATGAAAAATTTATGTTATTCATCATTATAATTAAATAAATATTATGAATTTTATTTTTTTAATTAATATTTATATATTTTTTAATAAATATCCGAGCCGATATATTTATGTATGTGTCTAACATCTAATCAGCATCTATATCCGAAAAATAGAAATAAATACGGATATAATTTTACCACTATCTGATCTGTTTTCACTCTTAGTCCGGGTCGAACTCTAGAGTAATTTGTCCAAAATATGATTTGATTGGATGAAATAAAATTGGATGAGCTGTGTAGAGTATTGATTGTTTTTTTTTTTTTTTTCTGTTGTCATGGAATAACATAAGTTTATAAATTAATTTCCTTTCATTCGTGATTTTTCACGTGATGAATCTATGAACAAACTGCATGCTACACGTGAGAGAAATGTTAAAAATATAAAATCAAATGACCACCTACTCTTGTAGTTCATATTATTAGGTAACTAGTTGGTTAACAGTTGGTAATATAAAACACTTTCCGTCTCTTAAATTTAATTAGATAATATAACCATGCATTACACGCTTGGAATGATCGGAAAATTTATTTTTCTTGTTTTTTTTTAGCTTGAGATGAAACTATTCTAATAACAAGAATTGAATTTTAAATATGTAATTTTTCATGAGAAGGGTTAAAATACACCGTTGATTTTGTGTTCTAATCATACTCCACGTTATTTTCTCCGTTTTCAAAATTCGAACAATTGATCTGGACCACTCAACATGATCTTCGTATTAAAATGTGCTTAGGGCGAAGTCTATATTTTTTGGAACTTTTTTACTATTTTTTATATAGGTACAAAATCATTCTTTTAGATGGTCCAGAATCTTCTGAAATTAAATAGCGATTTTGTACCTATCTAAAAAAATAGTAAAAAAATTTCAAAAAATATATAAAATTTGGTCTCCAAGCACATTTTAATACGAATATCACGGTGAGCCATTCGGATCGACTGTTCAAACCTTAGAAACGAAGATAAAGATATGAAGCATGATTGGAGCACCAAATCAATGATGCATTTTAACTCTACTCATTTTTCATATAAAAATAATATCTTAGTTACTTTTCTTAGTGTTGTTTTTTCTATGTTGACTATATTGACTGAAGAAGTAATTAATCTCTAGTGTATCTTGAACTAAAGTATAATTAAATTTAAAAAATAGAATTTCGGTGTTTCTTTATACTATTATTTTGTCGAGAAAAGACTTTTAATAGCAATTAGTCAATTACACATTAATTTTGTCACATTAAGGAAGCCTTGGGTAGCAATTACAGGAGCACTACCAAAGAAATCCAACGCGATGTACACGCAAGTAGAGTGGGAAAATTGGCACGCCGGAGCCGGCTCCATCACGGAACGGCACGGCACGTATGTCGGTCACGTGCCGTGACTCGCGTGTCGCGTGCCGTGACCATTCGCGTACCGTGACCAATTGTTGGCAAAGAAGACACGGCACGGCACGGCACAGAAATTGTCTTGGTCACGGCACAGGGCACGCGAGTCACGGAACAGTAGACACGGAAGACACGCCAATCACGGCAATCACGAGGCAATACACTAACATGCCTTCCTATAAGATATACTTTTATTTTAATTAAAATATTTACATTTAAATTTCAATTAAAACATTTGAATTTTAAAGAATAGTTTCACAATTTTTTTTAAAACGTTAAATGCGATCAAATGTTACTAACGCACAATTGGTCACGGCACGACTTAGTCACGGCACACGAGTCACGGCGTGACTCGCGTGCCGTGACCACCCCTCGTAATTTTTGTCAGGCACGGCACGTTTTTCCCACTCTACACGCAAGTAATCTCATGTAGTTATATTGTGCTTGCTAGGCATTCATTCTGTGGATATTCCTTTTCTATGAGTTCTAATTCTTTGTCAATGAATTGATGGTTGGGTGTTAGCGAACAGAGCTTATTTGTATTGATTATGGGTATAGGTACTGATTTATAGGTACCGGTACAGTGAAAATAATATATTAAACATTGAGTAGAGCTAAGGTGCTCTTAAGCTCACCAAGCTTTCCGTGAGCTTAACTCAAAAACCTATCAATCCGACCTCAAACGACATTTTCAAACCGTTAGATGTTCAATCTATATTAAAATGTGCTTGGAGAATAAATTTTACATTTTTTGGAATTTTTTTACTATTTATTAAGCCGGTTTGAAAACCGCTGTTTTCTAATGGTGCAGATTTTTAATAAAAACAGCGGTTTTCAAACCGGTTTAATAAATAGTAAAAAAATTCCAAAAAATGTAAAATTTGTTCTCCAAGCACATTTTAATATAGATTGAACATCTAACGGTTTGAAAATGTCGTTTGAAGTCGGATTGATAAGTTTTTGAGTTAAGCTCACGGAAAGCTTGGTGAGCTTAAGAGCACCTTAGCTCTACTCTTAAACATTAGTCTATATTTACTCTGAACTTCTCTTAGATTTGGTTTCCTTAAATGCGCCTAGCAATATATTCAAAATTTTATGCCAAAATTAACGGGTGCTGAAAATTGTATTCATAATTGGTAACTAATATCGTTTTCGTGCGTTGCAACGGGAGCATATTATAAAAATACAAAAAAAATTCATACAAAATAACATATTTTTATAAAAAAATTTAGACTAAATGACAAATAACATTTTTTAAATGTCATCTACACATAAATAACATTCCTTAAATGATATTTTTTTAATATTTTTAACATATTTTCATAAAAAATTTAGACTAAATGACAAATAACATTTTTTAAATGTCATCTACACATAAATTACATTCCTTAAATGACATTTTTTTTTTAATCTTTCTGACATATTTTCATAAAAAAAAAATCTCAAACAACATGACATATTAAATGACAAATAACATTCCTTAAATGATATAAAAAATAAAAATAAATAAAAATAATAATCAATCAATTCAAAAATTTCTTAAATGAAATTTTAAAAATAGAAAGAAATCATGACCAATGAGAAAGATACAATTTGCATGTGAAGAGTATGCGTGCCGAGTACGTGTCTAAATAAATTTAGACTTATACACGTAAAACAACATAAGAAAGATGTATAATATCAGAACATTTGATCAGAGGGCTGATATTCAATCCGAAATTTTATCTTTTAATCAAAGCTGTTGGAGAATCAGGATATCTACGTGCTTAATTTAAGTATGGAGATTTGTACAGGTAGTGAGATGGTTACTTGCAGTTTTGTTGGATGCGTTAACATAGCTTTAGCACGAATAAATTGGAATTGTAAGATGGTTACTTTTATTTTCTAATGATAGTTACTTGTAGTTTTGTTGGATGTGTTAACATGGTTTTAGTAAGAATATATTCAAAATTGTGAGATGGTTACTTTTAATTTGTAATGAGAAAAAAAAATTGTTGAATAACATATAAATATTGTTCCAATATCCAAATTAGAAATGCGAATTATATCTGTATATGTATTCGTACCTGTTAATATCTTATCTGTCAATGTTGGAATATATGATAGTGAAATATTGAGAAATATACATAGCATCACGAGATAGGCTAATATGCTTTTAGTAGCATATGGGCCGATATGCTTCCAATCCAAAATTGGATTTTCAAAGTTCAAACGGTCGATCCGAATCGTTCAAGTTGATCTACATATTGAAATCTGCTTGGAGACCAAATTTTATATTTTTTGGAATTTTTTTACTATTTATTAAGCCACTTTGAAAATTGCTGATCACATGGTCCAAAATTTGGTTGCACTGTTTTTACTGTTCACCCAGATCAGCAATTTTCAAAGTGGCTTAATAAATAGTAAAAAAATTCCAAAAAATGTATAATTTGGTCTCCAAGTAGATTTCAATATGTAGATCAATTTGAACGGTTCGGATCGACCGTTTGGACTTTGAAAATCTGATTTTGAGTTGGAAGCATATCGGCCCATATGCTACTAAAAGCATATCGGCCCATATGCTACATATGTGAATAATATACGCATCCAAAATAATATAACAATGTAAATATGAATCTCCAATAATACTATAATAATGCATGCATCACAAATAGCACAAGATAGAATCCAAACAAAGTCATGCACTAAAATATTAAGTCATTGAAGGAAATATGGGTTTCATGCGAGAGCAAATTTCAAAAATTTAAGTCAACTAGAAATCTACATAGATCTACTTATTTGACTAACGATGAACCTTATTTAGCAATTTAACTTGTTTAACATGTACGGATTCAATTTTGCTCCATTGTGTGTCGCATTTTCTTCAGGTTGATTTTGCTCGAATGGTTATTCAGTTATGTTGATTGGATTTTCGACCTCATCATTTTCGAGAGTGGGAACTTTGACACCTACAATTTCAATACATTTCTCGACCTTTTGATTAGTAGCTTCATCAAATTTAACATGTACAGATTCGATTACAATCCGTTGAGATACAATGTAAATTCTATAGGTACCAGAAGAAGCATTGTAAGATTAGAATCAGGATGCTTCTTCTTGGGTTGGAATCATGAGTGAACTAACTGCAAGTTGTGACTTGTGAGTGCTTGAGAGAGAGGATAATGATAGAGAGAACTAGTTACCCAAGGTTCAGATTCTCATTGGGACCGTCCGATCAGAATCTGGACCAATGAGGTGGAACTGAATCGGGTGGTTCGGATCCAAACTCAAAATTTGGGTTACTTTAGGTGAACCAGATCGACTTTACCAAGCGGGTTGGGCTGTTAAAAAGAAGAGGTAAAGGTTGGGCCACAAATTCTGACTAGGGGCCTTGAGGAAACATATAGGCACCGTTTGAGTTTATATCTGGACTGTCAGATCAGAATCCTCACGAATATTAAAGAATTCCAGATGTGGACCGGATTGGTCTGAATGATCGAACGGTCAGGAGCTCAACTCAAACGGTACGCTAATTAAGGTATCTATATATTACCATTTTTATTATTTTGGGACACATGGTGCCGCCGTCTCTGCCTCTCACTTCCTTTCGTTGTTGATTCTGTCGAATTTCTCGGTATGCATGCTCATCTCCTTTAGTTGTTATTTTTTCTCATCTTTTTGTTTGTTTTTGTTTACTACTTTAGTTGGCGTTTTTAGGTCAAGGGTTCTATTTTTTTGTCATCTTTTTTTCTTTACAGGCGGGGGCGAAGCTAGTGTATCACAGGTTAGGTACTTACCTACTCTGAAATTATTATTTTTTTGTTTGGGACCGGGCCTTTTTTTGAATTTGTCTACCTCAGATTTTTGAATTTGCCTACTCCAGAGCCCAGATCAATAAAAAAAAAAAAAAATACTCTCTCAACCCTACGCTAGCAGAGAGCCAGAGCAGCCAGGGGCGAAACGCGAAAAAAGAAAAAAATTGGAGGACCGTCGCCTCCGCCTGTGACAGCCCGCCTCTACTGCTGTAGTGTAGGTAAATCCCCTTCTATTGTAATACGGGAGTTTAGGTCTAACCGAATTTCCTCGATTTCATATGCATCCATGGATCATTTTTTTTTTTTTTTTATTTCGATAAGTGGGTTCATGCCCACTGATTTCCATTATAAAATGTTTACTGGTACCATTACAACAAGCATCCATTTATCATTACTGCTGTCAAACTTTAATTTTTGTTAATGAATAAAGGTTTTTTTTGGTTCTTTTTAACTTCAGGGAGCAATATTAGTAGGTGCCTAACTGGTTCAGTACCGGCAATCTGTTTTGGGATGCATGGCTATCATCATATTATGTTACTGTTACTGAGCATCTTGAGTGCTGGGTTTTAAATTTACTGAGCATCTAGCATGGTTATCATGTCTGAACTGGAATGTTGAGTGACCTAGCATTACATCCAATTTTAATTCCATTTTGGAAATTATTTTCAGCTACAAAATATTGGGTCATTGCAGATCAGACTCAATTTACTATTTCAATCTGCATAAATGATAAATGTATTTTTGTTTGACCTCCAGGCTCTCTGACTTCTTCAGTGATACGCATCTTGAGTACTGGGTTTTCAATTTTTCATAATTGGCCTCACGTCACATACAATTGCAAGTACTTAAAAAGAAATTATTAAATAATTTTAATTTTAATTCTGCTTGTGGGTATAGATACCAAATGTATGTTACTTGGTTGAGAATCTAGCTAATATTGCACTGTTAAATTTTTTTAATGACAACAAATAGAATCAAATTGGAATTTTTGAATTTCCAAAATGCACAATTATTTGTTAAAGCGGTGGACATGATGCTTTCCGTCTCAAATGGAAATACTGGCATTTGAAGGGAAGAAAGTCTCTGTATTGGAAAATTATTTTCGTATTGCTAGGATTACTGATTAAAAAATTAAATTCGGTGCTAACTTGTATGATTTTTAGATGGAATTGATTAAAATTATGAATGTTCTTTTCTTAATACTACGAAGCAAAACAAAGTTGATTTTATATTGTACTATATTTGGGCTAAATTTTAGGCCGAGGGTTTAATTTTTTTTTTTCTCATCTTTTTTCATTACAGTATATCAGGATATCTTTATCCGAGTGTTAACGACTTCCTTTTTCCTTTGGAGAAAAGAAACATGGCATCCAATCTCCTAAGGCCCAGGGTTTTCCCCACTAATCAGGTATCAATTCGTGATTTTTTTTTTTTTTTTGAGAAAAGGCAACAAGCCCAATTTCGTTACCAGTAAAGTATTGCATGAACAACTAATTTATTAATACCCAACTAAGAAAACCCAATGGGACAACATCCAAATACCTGTCTGAACAGATATGCAGTAGCCAATTCATGAATTCATACAGCATCAATTTCATTACTTCTGTCAAATTTTTTCTTTTTACAATTTTTTGTTAATTAATAAAGGTTTTTGCTTCTTTTAACTTCAGGGAGCACAGAATCCATGTTATATTTCATCGAGAAAAAGAAACCTAATTTCAAGGAAACTCCATTGTTTCCCGGTCAAGCATCTCGGCATGCTATCTATCCGTCAAAAGAACTCACCTTTGTTCCTCAATCCACCTGCTGCTGTTCTTTCAAAGGAGTCTGATAGCCCTTTAGTGCAAGAAGAGGCTGCTTCTCCTGAGATCATCCATTTCTACCGCCTCCCATTTCTCCAAGAAAGTGCTGCATCTGAGCTTCTAAGAAAGATTCAAGCCAAAATCTCTCCTAATATCATCGACCTAAAAAATGAGCAATGTTTCAATGTTGGCCTTGCTGGTACCAGTAAACTTTCAGGGGAAAAACTTGGGGTGCTTAAATGGCTTTTGGGAGAGACGTACCAGCCTGAAAACCTGAAAACTGAGAGCTTTCTACAAGAAGAGGTCTCCACGGGTGCACATGCAATTATCTTAGAGGTTGGGCCCCGCATGTCATTCACCACTGCCTGGTCAACAAATGCCGTGTCAGTTTGCCAATCGTGTGGCCTCACTGAGATAAACCGTCTCGAAAGATCGAGGCGGTACCTTTTGTACCTCAAGCCCGGCACACTTCTTGATCAAACCCAGCTTACCGACTTTGCCTCCATGGTACACGACAGAATGACAGAGTGTGTTTACCCAAAAATTCTCAAGTCTTTCTCCACCAGTGCAGTGCCGGAGCCTGTACAAATTATCCCAGTAATAGAAAGGGGAAGTGAGGCTTTGGAAGAAATTAATATTAAAATGGGTTTGGCATTTGATGAACAAGATATAAAATACTACACGAGCCTATTCAGAGATGACATAAAGAGAAATCCTACAACTGTTGAATTATTCGACATAGCCCAATCAAATAGTGAGCATAGCCGGCACTGGTTTTTTAATGGAAAGTTGATCATAGACGGCGAAACCATGCCACAGACTTTGTTTCAAATCGTGAAAGGCACCCTCAAGGCAAACCCTGGTAACTCAGTCATTGGATTCAAAGATAATTCCAGTGCAATCAGGGGGTTTAAAGTAAATAAGCTACAGCCAACATCTCCGAAATTGGGGCCGCTATCAAGTACACAAAAAGAGATGGATATCTTATTAACTGCTGAGACTCACAATTTCCCTTGTGCAGTGGCGCCTTATCCTGGTGCTGAGACTGGAGCTGGGGGCCGTATCAGAGACACTCATGCCACTGGCCGTGGATCTTTTGTGGTCGCATCCACTGCTGGTTATTGTGTGGGGAATTTAAGACTTGAAGGCTCTTATGCACCTTGGGAGGACAATTCTTTTTCGTATCCCCCAAATTTAGCATCTCCACTGCATATTTTACTTGATTCTAGTGACGGTGCATCAGATTACGGGAATAAATTTGGGGAGCCCTTGATTCAGGGGTATACACGTACTTTTGGCATGCGTCTTCCAAGCGGAGACCGGAGAGAGTGGCTCAAGCCAATTATGTTTAGTGCTGGTATTGGTCAAATAGACCATGAGCATATTGAGAAGGGTGAACCTGATATAGGTATGTTGGTTGTGAAAATAGGGGGTCCTGCGTACCGGATTGGTATGGGTGGTGGGGCTGCTTCTAGCATGGTTAGTGGTACAAATGACGCTGAGCTGGATTTCAATGCTGTACAAAGAGGTGATGCTGAGATGGCACAGAAGTTGTATCGGGTGGTACGTACATGTGCCGAAATGGGTGATGCCAATCCTATTGTCAGTATTCACGATCAAGGTGCGGGAGGTAATTGTAATGTGGTAAAAGAGATTATTTATCCAAAAGGGGCTGAAATTGATATAAGGTCGATTGTAGTAGGAGACCATACCATGTCGGTACTAGAGATTTGGGGGGCTGAGTACCAGGAGCAAGATGCCTTACTGGTACGTCCTGAGAATCGACTCCTTTTGGAGTCAATTTGTACTAGGGAGAGGGTATCTATGGCTGTTATTGGCACAATCAATGGGTGTGGTAAGGTTGTTTTGATAGATAGTAAAGCGGTAAAAGAAGCCGAGGCTAAAGGCTTACCGCCTCCCCTTCCGGTCGAAGACTTGGAACTGGAGAAGGTGTTGGGTGATATGCCTCAGAAGACATTTGAATTCAAGAGGATACAGTATGCACGGGACCCGCTTGACATTGCTCCAGGTGTCACCTTGATGGATGCTTTAAAAAGGGTTTTGAATTTACCATCAGTTTGTTCTAAAAGGTTCTTGACCACAAAGGTTGACCGGTGTGTGACTGGGCTTGTGGCACAACAACAGACTGTGGGCCCTCTTCAATTGCCGCTAGCTGACGTGGCAGTGATTGCACAGACATACACTGATCTGACAGGTGGCGCATGTGCAATAGGAGAACAACCCATCAAGGGGTTACTTGATCCAAAAGCTATGGCCCGGTTGGCAGTAGGAGAGGCCTTAACAAATCTGGTTTGGGCTAAGGTGACTTCTCTGACAGACGTTAAATCGAGTGGGAATTGGATGTATGCTGCAAAACTAGAAGGCGAAGGTGCAGCCATGTATGATGCTGCCATGGCATTGTCTGATTGCATGATAGAATTAGGCATTGCCATAGATGGAGGTAAGGATAGTCTTTCAATGGCTGCGCATGCCGGTGGTGAGGTGGTAAAGGCACCTGGTAATTTGGTAATCAGTGCATATGTCACCTGTCCTGATGTGACCTTGACTGTTACACCAGACTTGAAATTGGGTGATGACGGGGTTTTGTTGCATGTTGATCTGGCAAAGGGGAAGAGGCGGATAGGTGGGTCCGCTCTTGCTCAGGCTTTTGGTCAAATAGGTCACGAGTGCCCTGATTTGGATGACGTGGCCTATCTTAGAAGAACATTCAATGCTGTTCAGGGGTTGATTGGGGAGAGATTGATATCTGCTGGTCATGATATCAGTGATGGAGGGATCCTTGTTAGTGTACTTGAAATGGCATTTGCAGGAAATTGCGGGGTTAAATTGGATTTGAAATCAAATGGAAACGGTGTCTTTCAAACCCTATTTGCTGAAGAATTGGGTCTGATCATAGAAGTCAGTTCAAAAAATCTTAATACAGTTGTGGAGAAATTGAAAGAGTTTGGCGTGTCTAGTGAAATTATCGGTAAGGTCACATCCTCTCCAACTATAGACCTCTCCATTGATGGAGAACCCCAATTGAAAGAAGAAACACCCTTTTTAAGAGACTTGTGGGAAGAGACCAGTTTTCAACTGGAGGGGTTGCAGAGACTCGCCTCGTGTGTAAAACTTGAAAAAGATGGCCTTAAATCCCGAAAAGCCCCAAATTGGTCTCTGTCATTCACACCAAAGTTCACTGACCCCAAAATTTTAGATCTGAAACATAAACCAAAGGTAGCTATAATTCGTGAAGAAGGTAGCAATGGGGACCGAGAAATGGCAGCGGCCTTTCATGCAGCGGGTTTCGAGCCGTGGGACCTGACAATGTCAGACTTGTTAGATGGCAAAATCTCACTAGTTGACTTCCGTGGGATTGCTTTTGTCGGTGGATTCAGTTATGCTGACGTACTTGACTCAGCAAAGGGTTGGTCAGCTTCCATTCGGTTCAACAAACCCTTGTTGGATCAGTTCCAACAGTTCTATAACCGACCTGATACATTCAGTCTCGGTGTGTGCAATGGATGCCAGCTCATGGCCTTATTGGGTTGGGTACCGGGTTATGGATCCACAACTGATGTCTCTCAACCGAGGTTTATTCACAATGAATCTGGTCGGTTTGAGTGCAGATTTAGTAGTGTTACAATTGGGGATTCGCCAGCTATAATGTTTCAGGGAATGGAGGGGTCTAGTTTGGGTGTTTGGGCTGCGCACGGAGAGGGAAGGGCATACTTCCCTGACACGTCAGTATTGGATCGGGTAATGGATTTGAATCTGGCTCCGGTAAGGTATTGTGATGATGAGGGGAAGGTAACGGGTTTGTACCCGTTTAATCCAAATGGGTCCCCAGAGGGAATAGCAGCTCTTTGCTCACCAGATGGGCGACACCTGGCAATGATGCCGCATCCGGAGCGTTGTTTCATGATGTGGCAGTATCCATGGTACCCCAGTGATTGGCAAGTTGAGAAAAGCGGGCCCAGTCCATGGCTGAAGATGTTTCAAAATGCACGTAAATGGTGCAGTTAGAAGAGGTAATTATTTATTTTGCAACTTAAAATCTGTGAGATTGGTTGTACCATATAGGTTCTTTATTTCTGGAATTAATACCAGGATGGTAAAGATATTGTTCCATTCATTATGTCTTTTAGAAACTGATGGTTGGGACATTTTGTTTGTTGAAGGGAATTAATTAATTGGATCGATGATGAGAATCAGATTGCTGCTTATTATACAACGATTGGTGGTTGCTCGGTGGAAAACTGAAGCAGCTTTCCTGCATGCCTTATGTTTGCACTAATAAGTTCAACGAGGAATAAATTCAGTAAACATGTTGGTTACTCATAATATATGCATATATATATATATATATATATATGCGTATAAATTTTGTGGAACAGTATTATTGAAGTATTGGATTGTGTTTCTCTTTAGCTCTATTTTGGAGGTGGAATTGTAATAGTAGGATTTTGAGATACACTCCTCCCTGCTGCTAATTTGTATTATTTTGTCAGGAAAAGACTTTTAATAGCAATTAGTCAATTACACATTAAATTTATCAAATTAAGGAAACCTTGGGTAGCAATTACAGGAGCACTACCAAAGAAATCCAACGCGATGTACATGCAAGTAATCTCATGTAGTTATATTGTGCTTGCTTAGCATTAAAAATTCTGAATATATCACAAAAAATGTTAATTAAATTAGAACTCGAGCTAATTTAATTAATATAATTACGTATCAAAATAATGAAAATGAAAATTATAATAATAAAAATTTAAGACCTATACAAAATGAAGCTCTCCTTAAGATTAACTAATACAGTGAGTCCCCAATAATACATTTTCATTCTTCTCCAGTGAGCTTTTGGAACATAAATTGAGTCTGAATTCATTTCCATTTTTCTAAAGTTCCTAAAGGAATGCCATTAAAATTATCATTGGGTTCAAAAATTCAGTCCAAATAGTGCTTGTTTGGGTATGTTTGAATTCGGTTCAAAAATTCATTGAGTCTGAATTCATTTCCATTTTCATAATACATGTGATATGTTTAGTTGCAAAACAAAAATAGTTAGAATAGCTATTTTACCGTTTGTCTTATTAAAATAGTTAAATTTCATTTATTGTAAGAATAGGTTATTCTAATAAGGGGGCAAAGTCTTACCGTGAATTAAAAAATTTACTTTTAGCTTTTTTATTTTTAAAAGTTTAAAATTTTAAATTAGAAATTATTACTATTAGACCTCCTCATAAAATGAAATTACATAACACTTAATCATTCAATTTTAGAAGTATTCAAAACGTCAGTTTGGTCAAAACCAAATTAAAATAGTCAAATCAAAATCTTATTCGGTTTTAAAAAATCTAACTGAACCAACCAATTTAAAATTTTCAATTGAATAACAACCAAACCAAAAAGGCGGAAGTAAATTTCGAATTGTTTGGTTGACCGAAATAAGAGAGATTAAATTTCAAAAGGTCAAAAATACACATTCATTAAATGATCAGAAAAAATAAATATCGAGATTTACTTATAATCAAATATAAAATATGAAGTAATTTAAGAATATTCAAGTAAATTTTAATTTGTTTGGTTGAATCAAAACAAAAAGATTAAACCGAACCAAACCATTTAATTCAAAATTTTGTCGGTTTGATTGAAAATCAAAGAAACCGGATCCAATGAAATTATGAACACTTCTGTATCCGTGTTTAATCTCAATTTTCTAATTTCGGCCGTGTGAACATCAAATAGGAAAAACGTCCAACTGGGCAAAGTTCTAATAAATTTCCATGTAAACATCATTTACTGATTAGACGCCAAGAGAGAGAGAGAGAATTGGTTCTGCATGATCGATATATGCAATGCAAGTTGCATGTAAAACTGTTGACATTGGTACAGTTTTTACAAAGCATTAACCGTGTACTTAATTTAATGTTTCCATGTCTTGACCACTACTCTTTTTCCGCACCGGGTTTATCTTTTTGTTCGTTGCATATATTGATGATTGAACGGCTAGCATTTGTCATCGTCAAATTTAAAAAAGCAGCTTAAAACGCTATTTGCTAATGTCATAAATTTCCCGGCTAGGATAGTAGGATGTAATGAAAAGCGTTAATTTTTTTTTACTGGATTTTTATGTACCATTTGTTCTTTGACTTTATAAGGTGTTTTCATTTTGGTCAAAGTACGTAACAATTATTAAGTTTCTATTTTTACTTAAAAATGTATTTCGAAGTGAACAAAAAACTACATGGAGCTTATTTGAGGCATATTCTGTATTGTTATCTAGAGTCGTTATCAAGATTGAAAAGATAAACTAACATTAAAATATAACAAGAAGGCAGACCCATATAGCAAAATCTAATATAAAGAAGAACAATAATATTGGGTATTTGGGTATGCCTTCTTACTTGCTATATGGGTCTGCCTTCTTATATATCAAAATCCAATATTGGTCAAAATCATGGTCAACATTCTTCATTTTTTTTTTTTTTAAGTGTTCATGTTTTCTGGTCGTATTTTAAGAGGTTCCGCGGATAAATATGTGCAACTGCAATTGTTACGCAATATATATAATGAAGCACGTCGTTTTATTAATAATAGAGATGGTCGAACATTGTTGCACATATACATATACCCATGTCCGAGCGAGGCCAATTAGTTTTTCCACATGCTTTAAATCACGATGCAACTTAGTGGTTTAACTATACTAATAGTACTGGAAATCATTAACAATGATATTTTTAGTTGTTATGCATTATTGTCAGCTTAGACATACAGATGCCTACTTTGTACCAAGATGCACTTGACTCTTGCAAAAGAACACAAAAAAGAGTCCACGTGCACAAATAAGACACAATTATTTCCACAAATATGTACAAACTGCCTGCACACACGAAAAATCATTGCAAAGGATTATTTCCACCAATATATACATATGATGATTTCCATTTCAGAATTATTCAAGGATGGTAAACGAAAGACTCCCATTCCCATCAGACCTTAACCCCAATTCTCTCTGCAACCTACAGAACAAAAAAAAAAAAAATCATGAAAGATCCTCATAAATATCCCAGTCCCAGGTGCTAGCACATGGGAAATATGAGTTTGGATCCCCTAATGTAACTCAAATGTTGAGTTTGGATCCAGACCGTCCAATCAGAATTTGCAAGAGTATTAAAGGGGCCCTGTGAATTTCCAACTTGGTTCGGATTGGCCTGGGTTCTGATTGGACAGTGATTCAAACTCATATATTGAGTTACTTTAGGTGATCCGGACCCAGTGCATAATGGGGTTTCATTTTTATTTTATTTTTGTCATCTTCTTACCTCCTTGCTACAACCGATTTACCTAAATTACAATCCTGGAACTCAAACTGTGAAAAAAAAAAAACTAATAACCTCAAGCTAAACTACAATCTGAAATTTTTTTATTTACCATCTATAAAAAAAAATAAACTAAATGGCCACTGTTTTGAAAATTTTCCATATTTACCGGGACTGCAGTTTTATACTGCGGACCCAGCAGGTAGGTACCGCAGTTTAAAACTGCCGACCCAAATTAATGCACTTTAATACCATATTAAATGCACTGCTGGGTCGGCAGTTTAAAACTACGGTCATGGTAAATATGGAAAAAAATTCAAAACAGTGGTTATTTAGATTTCTTTTTTAAAGATGGTAAGTTTAAAAATTTGGGAAACAACAACATGGGTGGTACAAATATAAACTGTTAAGTAATACTGTAATAGTACCTCCTTGAATGAGTGCACATCACTGCCCCAGAGCCATGCATCACACCCAGCATCTCTCGCACCCCATATATCATTCCTTCTATCATCTCCTACATGTACTGCTTCTTCTGATTTTACCCCAAGAAGGTCACATGCCTTCAGAAATATCATGGGGTTTGGTTTTTCAGCAGCCACCTGATCACAGAAATGAAAATGCACCCGACTTAAATCAGCAATTCAGGGGAAAATCCCTACCACTTTCATTTTCTTCATTTAATTTTTGTTTTTAAGGAAATTACTCATCAGACCCGAGTAAACCACATTACTAATATAAAAACCTAAAGAAAGCAAAACATCAAAGAGAAGCAAAAACAATACGATCTTACTGATACAATAACACAAGCAATTACTGCTCAGTGTGACTGAGCACATTATCAGTTCCTCTTAAGACTTCTGATACTCATTTTTCATTTTATTTAATAAAAAGTTCCAATTAAAAGAAAAAAGAAAGTTTACTTCTTGGGTTTCTACACTATACTAATACCACTAAAGCATGATACCAGCTTACCAAAGAAATATGCATTTCAATTTATTATCAACTTTTCCAACTTCTATTGAATTCAGTTTTGGTAAAGATAAATAAAGGTAAACATCACTCAACATCCACATGAATCTACTGAGAATCTGAGATACTAGTCAAAAGGACCAAAGGAAGGAGTTGGGACTACCTCAGCAGAGACGGCCATAGCGTCAAACCAGTGGTCACAATTCAGGGCTTGTAAAACAGGTCTAAGCCGGGTGTCAAAATTAGACACGACGGCAATCTTCACACCAGCTTTTCTCAGAGCACTAAAAACTTTCTCTGCTTCTGGGTCACATAGCCGCCATGCCTAATTGAACATGAAAAGAATTGTCATTATACGTTGCTTGATATTGTGTTATAACCAGATGTGTAACTGAAATTTCAGGAAGCAATTTCCAGCAAAGAAAAGTGTATCAACTGCAGCATCCAACTGTTGCTATGTTACTCGCTAACAGAGGTGACTGAAAGTTGGCATTGGATGTATGCTAAAATTACCTCAAGCAAAAATTACATCTATACACGGTATAGTTTGTGCAATTAACCCTCAATTTTATTCCAATTCTGTCTCACTCTGACCTCAACTGTTATGAACCAATAAACAGAACAGCAGTAAACTTTCAATAAAAAAACGTTGAGAAGGCAATTACAATAAAAGTAACATTTACAGAACGAAATATAATATCAATGAAATAACTCGTAAGCTAACCTTTTCTGTAGTGTAATAGTGATAAAGCTCCTCAAAGTACTTTGTATTAGAGCATCCTGTCGAAGAACTGACGATGTATTGCCAAAATGGCCTACCATCATCTACATACCTGGAATCAGTATTAGAAGTTTACAATCGCATGTGAAAATTAAAAATACAATTTTGCATTCTACTAGACAAAACGACATGACATCATGGTACTTCGTACAGGATCTACCTCCAGGTATTGCTCTTAGTTCCTAAACATCCAAGTTATAGATACTTCAATTGAGACATAAATCCGGCATAACTGCAGTTGGGGCAATTTGATAATATGTTAATTTAAGGGATACATTTTGGAAGGCAACATGTAAATTTTCACCAAAGTTTTGATGTGCAAATATAAAGAAATTTTAGAGGTGTATCAAGTTCGAATACTCTCAAATGTTTTCCAGTGCAGTAAGGTGGTACTTGCACTATGTGAATGGGCCTGACATATTAGACATATTGGATTTTTAATTTATACTTTGTGATTTGTGCTAAAGGTCTTTCAACTTTAAATATATTAACAACGAGCAAAGCTAGCGTGTGCTGTGTTCACCAAAGGGCTTGGTGAGCATAACTCCAAAATCTATCAAATTGACTTAAAACGACGGATCCTAACCGTTGAAACTGACATACTTCACCAGTGATGCGTGTAGATGCAAAATTTTGAAATTTATTTAGTACAAAGTCAAGCGGTAAAAAAAATGATGAAAAATAGAGTTAAGTTATTTTTATGCATTCATTTTTTTTATTTTTTACAGCTTGACTTTATACTAAATGAATTCAAAATTTTCAAAATTTTGCATGTACACACATCACTCGTGAAGTAGTTCGGTTTCAACGGTTTGGATTCGTCACTGAAACCAATCCAATAGATTTTGAAGCTTATGCTCACCAAACCCTCTTGGTGAGCATAGCACACGCTAGCTTTACTCTATTAACAACCATCAGATTCAATAAATAGACAAAAATTCGGGAAACCAACTTATAAATAACTACATAATTGAACCAATTAATAAAAACATGACAATGATGACTACGTTTGGCAGGGGAAAGAATTAGTCAATTTAGAAGTATGGTCATTTTGATGTGTTTGTGTAAGCTTTGAACAAGTAAACTGTATATCTATCATGCATTTTAAGTCTCCAAACCAAAAGTACAATAGTAGAAACAAATTTTATTAAAAGAGGTATATATTTTGTTATCGCCACACAAAACATAAGATACATATGCAACAATAATTTTATGTTAGTTGCAAGCCGGTAAATCTGACCAAGAATCGAATTCTAAGCAGCACCAACCTGTTATCTATATTTGCTGCTTTTGTGGATAAAAGCAGGATCCTGCTTTTTTCGATCCGCTCTATTAAATATAAAACGAACAGACTGGATGACGTTTTTTTTGGGCAGGGAGGGGGGGACTTTTATAAGGACTAGTAGATTCTGATTAGTTTGTTTCTGATTAGACAAACCGGATCGGAAAAAGGAGGACCCTGCTTATACATAATAACATAAAAGCACCAGAAACTGAAGCTCGTTTAAAACCTGGTAGAAAAAACAAGTTGGCTGGGTTGGGCAGATTGGAAAGTTTTAGTAACTTTATATTTACTTCCGAACAAGTCAACTCTCAAAACTTTTCATGCGCATCTGAAAGTACCTCAAATTATCATGCATCACCGTATTAATTGTAATGTTTATTTTCCAAAGGTAGTTTGTACTTCAGAAATTAATATGCAATGCAAACATGTAATATCTTTGTTGTGTTTCAACAAGCATATAATATTTCCCATTATGCTTTGTTACAGATGTTATCTCCTTCCTCTACATACATAAAGTCCTTCATTAAATTTTAATCAAACACAAAAAAAAAATTGCAATAATTATCTGTAGGACAAAGGTAAAACCTGAAAAAAAAGGTGTACCTTAGGCGTGATCTGCCCCAAGGCTGCTCATATGCCCAACGGTACCTCCTCAAGATCTCGTCCTCTGAGTAAGATACACCGTATTTCTCTCCTATTGTTCTATAAATCTACAAAAAAAACAATTTGGAGAAAAAAATAAGCACAAACTAAATCCTAATTAACCATACTTCAATAATACAATTTATTACTAAAAATAGTGATGGAACAAGGCAGTTTTTAGCAGGACTTAATTCTTATGCACAATATATTCATAATTATGTATTTAAGATATGTACAGAAATTGGTGGGAACATGTCTATTTATTTTTTTAGCGGGCAATTTGATCAATTCATACAAGTTCAGATGTACACGGTTTGCATAGAAAAGACACTTGTGGAAATAATTCACCATTTAAATTAGAGTAAGGGTCACGGTTCAGTAACTCACAAGTCACTACACATGCTAAAACAAAATCCTTCTATTATGTCTAGGAATACAATCTGATAAGAAAGGAATGGTGTTTGCTTTTCTTGTTGAATCCATAACATACACGCAGACTCAAATCAAAGAAGAAAACCAGATCAAAGGACTGTGTATTCGCATTGCAATCCAAAAGAAACACGCATGCACTCACACCAGATGCACACTGAAACAGATCAAAACTAACCTGAGCCATTGGCTGTGCTGGTTCTACGAGTGTGCCAACCGCATCAACCAGTAATGCGCGGTGCGTGATCTCGCCATAGATGGACCGCCTATACTGCTCGTACTCCCTCGCCGCTTTCAGATCCCACCGCCCCCCTTCACCATTGACCTCCGCCTCCGCGGCGGTGGCTCCGGCCGCTGTTGCAAACCTTCTTTCGCCCAGCACAGCCGTCGGGACTGATGGAGGCGTTTGTATTGCTCTCAACCTATACCGAAGGAGCCCAGCTACAGCCCTAGTCGACATTGCGAGTGAAATCAGTGGAGTAAACGGCGCGCGCGCTCTCTCTTTTCAGAATCGATGACCATGTGCTCTGCTCTTGGGTTTAGAAACGGCTTTATACCAGAGGGCTTCGGCTCTTCTGTCTCGGTTTCAGTGGACCTTTCTGTGTAGCGAGTTTGCAAGATGCCGAACAGTAACAGTGTCTTTTTCGGAGCACTAGCGCCACGTATTGAAACAGACAAAACCGTTTTTTGGAGAATTGATCAAATCAAAGAAATTTAAGAAAAGAGAGATTCTATATTTTCTATATCTAATTATGTTGTATTGTTTCGTGTTCAGATAATATTTAACCAATACAGTACAGGACACTTTTGTTTGGTCCACCAAATTGCTCTGTAAAATTGCATGTAGAAGATCCAAATAGTACAGCTTCTTTTTATTTATTTTTCCGGAAAGCGTGCGCACAGGAAGTACAGTCGTTGAGCATTTATTAAAACTAGTATTACCAAACTTTGTTGGAATTCAGGTGAAGTGATGGCGTGACGCCCTGTAATTATTATAATATTAATATTAAAAGAAAAAAAATTCTTGCTTTTAATATTTTTTTTACTTTTTATTTAATATAAAAAATTATTTATATCATAATCAAAGTCAAAAGTGTGTTTATATTTAGTATTTAAATTATTTATCGCCATTTCTTAACAATCATAAAAATATCCAAACAAAAGACTTTGTTAAATAAGTAAAAATGCAGCTTTTTGAAATTTTGAATCTTACAAAATAATGTGAGCATGAAAGTAGCCTGAAACATGAAAGTAAGATATAAACACGTTTATCAATTAATATAAACATTTTTTTAGAAAAACATAAATAATATGAAATACAAGTAATTAGATGTGCACATAAGAAATGAAATTATCACAACTCAAATTAAGTTTTTTTTTGTAATTGCGTGGCGCTTACATGCCTGACGCATGAAGTTTCTATAAAAAAAATATAGTGCATAATAACGTGACACTGCAACTGGTTTAGACAAATTTTTCGTAACCAATTACTTTCATGGAATGTTGTTTGGGATGAGACCGACATTTTTAAAAATACCCCAAGTTAATTACAGATTAATAAATATGCCCACGGTTCCCGAAAATTTTTAAAAATGCCCAAACCGGTCATTTAATGGCCGGTACCGAATAAATCTCCCAACCGGCCATTAAATGGCCGGTACTGTACTGAATTTTTTTTTTTTTTTTTTTTTTAGCTAAAATACTGAAATCTAACACTAAAAAATCGAATTGTTTTGTTAAATATTTGTTAGATTACTTTTTTCATAGCATATTTATACTAAAATACACTATGAATAGGGCCGATTTTGTGCTAAAATATGCAAAATCCGAGATTTTTATTTTTACCCAAAACAGAAAATATATATAAAATAGAAAATATATATAAAAGATACAGAAAATATATATAAAAGATACATCAAAGACCCTAAAAACTTTAAAATTATAAAGAAAGGTCCAAAAGTCC
Source organism: Carex kokanica (assembly GCA_025461125.1). Classification (NCBI taxonomy): domain Eukaryota; kingdom Viridiplantae; phylum Streptophyta; class Magnoliopsida; order Poales; family Cyperaceae; genus Carex; species Carex kokanica. The sequence continues at coordinate 251,202 of JAJGRX010001122.1, read as the reverse complement.
ATGAAGGAAGACTCGGATCGCGAATCTGAGCCCGCAAAATGGGCGAAACGGATCGTAGATGGGTTTCAGATCCGGTTTTGGGCTGTGGAGTTCCTGTCAAAATTTCAGCCCGATCCGACGGACGGATCAAAAGTTACGCTCCTTTTCATGAAGCATGCACAGGCCCATATTGCATCATTTCCGATTAAGATTTTCATTTCTATTCTTCAATCTACGTAGCTCAGTAAATTACCGTATTTTAGCATAATTCTACATAATTATTGTAATTTCAGCATTTTAGTAAATTTACTGCATTTTAGTAAATCGGACACTCGAGCGCCGTTTTATGGCCGTTTGAAGTTTTGCCGTCGTTTTTCGCTTTCTCAGTGAAGATATCATCCCTATTCATACGTAATTTAGCGTAATTTAGTGTATTCTACCATAATTCTACATAATTATTGTAATTTAGAGTAATTCAGCATAAATTAACATAATTTCAAGTAATTTAGCGTGTTTTAGTATAAATATGTTAATTATATATATAAAATGTAACCTAGCAAATATTTAAAAATAAATTCAATTTTTTAGTGTTATATTTCAGTATTTTAGCTATTTGTCTCTTAAAAAAATTTAACGTAATTTAAAGTAATTTAGTGCCAATTAGCATAAATTAACATAATTTCAAGTAATTTAGCGTATTTTAGTATAAATATGCTATCAAAAAAGTAATCTAACAAATATTAAAAAAAAATAATTCGATTTTTTAGTCTTAGATTTCAGCATTTTATCTATTTATCTAAAAAAAAAAAATTAAATGGGGGACCGGCCATTAAATGGCCGGTTCCCCTCTTTAATAAAAAAAAAAAAAAAATTTGCGGGACCGGCCATTAAATGGCCGGTTTGGGCATTTTTAAAAAATTTCGGGAACCGTGGGCATATTTATTAATCTGTAATTAACTTGGGGTATTTTTAAAAATGTCGGGGATGAGATGGAGAGAAATAGAGATATAGATGCAACGTGTACTCGATCAGAAAGAGGAGTGGGACCGCCACACGGATCGAAGCGCAACATTTTACGGGGTTCCTGAACTTATTTAGAAAAAAAGATAAGAATCTAAGAGCATCTACATCTCTAAAATTCTTAGAGTTTCTGATCTGATGTGGCAGTTGCTAAATCAGTTTTAGAGATTTAGATGAATTTCTTATTTAGCAACTTTGCTCAATAATTTCTTAATAAGAAATCGTTTATAAACTGTAACGTGGCGAAACGATTCGCTGAAATTCCTTTCTCTTGCAGATATATCTTAATAAGAAATTTTATAAGCTGTGACGTGGCAATTAGGAAACTCTAATTTTAGTTTCAGGGATGTGGAGGTTTATAAATTAAGAGAGATTTAATTTCTAAAAAACAGTTAACAGTTATTTAAAAACTCTAATTTAATAGTTTTAGGGATGTAGATGCTCTAATGGCTTTTAATTCGGTCTGCTGTGTAGATCACTTTGTAGTCATCCGTGTACCGTGTAGGTGATCACTATATAGACAATTGATTTGCCAATAAATTGAAATATAAAATTCGAACTGATTACAAATTAAGATAATATGAATGCTCGAAACTTGAAAGTGTATCTGGAAGAAGAGGCATGACGCCTCGATATTGCGCCATTGATTCATGGATTTTGAATAAGTTCAACGTAATAAAAAATTTAGATTTTCGCTCCAATTCAGAATATGACCTGTAAAAGAAAATATCTATTAAATCAATCGGCTCCACGCTTACAATAACTGAGTTGAGTGTAAAACTGTAAATTAATAAAATCAATTGTGTATTTTTAATATATATAAAAAGACAGTTATGCATATATTTTAGAGTCATTTGTATTATGAGTGTGGAAGTTTAAAATAACTAACATGTATTTTCGCTATAATCAAATATACAATATGCATTAGTTAAGTGTATATTTTGAAATTTCAAATGATGGATTTAGATGTTCATAATTATATATAAATGAGTGTTATGCAATAATTACATGTTCATGTTATGATAATATATATGTTGTACATTTTAAGATGTAAAAAAGAAAAATATTTCAGTGGCATCCTAATCATACGCCTAGGAGCTTGTATTTATTACAAATGAAGGAAATATTTATTTTATTTAATTGAAGACTTAGACGCCTAATAATTGATTGCATTCTAATCAATGTAATTCGCTGATTGTGCATCTCTAGTTTATGTGGTGCACATACAAATTGTGCCACCTGTGCTTACAGCCAGCCACGTGGCAGACTGGCGAGCTCAAAAATCAAGATATCAAGTCATTATTGTTTGTATCCAGTCCACAAATGCTGTTTCTGGACTCAATCCAACTGCTAGTCGACGTGACGACAGGCGGTTCCGAATTCTCGCAATCAAATTCCCAAAGCTGAAGTCGATACGCACTGTCGATGTTGAATTTATGGAAAATATTTAATTCTGCATTTAATTGAAGCATTCTCTGATTAATGCTTGTGTTCCTTTCCGCTTTTTTATTTTTCCATTTCTTTTGAGGTCAACAAAAAAATTATTAAATAAATTAACTCATAGAACGTAGCCTTGTCATGAATTATGAGTAACAAAAAAATGTCTAGAAATAGATAATTTCTTGTAACGAGGTGGGTAACAGCCAATACTCACATAGAGTTCATACTGGTCTCTTTTTAAATCCAAGAGTGGGCATGCCTACTCCTGGTTCAACGTAGCTCCACTAGAGATGAAAACGGAGCGAATACGGAGTGGATAGTGGTAAAATTATATTTATATTTTTTTTTTAATTTTTCAGATACGGATACGGATTGGATATCAGTCGGATACAAATACGGATACGAATTGGATCGGATATTTATTAAAATAATATTAAAAAATACCAAAGTTCATAATATTTATCTAATTTTAATGGTGAATAACAATATTTTTTTTCATAATATATATTAAAATATATGATATATATATCTACTATTCGGATACGGATAATTGAAACGTAAAATCATATCAGTATCCATATCCACACGGATATTCGGATATCGTATATCCACATCTAATTTTTCGAATACAGATCGGATATTATTCATACCGTTTTCAACGCTAAACTCCACTCCTAAAAACATATGTTTTGTTTTTATGAATAGACTCAACAAATTTGTCAACCCATTAAGACACGCATTAAAAAAAAAAAAAACTAGGTTCGTGTATTTTTTTGGACAGATACGCATATTAGGTCTACGCATTTCTCTTGACGCACATCGATCTAGCATGTGTGTATGTGGAGATATGCATATAGTATATCTGCATATATACCTTCTAAGTTTCAATCTTTTTTGAAAAATTTGGATACATTTGAATTTTGATTTTTCAAAGTGCTCACAAAAAAATCTGAGTTTTTACAAGCTATAAAATATCAAATTCCAAAGCAATTTTAGGATATCCTAGCTTTTCTTTATAAAAATAACTCCACAACACTTTTATTTGTTCCAGAATCGAAAATTTTAAAGGAAGCATAGGTGAGTTGCGTGCATAAACATAGTGATTTGTTAATTCTGATTCAGATTCAGATTGTATAGAAGGTGAACTCTCTTGCATCTTTCATCTCTTTCTTTTCTGTTTCGTTTTGCTACACAACTATTTGTGAACCACAGGCTAAATTGGTTTGAGTTTGAATCTAGCAATGTATTAGTGGTTATCTTTCTTTGTTTGGGCAAGTGATTGACAGCCAGATATTTTTTGCATTTCCTTTTTTACAAACTTCTCAATAATTATCTAAATTTAATAGCGGTACTAAAGTCAAGAGCAAATCAATTTACATCTACATCCAGCTATAGTATAGACTTCGTCCAAAAAAAAAAAAAAAATTGATCCGTTCTCCAAGGACAGGATAATTCAAATTAATTATAAAAGTTCGCTTTGAGGGTACAGAAACTCGAAAAGAAAGAGATCACAGTTGGCTGAAAAAAAATAGTTCTAAAATAGTTGGTTATCTAACGATAAAAAATTTGATACTTTCTTACAACTTTGCAGTCTCTGCAAAGGTTTGTTTTTTTTTTAAGTGTAAAAAAACTCAATTAGGTTAAAAAAATGATTCTGATCAGATCAAATGAAACACCTTAATAATTACAGTAAAGATGTCCTCCTTTCATTTTGTGATATTTATTATGAGGAGGGATCCAATTACATCTTTTTTTGTGACACATCATGACACCGTTTTTTTTATAGGTCAATTTTGCGATTTCAAAATCCAAATAGTCGATCTGAATCGTTTAACATGATCACCATATTAAAATGTGCTTGGAGATCAAATTTTACATTTTTTTTTGAATTCTTTTACTATTTATTAATATGGTTACAAAATCGCTGTTTTTCAATGGTCTGAAAACGACGATTTTGTAACCATCTTAATAAATAGTAAAAAAATTCAAAAAAATGTAAAATTTGATCTCCAAGCACATTTTAATATATACATCATGTTGAATGGTTTGGATCGACTATTTGGACTTTGAAAATGGTAGGTGTCAAAGTGTGTCACCAAAAAAAGTGTAATTTGATCCCTCCTCATTTATTATTATTATTATTATTATTATTATTATTATAACTACTACTACTACGACGACGACTACGGCAAGTGAGGCTACAACACTTTGCAAAGTATTGGTTCTAAATATAGATTCTTGTCTCCATTTTTTAAAGTTCAAATAGTTGATCTAAACCGCTTAACGCGGTCTTTATATAAAAATATACTTGGAGATCAAATTTTATATTTTTTTAGATAGGTTGAAAATCGTTATCTTCGAATGGTTTAAAAAATTTAAATCAGGTAATTTTCTACCTATCTAAAAAATAATAAATTAAGATCCCTCCTCATTTATTATTATTATTATTATTATTACTACTACTACGACGACGACCACGAGTGATGCTACAACACTTTGCGAAGTATTGGTTCTCAATATAGATTCTTGTCTTCATTTTTTAAAGTTCAAATAGTTGATCTAAACCGCTTAACGTGGTCTTTATATAAAAATATACTTGGAGATCAAATTTTATATTTTTTTAGATAGGGTGAAAATCGTTATCTTCGAATGGTTTAGAAATTTTAGATCAGGAACTTTTCTACTTATCTAAAAAATAATAAATTAAAAAAAATTGATCTTCAAATATATTTTTATACGGAGATCATATTAAGCAATTCAGATTAACTAGTTAAAATTTAAAAATAAAAATTAACATAATTTCAAGTAATTTAGCGTATTTTAGTATAAATATGCTATCAAAAAAAGTAATTTGACAAAGGGAAAAAAAAATTCGATTGTTTAGTGTTATATTTCATCATTTTAGCTATTTGTCTCTAAAAAAATATATATATTAAAAACAAAATTCAAATTTAAAAAAAAGTAATCTAACAAATATTAAAAAAAAATTGACAAAAGAAGTAATCATTTTAGCTATTTGACAAAAGAAGTTAAAAACAAAATTCGAATTTTTATCGTTAAATTTCATTCATATTGTCTCTCAAATCTCTAAAAAAAAAAAACTGGACCGCCCTCATGTGAGACGGTTCAGTATACACTGGCTGACCGTTCCACAGGAGAGCGGTTCAGTATACACTGGCTGACCGTTCCACAGGAGAGCGGTTTGTTGGAAGAGTGAATCCCCCCCCCCCCCGAGTGATTAGAACATATTTTAAAAAAAAAAATAGAGAGCATATTTGATATTTTTTTTTCGAGAATATTAATAAAAAAATCGGAAGGAGACAAGGAGAGGATGTAGGCATGCCAAAAAAAAGTATTATAGATTCCTTTTGCCTGCTTAGCCTCTAAAAAGTTTCTGTGGCAGCAATATATATAGTGGAGTAGCCGCGTAATTGAACGCCATAAAAGAATTAACAAAGGATACCTACAAGGCTACATACAGATAAGAAGTGTCTGGGTCCCAGGAGGCGGAGACTCGCCACTCGCCACACTGTATCTGTACGGAAGCAGTCGGATCTTATCCACACAGACGCACCATAGTTTGTCGATTAATGGAATCAGAGTAGGTCCGATGCCCATCGGACCTACCTTGGTTCGATGGGTGTGATGACCATTCGATCTGCATCAAGATTGTTGTGCTCTGTATCAAAATCCGTGCAAGAATGTATCAATTTCCGTGCGCATAGATCTCGATAGTAATCGTACGGTCCTAAAGCTAATTGAACCTAAATCCGATGCCCATCAGACCTACTCCTATCTCGTCGATTAATATGTTAGAAAAATTCGGGAAGAAAGAAATAGAATAGACTTTTATTTGCAAGGTCAATTTTTATGGTGCATAATGGAGATTGGAGATGATGCGATGGCGACATTTAACAAACACAAAAATTTCTCAAGAGCTTCGATTGAAATTAGAATAGAAATAATTTTAAATTAATTTTAAAAGCACTACATCATTAATTTTAATTGCATTTAGCATTCAGAAATTGAAAAAGAAATGAATGGGCAATAAGAATTAATGTTTCTGTCAATATGATTTTTCAAAATAAATTAAAAGAAAAATTTTCTATTATAAAATTATCTGAAGTTGTAAATGAAATTGTCACCTAGAAACTGTAATAAAATTACTAATATAGATATTCTTATAGTTAATCAAGTACGAGATTGTGATGGGCATTTCTGTAATTTTAAGATTCCAACCTAAAGAAGAGTTTTTTTTTAATTTGGGTTTCCACTGAAATCATGAGAAGCCCAAAAATTGAACATTGTTGGCCCAATAACCTACAAACATCAACGAAGTATCTAAATTTGAACTAGAGAAACATTTTTAGGTAAAAACATATGTTACTGTTTTTCCGTTTGGAAAACGCAAATTTAAAATTTAATGCAAACCCAAGGTTCTAAATAGCATTTATAGCGTAGTAGCGGGAAGGCTAAAAAAAAAGCTATAGCGAATAGCATCGCTATAGCGGAAGCTAATCCAATAGCGTTTTTTTTTTTTTGCATTTCGTATATTCAATATTTGTACTAAATATCAACATTATCTAAAGTCTCATAGAACAATAAATAACACCAAAGTAATTAAGAAATTATAATATTCATATTGAACCCGTACAAAGTCCAAATGCGGTTCAAAATATCCATAGTAATATCATAAACTATCGATTTTTCCTATTAAAAATATCTTAAGCATCATGATTCATGACATAATCTATTTTTTTTTTCTATTCAAATTTTAATTTCGGTTTGGACTTTTTTTCTATTCAAATTTCTATTTTTATTCCCAATTTCAAATTGATTTATCTGTAGCAAGTAGCAACAATTTCAATTTCGGTTTGAGATTTTTTTTATTTTTATTTAAAACCCATATAAATTGCTTTAAAAAAAAACTCATATTGTATAGCGCAAATAGCGGCCGTAGCGCAAATAGCGTATTTTGATGTTATAGCGTAGCGTTTGGGGGTCCAAAAACGCTATAGCGCGTTATTTAGAACATTGTGCAAACCATTCCAAAAAGAAATTATTAATCCTTTTAAAATAAATTATCCTGATGAAGGAGACAAACCTTACAATATGGATTACTGCGCTTTCCATTTTCTCTGAATCAAACTCGTTGTTTGTAAGGTGTGCTGCTATCGTAAATGGATAATAACTTTGTATCATTTGGGTATACGTGTTGTATTCTTTTAATGAAAGTACAAGTGAAATAAATAAATAAAAAATAAAGAACTGAACATGAAAAAAAAATGCCATATGCACTTATAATTTAGGAGGAATTTCACATATATCTCTCAAAAACTTCAAAAGACAATGCTCAAGCACAAGACCGAAATTTTTCTTAAACAAGTTACAATTGTTTTTATACTTTTAATAAAAGATAAAATGGATATTTTATAAATATAAAATAATTTTTAATATAAAAGACAATAAAATGAGTAAATTTGTGAGTTTTGAAAATTTAGAGGGAGAAATATGTAGCTTCGAAATTTGAAGGGGAGAATACATAATTTTGATGTTTTTGAGGGGTATATATGAAATCTCCCCATAATTAAATGTTTGCCTCGAATTTAGCAAGACACTTTTTAATATTGAAACAAAATTCAGTGCAATCAATCTTTTAATTTAGTGGCAAAGATAATGCTCTCTTCATACGAGAGGACGCATATACAAAATCTACACAAAAGTTTTTTGTGGATACTAAAATAGTTGGGTGGATATTAAAATAGTTGGGTAACTTCACATCCAACTTTACTTAAAAAAGAATATTAAACATTCAATAATAAATTTGTATGATAACATATTGCTATATTATACTGTAATCTTGACAGCTTCAAATTAACTTGTATTGAAACATTCAAACTATTGATCAACTTGCAAGATCAAGTGATATGTTGTAAGATTATCTCTAAATACATAAAGATATTCTCAGAAAGTAAAATAAAGACATGACTGTCAATATGTTCTCCCTCTCTCTCTTTGAAATTTTTCGTAGATGTTGCAAAGTCAGCTTGAAAGACTCGAACTCTAGATCTCTTTCTTTAGAGATCTAGTAGTTTTAAAAAAAAATTCTAGCCAACTACACTACAGCCTCATTCCCCTCTCTCTCTTTGAAAAGCTCTGTAGACTGCGAAGCTGTAACAGAGGTTTAAACTCTCGACCTTTAAATATCTAATAATCCTAAGTTCAAACTCTCTCTTTTTATTAACTTGGAAGAGCAATTTGGCACCTCTTTGAGCTGAATTCTCTTGTTTAGATTGACACAACATTCTTTGATTTTAGTATACTCTTGATCTTGAGAAATCTAACAGAAATTAAGTGGTGTAGATAATAATAAGTTAGATTTCACAAACAATAATTATGTAAAATAACAAGGCTAATAAAGGAACATCCTAATCTTGTCTGATCCGATTTAAACCAGATCAATTTATGCTTTAAAAAAATGTCAAAATTAGTTGATGTGGGATTGTTATAATTAGAAAATTTTAGTATTGCAATCATTACAATCAAATTTTGTATATTTTACCTTGTTTAATTTATACACTGTTTGTACTTTACTCAAATTTAAGTAAACCTACAATAATACAAGGTTGATACTTGCCAAATATAAAGATAAGAATTCCCGCCCGCTTTTCTTTTAGTTACCACAAAAAAAAACAAATTAAATGATTACCACCCCCGTGGGGTTATTTTAAAAGTTACCACCCACGCGTACCCAGTCCGCGCATCAAATTGAACGATGCGTGGACTGAGCGAGCGCACTAAAATTTTTTATTTTTATTTTTATTTTTATTTCTGTTCTGAATTGTTTGCAAAAAAAAAATTTCTGGTCTATTATATTTTGTTCTGTGGTATTTGTAATTATACGTACACATAACATTTTACGGTGAAATTATAGAAAATAAAACGCATTTGTTTAACAAAAAATTACTACAACAAATTATATGTACAATCTGAGCCGACATTTTTATTAATGAAATACGCTAAATTGCGATAATTATAATGAAATACGCTAAATTATGCTAATTATAATGAAACACGCTAAACTACGCAAAATTACGCTAATTTTGTGCCATCTTTCATAAATCGTAAAAAATAGTAAAAAAATTCCAAAATTAATAAAAATTGGTATTCTACAAATTCATTACATTTCTAATTTACTGAGCTACGTAGATTGAACAATAGAAATGAAAATCTTACTCGAAAACTTCAACTGAAGTTTTAAGACTTTTTCCTTTGTTTTTTGGCGATTCTGAATTTCAAAATCCAGCATTGCTAGCACTGATGCATGCGTATTTTCACAAGCGTTCCGAAAGTAGTCATTTGCTGAAATCGGACACTCGAGCGCTGTTTTATGACCGTTTGAAGTTTCGTTGTCGTTTTTAACTATTTATCTCTAAAAAAAAAAAGTGGTGCGTCTCCCCAGTCCGCGCACCGGGTCAAGTGGGTCGGTGCGCCCAGTCAGTCCGCGTACCGTCCAATTTGGTGCGCGGACTGAGTACGTGTGGGTGGTAACTTTTGAAATAGGCCCACATGGGTGGTAATCATTTAATTTTTTTTTTTTTGGTGGTAACTAAAAAAAAACGGAATTCCCGTTTACTTATTTAGCCTGTATTAGAGATAAATATACATTTTATATTTTATATAGTACTCTATTGGTATATGGTTGATATATAATTATATACCGAGTTAAGAATTCATGCTCGCTTTTCAAAATGTAAACAAAGTTAAAAATGTTGATTCGTACGCTTGCTCTTAAGAGTGTACCTGACCGACCGAAATTTTTATTAATAGAAATTAAAATATTAAAATATCGGCATGGAACAAGACTTTCGTCAGATTTTGAAATATAACAATTCCGTTGTTGTTCATAACGTCCAGAGGCCGTTATTGTCTATAACGGCCCGATTAGTGGTTTAATTAGGCACCACCAAATCCAAACAAGTCAGGCCCGGCTTAAAAAAAAAAAAAAATCAGGCCGTTATGGACATTCACGGCCAGCAGAAGCGGAAAAAAAAAAGAAAAAAAATAAGGCCGTTATTTTCCATAACGGCCAGGAAAAAAAAAAAAATTCCAGGCCGTTATAGACAATAACGGCCTGGGGGGAAATAAAATAAGTGGGAGCTTTCACTGTCTACTAGTTATCTATTTATTTGTTGAGTTCGTAAGTAGGAAGAGTGTTCAAACCAAAGTCCAACATAATATAGTAAGCAGGAAGAGTGTTCAAACCAAAAATCATAACTCTCCAAAAATGGAAACATACTCCTTTTTACCTATACTCAACGATCTGCCAGCAAGGACCTCAGACCACACCCTGGAACTCAACTTCAAAAACATAGCAAACTAATAAACGCAAATCTAACATAATTAGCAAACTGTTCAACAAATGTAGACATCTTAGTCTTAGCTCCCACTTATTTTATTTCCCCCCAGGCCGTTATTGTCTATAACGGCCTGGAATTTTTTTTTTTTTCCTGGCCGTTATGGACAATAACGGCCTTACTTTTTTTCTTTTTTTTTCCGCTTCTGCTGGCCGTGAATGTCCATAACGGCCTGATTTTTTTTTTTTTAAGCCGGGCCTGACTTGTTTGGATTTGGTGGTGCCTAATTAAACCACTAATCGGGCCGTTATAGACAATAACGGCCTCTGGACGTTATGAACAACAACGGAATTGTTATATTTCAAAATCTGACGAAAGTCTTGTTCCATGCCGATATTTTAATATTTTAATTTCTATTAATAAAAATTTCGGCCTGACCGACCCCGATTAAAGGAAATGAGAGAGAACTTAGCCGTACCTTACCGACACTGATTACTTGTTTTAGAACTGAAAATTTTGAGAAAAAAATGAAGGGCTTTCTGTCCCTTTCCGTCTTGGTTGTCTTAGATAATTATGAATAAACACAAAATAATCATCATTAGCTTAGCAAATTACAAGTTTACTAGTAAGTGAATTTAGAGGAAGGATCCTACGTCTATTTTAGTTTCCAAATTATGACCACCTTTTTTATTACAAATTTACAATGCAAAATCTAAATTTTAAATAATAAACGAATCGTTGATTTGATTTGATTTGATTATATTTTAAAACTATTCACGACATCTAAAATTATTACATTTGGAAATTGCTTTGTATAAGATAAAAAAACCAAGGTTCTAAATAGCGTTTATAACGTCATAGCGGGAAGGCTACAAAAAAAGCTATAGCGAATAGCGTTGCTATAACGGAAGCTATGCTACATAGCGTTTTTTTTTTTTTTACATTTCGTATATTCAATATTTGTACTAAATATCAACATTATCTAAAGTCTCATAGAACAATAAATAACACCAAAGTAATTAAGAAATTATAATATTCATATTGAACCAAAACTCTAAATTGCGGTTCAAAATATCCATAGTAATATCATAAACTATTGATTTTTTCTATTAAAAATATCTTAAGCATCATGATTCATGACATAATCTTTTTTTTTTCTATTCAAATTTCAATTTTTATTCCCAATTTCAAATTGATTTATCTGTAGCAAGTAGCAACAAATTCAATTTTGGTTTGAGCTTTTTTAGGTCTTTATTTAAAGCCCATATAAATTGCTTAAAAAAACCAATATTGTTTTTTTGAAAAATTTGGCAATGGCTACCAAATAGGTTTTATTAAAAAAAAAATTCATATTGTATAGCTGCCGTAGCGCAAATAGCGCATTTTGATGTCATAGCTTAGCGTTTGGAGTCCAAAAACGCTATAGCGCACTATTTATAACACTAAAAAAACGAAGAAATTGTGCAAAAGAATGACATTAGAACTATTAATTTTTCAATAATTTTTTCCTATCGTACTATAAATTTATATTTTTAATAAAAAAGACTTTACAAATAAGATAAGATCAACGTTTCACGTTTTCTATTAGAAATTTAAATTGTGATTCTGAATAAAATTATAATAATATTAGATAAACAAAAAAATTCACATTGATTGTCACCAAGAAGGAACAAAAAGCCAACTAGGCTGTGCTCTAGAGAAAAGGAGAAACGACATTAATGAAAGGGGAAGGGAAGGGCGACAGAGTGAGGCTTCTCATTTGCATAGTAAACTTACACCCCGATTTAGGAAGGACAAATCTCAGCGAAGTTGTATACGGAGTTCCTCTTGATTCTCCTTGCTACGGTGGAATTCTCATTTCGTCCCACTCTGATTTTCTCCCTTCTGAAGCAAGTGAATGTCACCGAACAGATGCAGTCACGTGCCGTTTCACTTTCATTCTCTTCCCCTAACTCGGCGTACCCCTTTCTGGAGCACGGTCTAAGGAGATAATTCGGATCCTAAGGAAATTTGAATTCAAACTTCGATTAAAATCTGCATAAATATCAGAGAGACCCCATAATTTCTAATTTGAATTGAATTGGTTAGGACTTAGGACTCAAAGGTCAACAGAAAAAGCTGCTTTTTCAGATAAAAATATTGACCGAGCTAATTTGATTTCATACAGCGCATAAATTATAAAATAAAAAAAGAAGAAGATATGATTAATATGCTGTGTGAAGTTGAACCAGCTCTCTTGCAAGAACTGGCACGGGAGACCTACCTGTCAGTGGCTGAAATTAATTTTTCTATAGATTTCTATTCTTGTTCGAGGGTCCAAGTCAAATAGAATTTCGCCGCACTTGTGCAGTGCAAAAAAAAAAAAAGAAATTAATCGAGGAAGAATATGGCGAGAGATGGCTGCCTGGCTCGTGTCACCGCTGGTGTGGCGGTAGGTGGTGCTGTAGGAGGAGCTGTCGGTATGGTTACCTTTCTACCCCTTTCTCTCTCTATTTCGCAACAAAGGTTAAACCCTAGTTTCGTTCCCTTCTTTCCCTCAATTTTTCGATTTGGATTGTGTCCTTAAATCCATTTGTTTTCTCATATTTTAATTTCTCTGTCAGTCTGCTTCCCGTTCTATTTCCTAAACTCGGGAGGTGTTTTGTTTCTATAGCTAGTGCGTGCTGTGACGGAGATTTAAGTTTTATTGAACGGAGAGGAGATTTGAGCATGATGTATCTATAAACTTGGCTTAAATTTTGTTATAGCCAGAGAGATTACTCTGATTAGGTCTCCTCTGTATACAAATATCAACACCTATTGCAAGTGCCAATGCAAGCTTAATCTGTTTGCATATATCAGCTTTGCTCTGATAACTGAAACTTGTACCAGTTGCCCTACCATCTACACTGTGCTACTAGAGAAACCAGACCGCAACATGTGGATATATTGCAGTATGGTACCAGCTCCCGGGTCCAACCATCTGAAGTTACAAGTACTATACGGTAGAGGACCAGACCTTACTGGCGAGATATCAGCTATTACTCTAATCATTACACTGTCAACATTTTTCCAGTTGGAATATTGTATATCTAGTTATTATGTTATTGTGATCATCATAATTATTTTCCTTCAATGTTACACTAATTAGTTTTATCTTTGGTTCCTTTCTTTTTCAGGTGCAGTTTACGGGACTTACGAGGCTATTCGATTCAAGGTTTGTTAGCTTGTCCATCATATCTTTTACTAACAGGTGATGATGTGGTGTACATTTTTGCCTGTACGAACACAATTGTAGACTTGCAGCCATGCAGGCTCAATATGTATTATTGGCCTAGAGATTGGTAACGTAACCATCTAGATGGTTTGTTATCATAAGGACTGATGCTAGTACAAAAAGACCTGTGTGGGAATAGAGGCGGAACTAGAAAAGTTTGAAAATGTAAATTGTATAATGTGTGGTGAGTAGGATTTTAACCCGAGCCTCCACAACCACAAACAGGAATTCTAATCACTAGGCTACAAGCACGCATTTGGCATTTTATGAGGGGAATGAACTATATAAAAAGTTTTGGAAAAAAATTCAATTAAATTTCAATATGCATGATTAAAAAATTTAAAATCATGAGGGTGGCCAAATACCCTCTGGGTTAGCTGTAGATGCACCCTATATGGGAATGCCTGTCTGAAATGTCTCTTTTCCTTTTTTGAGATAGAATGAACTAAAATCATGCAACAAACTGGGGAACTTCGAAGCCTCAACAAAAATGAAGTAGCTAATAAATGTGATATAGCAATCAGAATGTGAAATGTGCATATTGTGCACCACAATATGAAACTATATAGGAAACTAACAATATTGGGGGGCAATTTAGTTACCATCTCTGGAAACCTAAAACATAAAAAGTTACCACATGTTGCTTTGTAACGCAAAAGGGAAATGCTTTGGCATGTCAGGGGAGATTTTTCCCTGGCTCACACACCATTTAGAGTGCACCATGTTGCCAAGTGCCAAACCCGATTTGTGTCAAATTTGTATATGGTTGACGCTTCCAATGACGTAGTTGGCTCTGGAAAGCAAAGTGGCATACTCTTATTGGTGGGTGAGCCAGAGGACAAACCTCTTTGGACAATTGTTTGCACATCTTAGACGAGTAATATCATCACCCCAATCCCTATAAGTATGCATAATGAACAAATGCACAGACACTGCAAAGACCTTTCCTGTTTACCAACTAGTTTGAGTTTGGCGACAAGCATCACCATTGATCCTCTATCCAGAGTTATGAGTTATTTTGATGTATTATTAATTTTTTTTAGGGGCAGTTGTGAAAAGATTTTCTTTATTTTCACTTATTCTATATATCTAATTCTTTTAGGTTCCGGGGTTGCTAAAGATAAGGTACATTGGCCAAACTACACTAGGAAGTGCAGCAGTTTTTGGTCTTTTTCTTGGAGCTGGAAGCTTGATACACTGTGGGAAATCTTATTAATTTAATTTACCTTGCATCATCTCTTTTCTAAAGGGGCTTTGTTCAAAAATTCTTGTTCAGTTGTGGATGTTAAATTCCTTGTAGCTGGAAAATTTTGTTTATTGGCATGCCAATGTTAAGGCTGGAATAATTGAACAGTAGTTTACCTCTTGATGTTGTTAGAAACTGAAATGTTTTCTTTAATTGTCATTACCACTTAAAAATATTCCCTTTCCCCCCTTTTATGGGAGAAGCGTTGCTTCTATGACACGGCATTAGCTATAACTGCGTCAAATCCAGAGATATTATTTATAGTTACAGCTGATCATGTTCAAGCAGACGGTAATTGTTGACATTATATAGAGAGTGGCTAATATCAAAACGTTTGCCAAAAGATAGAATAGGAAGTGCCAACATTCTTTTAGAAATCAAAACGAAATTTCAATACAAAAGTTCTTAAGCTTACAAAAGAGATCACGTCAAAGATTTTATAAGATTTTCGAGATGAGAATTGATACTATCTGGTGCTTGACAGCTTGAAGCTTCTTTTTTGAGATATAAAAATGGAGGTCTAACCTTCCAAATTTCAATTATTATTCATAAAGGACTCTCATCCGAGTTTCTGGTGCTTGAAACTTGAAAAAGGGAAGGACAAGATGGAACCTTGCTGTTTAAAGACTTATCTTGTAATAATTATTGTTTGATTTGTTGTATATAGGTGAAGGATTCAGGCTAGGCCTTCTTCACTATTTTGGTCAACTTTTTATCTTTCCATCCAGTGTGCTCATTCATTCAATGACAAACGTCCTCACTATCAATTACAGAAACATCATACATTGGATGGTTAGCAAAGGATTTACCTTGTACAATGATTATAGATATCCCTACTTGTAAAACAAGAGAAATTGAAATTGAATATTCTCAAATGTCAGACTCAATTGAAACAACTCTAGAGAGCATTTTTGGGGCCATGCAGAACAGCTAGCTTATCGTTTTGGGGAATTGAAGTCAAGCCTCACCTGCAGTTGTTGCATAAGCAATTCAAAACTTACTTGAAATAGATTGAATAAAGAATGAATAATTGAGGTTCAACCCCTAAAAACCAATTTTCATTTTCATGGCAACCAACATGAGTGGATTCCCTAAATCAAACCTAGTACTGGCTTTCACTGGTTTTATATTGTAACCACCATGCATAGGTCTAGGCTTCAAGGTATAAGGCAGTAGTAACAAAACAGAATCAAATTATTTTTGATTAAGCATACACTGGACCCCTAGCAGCATTTAAATGGTTAAACTGAATTTTGGACCACTTAGTGTTAAAATTTGTAAAGAAATAAAATAAAATAATTTAATGGATTTTGGATGATTCACCAGATTGAGAGTCTAAAAACCAGTTTTATATTGAAGAGCTATTCTTTGTGGTTTTTCAAAGCTATTGTAGGGTTGAAATGCAATAATCTGATCTGAGATTGTTTTTAAAAAAAAAAGTTAAGTGTAAACTGATTTGTATATAATATTGATATTTGTTATGTTATTAAAAGTAAGGAAGTGTTACTTATAATTTGGACTTTGTAAACCCAGAAAATATTTATAAAAAAATTTAAGTATCAATCTACCATAAAATTCCATTTAAACATTTTCTAAAAGCTTGATTGGATGTCAAAAGCCCAAGCAACATGACACGAAAAGACGGAACTGAACTCAACCAAGAACTAAATATAATGGTACCAAAACCTGAGAAGGAAATGAACCCTAGAAATTAAACCAACAGCAGAAATAAACCTTCGAGTTTGCCGAGTTTTGTGCCTTGCGACACTGCTATTTGCCACCGATTTCACAGCAGAGCCTTTGCATACTTCGGTTTTTGCTTTCAATGTAACTGCCCCACAATTAAAAGAAATTCATCATTCTACTCAAAAGAAAGTTTCAAATGTACCCTTATAATTAATACGTTTTTGCTTTTTACTGATTTTAAAACACAGCATTTGATACTTGAATCTAAAATACATGTAGAAAAGATCTGAAGTCAATATCAAGGATTTCGGTGCAGTAGCATCAGGTGCAGTGACAGTGCCATTAGGTTATTATGTTGAGATAAGGTTATTTTAATGTCCCAATAAATCCATTAGCTAATATCATTTTAAGCACCAAAAGCAAACTATGATATTACTGCAACTAAACTAAAATGATACCTTTACGAGAAGAAACTGGTGACTGAACCTCCATTTCTTCTTCTTCTACGGTTGACGTAGCAGTAGACGTGCATCTTGAAGATTCTTCTGTTGATAGATTGTGTGATTCATACGAATATTCCTTTTCTGTGTAAGTTCCATCCTGTACTGACGGGTCAACCACTTCTCCATTTTCATCTTTAAAAGTAAAAAAAAAATAGAAGGATATATATGTTAGTGAAAAAGATGAAACTGATCTCCAACAATGTTGCCCAAACACAGCTTCAGCGTCTTTTTTTTTTTTGAAGGCGGATTATATGCATAACATGTGCAATAGTACACAAAAACCTGCTATATTGCTGAAATACGACGCAAATCTGGTTGTGCTTTTTTTTGCGTGGGATATAATCCGTTGATCTTAGTAAAATTATTAAAAGTATAAACCCAAAACTTTGACACCATTACTTCCCAATGTACATCAAAAAGCTATGTTCCTTTCATGGTTGGTACAGATTTATACTGTATGCTGTAAGTAGAGATAACAAACCAATAAAAAAGAGGTATACCCTCTGCTATAGTGTCACTGTTCTCTTTTTGTCCTTTTTTCTTTTTTACTAGAAATCCTTCAAGTGTACCAATCCTCTCCTGGTGCACTTTTGCATTTTCAGCCGTCAACTCTTGCTCTTTTCTTTCTTCATGAATTTTGCCTATTTTCTCCTCAAATTCCTCCACACATGCTTTTGTCTCTGCCTTCGCAAACTTCTTGTACTGCATTAAGAAAATAATAAAAAAAATAACATTTGAAACACAATATTAAACAAGTATCAAATAACTAGAGCTTGCCCACGGGTACAACATTGGTACTACACCTGGCTTGTTTGGTGTTTTAATGACTCTCTAGAAAGACAACTAACCTTCGCAATAATGGATCTGAAGTGATTCAAAACCGAATCTTCAGACAAGGCATGCTCATAAGCTTTGAAAGATTCTATCAGTTTCTTGAATCCCCTCTCTGTCAAAGTAAGCTGTGATAGACAATATGCAATGTACTCCCACTGCTTCACATCTAAAAAATGTGCAAACAAAATGAAGTAGAATTAAATATTTGATAAGGCCGACATTATTTCCTCGTACCCTTTTTTTCTATTAAGTGGTAGGCAAATACTGATAAGGCCTACCATGATGAAACTAGGTTTTGGTCATACCTTTGTATCACAATTTGTAAATCCATCTATGTTTTTTGGTTTTGAAAAGATAAATTTTACATTATCTCTGAGTTCTGGAAGGAGTTCCTATTTGATATGCAACTACTTTTTTTTTTTTTGAAGAGGCACATTACACTGTACAAACTAAAGTTCCCATTAAAAACAATAATCTGCTTCATAAATAGCAACAGTAAATAACGGATAAGAAAATATACCATTTACTCCACTGAACCTATTGCAGAGCTTTTCAACAAGAGCATCCATTTGTTTGTCCTGAAGTAATATTATTACCACAAAAAGTTACTAATTGTACTATGAAGTTCAAAACATTTTCAACCCAATAGAAACAGTAAAGCGGATCAACACTAATTGTACTATGAAGTCAATACAAAACTCACAAATCCCAAAGAGGCACAGAACCAAATTGAAAATAACACTAAAAGATCTTCATTTATGGAACTTAAAAAATAATAGATGAACAAATAAAATATACAGGAAAAGGAAACTTATAAGAACCTTTTTTATGGAGCCGATTAAGTACTGCATTATGTTGTAAAAGGAATCAACTGGCAGGTCTTGGTTAGACAACCTTCCCAGGATATCCGGCAGCAAATTGTATATAGGATTGTTTCCTAATAGAGGGAGTTGGGGAGAGAGAGACAGAGAGATATGTATGTCAACTTAGACCAACAAGAGTTTTAATAAGTGAAACGTACAGGTGCTGAAGAAATTGATCCTGGGCTGCTTTTTATAATTGTTATAGGTGTATCTTTCTTTCTTATTTGTCGTGCCTACTTTTGGAGTCGACATACGCTTTTAGGTAACATATAAGGAGTAGGACTAGGGCGTTCTTAAGCTCACTCAAAAACCTATCAAATTGGCTTTAAATGACTAATCCAAATCGTTGAAACCAATCTACTTCACGAGTAATGTATTTACATCCAAAATTTATAAATTTTCGAATTAATTTTTTACAAAGTCAAGCAGCCAAAAAACAATGAAAAATGAACGCATTAGAATTAACTTATAAACCTTTATTTTACCACTCGACTTTATACCAAATTAATTCGGAAATTTATAAATTTGACATGTAAACGCATCACTTGTGAAGTACATTGGTTTCAACGGTTTGGATTCATCGTTAGAGTTCAATCCGATAGGTTTTCGAGTTAAGGTCACTAAGAGACTTGGCGAGCTTAAGAACACCCTAGTTTTACTCACACATAAGTACTATAGTAAATTTTGGTCTTTTGTAACGGGTATATAGCATACATCCAAATTCTATGGTACATCCATTTGATGCGTTTTCAATTTTAGATGTGTTCTCAATTATCTAAATAAGGTATGTGTCAAGTAGGGGTCAATCTAGAATTTGATTGGTCATTCAACTATGTGTCAAATTGAAGAACACATCTACAATTTTTAGTTTTCTAATTTGAACAACACTTTTCAAGATATCAAATGGATGTACCTAGAACATTTTAACAACAGCAAAAGACCTTTTTAGCATTTTAATATGTAGGCCGGGATGCTCTACAAGGTACAACAACAAATATGGAATTGGAATTGTTGATGCTAGTAGCACCCAGAACCAAAATTTAATGATATAGAAGAAATGAAATACTTAAAATCATACAACACAAAATACCTTTCTTTGATAATTCATGAAAGAACAGCTTTGCTAGACTAGAAATCCTTTCATCATTGTCTTCTATTCGAGTAGCCATTTCATTTATATACCCTTTGACCTAAAATAGTAATCATCAGAATAATTTAGAAAAATAAAAAGAGCACCTTACATACAAGTATTTAGCAAAGCTTATCCAACAAAGAAAAATCAAATCTTGCACAACCCATCTTATCCAACAAAGAAAAGGCCCAAATTTATTTTTTCCTGTGAATAACCAAAACCGACCAGGATCTGGAACCAACTCCAAACCCAAAATTGGTTGGTCTGACCTAAACTACAGTAATCATAGAGCGGAATGCTGATTACTGACATTGGCTGGGATGATTTTGGCCTGATCTGACCTACTCTCCTAACAGATATCAGGGGGTGTAGGAGTATAAGAGATATTCCATGTGTAGGAAGCGAACAGAACAGTAACCATCCTACAAGTATATACAGGGGCGGACTCAGCAAGTCCGTTGCCTACCCCTGGATTTTGAAAAATAATTTCAACCCATGTATTTTTGGGCTAATGCCTACCCCCGGTGAACAAGTTGCCTACTCCTAGGCCAAATTCATTTTCTGCACAGCCCAACTCGTTTTCTTGCCCATATATATATGTGTGTGTGTGTGTGTGTGTGTGTGATAAGTACCATCTCTCCTGACCTTCATCATGTCATTGAGTATAAGATGGGAGATGACAAGGACAGCATTCTTGCGAACAGTGACTGAGGGATCGCGGAGGCGAGCATAGATGAACTCAGTCCATGGCTCTAGGAGGTTGGGGAAGCGCACTGCCAAATCCCCTATGGCTATGGTGCAGTTAGACCGTACCACCTCGCTTTGTGAGCTCTCTGCAACTGTGAAGAGCAGCTGAAGGTTCGCTTCACTGAAAAGAAGTTATGTGATTTTGAAACAGTATTAAAAAAAAAGAATATGAAATCAGTTAATATTCTCTATGAGCCTCATGGAAGTGACATGAGTACCAAGAGTTTAGAACTGCCTAGCAATACTCACATGGTCAGGTTTAGTAACAATAAATAACAGACATTTAAATCCTTAATAAACAGAATAGCTACAAAGATCAATGGTAGAACCATTTAAATTCTTACCAAAAGTCAGCATCAATAATCATCAGTCTGCAAAGAGCAAGCATAGAAGATGACTGCAAATCTGGGTACTGAAAATTGCAAGAGAAGAAAATAAGTTGTGTTAAAATTGCACTCTAGGAAAACAATCCTTGTTTTAGCAAAGAAGTAGACAAAAATAGATTAACGTAAATTTCTTCCAATAAACTGGAAACAAGCAAGCAAGTCAAACTTTCCACCGCGACATACATAAGAAACCTTAAAGATATTAAAGCAAGATTTAAAATAAAATACAAAATGATGATAGTTACCCAACAAGGAGTCTGCTGTAGACAAATTTAGAGAAAACCATTCTTTCTAATTTTTGGAAAACTTGTAACTTATGCTTCAACATTGAAAAGATAAGTCACAACTGTCAGTTCTAACTTATAATAAGGTTTCATTATTGCCTGAATCGCATGATTATATGAAAAAATGACAAGGATAATCCCAGCACAAACTAAATTGAATGCTATCCGTCTATTTTTCATAAGGTAGAATATTCAATTTATTAATCGGGAAGTTTGTCATTTCATTTCATTATAACTAATGTGGGCAGTCACAAAGGCGTTAAAAACAACTGTCATGGCATTTAATTGCAAGATTTTTAAAGAAGTGGTTGTGTTTAGCAAGTAATTAAAATGAAAACAACTAGCACAATTTTACTAAAAAAAATTTATATAAACTTCTCAATAGTATATAAAATTTACTTCTTTACTAGCATAGAACTGAAAAGGTTCAGCAGCACACCTTTTGCAACAAGCTAAAGTTCCGGCAAAGCTTTGATAGAAAAGGTGCACAATGACCGATAAGACACTTCTCCACTTCCCCAGAAGAAATAATTTCCTTCTCCGCTTTTTCTGCAAGAGAGTCAAGTGTCACATCTACAGTCGCATTGAGCCCCAGCTCTGCATTTATATTTTGCACCTGCCATCACAGAAAAACTGTCAATTAGTATCTGAATTTGCTATTTAATAAAAAAAGTATCTGAATTTGCTACACTGCCATAGAGCATATCATGAATTGCACAGCTGAATAATAACAAAGCATCCATATAGAAAAGCAAATTTTTTGTACATATTTTTCTTATTAATGCAATCGTTAGTTGGCAATAGCCACTGACCTTCAAAAAATAAAAAATTGTGTTAATCCACAAAGTAGCAACACCAAATGACACAGAAGATTACTAATGACAGATGGCTCCACTGATAATTCGCAATGGACACTGGACCAAAAGCCAAGGGGCACCCAAAAGTTAGCAACAACAAATGAAATAAAAATAGAGAAGAAAAGTACCTCAGTTACTTCGCCGTTCTCAGATACAGCACCTGACTTCTCTTTCCTCCCCCTTTGTTTCTGAATCTTCCTTACACAACTCTCAACATATACCAGCTGATTAAGTGCCACGTGGCTCAGTATAAACAAAAACCTTCCTAGTTTTGCAACTGGTACAGAGGAGAGAGACTCCAAATGCGAATCCTCTCCACCCTCAACACCATTCACAAATACTGCATCAAGCGACCTCTTCACAATTTCTGAGGCAAACATCTCAGGTGCTGGATGTATAGCATATATGGTGGTTATGGCTTTGTCGACAGCAGTGTACCAGATCTTATCAGGTAGCCAGAAGCCCACTATTACATTTAGTAAAGACCCAAAGACCCGGCTGTTCTTGCCTATTAGTTTCTTTCTGTCTTCGTTGGACAGCCTTTCCAGGGCTAAACAAGCAAAACGGGCCAGCAGTGGTTCTTCCTTTGACCACCGGCCGAAGCCAATGTCGATGATTTCAGACATGTGGGACCCCAAGATTGAGGGTGTGGATTTTGCAGCCATGCAAAGAATTAACAAGGCTCCACGGCTTTGGAGCACTCCTGATCCACTCACATTGAAACTGAAGAAGTCCCACAATGCGGAGATCTTTAAAAAAAAAGAAATAAAGAGCCAATATGGTTTGTCAAGTTGGATGTGTAGGAGAATTCTCAAGGTATATTAAACATGCTAGAACCAAAGTAAACTGACTCAGAAATATCAAGCATATAACTAGGAGCATTCAAACAATTAAAATTTTGCGAGGATGTGAATGCAAAATTGCAAATAATATGCTGGAGGAAAATTCAAATTTGGAGATTTATAGACCCATCACAAAACCAATCCCCCTTGGGTTGACAACATCAAATATACAAAATGAATATGCAAACCAATAAAATTCTCTGAGATTACATTTATGAAATTCCTTAAAAAAATTACCGCGCCAGATGAAATTTCCCCTTTAAGGACCATTGAATTAACAAGGCTCTCAAGTGCTGCTAGGTCACCAATGCTACAATCGATTGTCAAACTTAACAAATTTTTAGCTGTCTCTATTGGATTTTTCCTTATATATATAGCAACAAATGCAGTCTCCACAGCTTCATATATAGATTTGTCCTGAGAGAAAATCTGTTTCAGGCAAAGAAGAAAGTAACATAAGTAGAGGCAAGATAGGTGAACTTTGCTAAATATGCATCAAACATTGAATGCAGAAAGACCCATGTAGTTGCGGTACAATTTTATTAGCTGCGCCAGCCAGAACTTAGATTGTGAAAAAGAATCCAAAACCAATAATCAAAACAATTTTAATTCAAATATATATAGTCAATGGTCAAACCTCTGTGGTTTACTATAGGTATCTAAAAATTCGGAAATGAAAAGAGTATAATTATCTTATACTTGCTAATTACCGTTTGGCCAAGTTCCAACTCTTCTGAACTTTTTAAGGTCAATTAAAAGTTTAAAACATTTACCAAAGGCAACATCTTTTTGAGGCACTCATCAGATCCATCAATCTGGAACTGCCTACACCTCATCAATAGAAGGATTGTGTTCTCGACATCAGTAGCATTTGGTGATGCCAGAAGCTGCACCAGTGTCGGCATTAATGACGTGACCAGCCTCGAGAACTGTAAACCTGCCTCGAGCGAAGCCACCAATGCTCTGATCTGCTCCAAATTCCCCATATCCGGCACCTCTTCCTCCTGTGTATCAGTCTGATCAGGCTGACAGCTGTCAGAAACACTTTCCTCAAGCTGTTGGGGCCCCACAGGTGGGGCCTGTGGGGCTCCCACATCAGGATTTGTATCGTCTTCTACTCCCTCCAGAGGAGGAGAGGGAGGCGGTTCCATCAAATGGAGCTTCTCCTTGTATCTCAGTAGAGTTGCCTCAAAAGCAGGTACACGAAGCTGGGGACCGAACGGGTTATGCTGGAGAAGGGTGATGAGGAGTCCCAGTGCAGATTTTCTCACAAAAGCACTCTTGTCCTCCAGACGGCCAGCAGCTACTGAGGCCACCTCGTTCCAAAGTCCAATGGAAACAGCTTTCGCCTCACACAGCTCTGCCCATACCTGAAAGAAAGGGTTTCAATCAAAAACAAAAATGTAATCTCCTCAGTTATATTAGTGCAAAGCTGTTCATATCAGTACTGAACAATTAAAGGTTAGTACTGAAGTCATAATTGAACCTGGAACTCTGCATTATGGCCCTGGTCAATTCCCACCCAGAAATGAACACAGATTGATACCACCACCATTGGCCTCCCCTACCGTACTAATAGGGAACTTGAAATAACAGCAGGAAAAAAATAGAAC
This sequence comes from Carex kokanica, assembly GCA_025461125.1. NCBI lineage: Eukaryota > Viridiplantae > Streptophyta > Magnoliopsida > Poales > Cyperaceae > Carex > Carex kokanica. The sequence continues at coordinate 226,157 of JAJGRX010001122.1, read as the reverse complement.
TAGATAAATGCTGGCAAAATGAGCATAACCAAAACCCCAAATGTCAAACAAGGTAAACTAAATAGCAAAGAGCACTTTGCTGGATTTTATCTCAAAGGAATAGTGTAGCAGAAATGGTCTGCAAAAGCAAATTCGGTCAAAATAGTATGCCAGCATGGCGATTGCTAAATAAAGATGACAGACATACCACGTGTTTAGGCTTAAAAATGGTTGTATTTTTGCTCTGGAATTAAAATTAACAAGAAGCAAAAAACTTGCAAACCTGAAGCACTCGGCTCCTAGTATAAGCCGACACATCCCTGCAACGTTCAAGCAGTATCTCCAGCATGGCATTTTTACCCCTCAATCGGAAGGATTTAGATCTAACATCTCCTTCAACATCTTTAAATGCCTTCACCACTATCTTTCCCAAAACACCCACTAGGGCATTTCTAATCTTGTACGAATCTCCACCAAAGTGTGGCACCAACACCCCAACATTGGTTGAAACCAGCCTGGGGGTATGTCCAGCCAACTCCACTAAGAATCTCCCCACATTTTCAGCCCCAGCTGTATCTCTGGTAATGAAGTTACAAAATCAGCAAATATTCATTTTCTTTATTTGAACTTGTTGAACAACCATTTAATTCACATCTTTGATACAATAACAGATAGTTCTTAACAGGTTCCATAGGTCCATTTGTTTTATTTAACAAATTAAGAAGAAGCATTGCAATTTAGCTATCAAAAAGGTCATTATGCTGTCAACTTAACCAGTACAAGTACGTGCCAGTCCTGGGCATAAATCAGAAATCAAAATGGAAATTCCAATTACAAGGATACTAGTTATGAGATCTAATTGTAGGATACCATGCCTACTCATGGCCCAGCCGAATTATGCTCCTTTTTTTTTTTCCTTCTTTTGCTTGTGTCTGTGTGATAGGGGCTTACTCAACATCAATTACATATGCCAATCCCACCCATGTAAACACCAAAAATCCAAATGAAACAAAAAATCTAAAAAAATTGAGATTCAGTACTACTTTAATGCTTGATTACGAAGTTAAGCTTTCACCGAAAAAATCAATCATTCAGATCCATCAACTAGTTCAAACCTGGCATAATCCTTGGGATCAGCACGCCCAATCTCTCGTATAAGAGCTACTGCCAGGCTGCCATCATTGTACTTCTGCTCAGCAGAGGCTACAGCCTCAGCAATTGGGGCCACCACATAGTCAAACTTATGGATAACATGGAGAATAGAAGCGCATATCTGATCAGTTCTACCTAGCTTTGTCCCAACAGTGCCTATTATCCGCCCGAGCCCTTTCCTTGTTTCATCATCCCTTATTATTGTTTGAATTTCGTAAAAGGTAAAAGTGCACCTACGTAGTTCATAGTAAGATCATTATGAAAGGAAGTGATGGGTTCATAGAAAAGGAAGCGCATATATATCCATGAGATACTTATCCTTGCATTATACAATCTTGGATGTAAGGCCTTGCTTGCATGCTTTTTGCATAGAAATGCCAGCTGCCAATGGTGAAGTTTTGGTAGTGTGTTGTTTTATTTAGGTTTCTACGAATACCATAATCAACAATACTAATAAAAAAAAGATGTATTGATAACAAAAGAAGAAGAGTTTATTTTTTTAGTTTAATGGAAATTAGTAGGCTTTTTGTCTACTACCACAAAGAAAGCAACAAAAGAAGAGTCTGCTGGGTCCCTATGCAAAACTTGAGAATTTTGGGAACTAAATGCAATATCTCCAAGTATGTCATCCTTAAAATGAACAAAAAATGAAAAAGAAAAAAATTTGGGTTGAGGGAGTACTTTGAAATGAATGACAGATAGCTATCCTCTATTTCACCCGGGCCAAAAAGCAAAGAGAGATTTATGTCAAGAGAATTGGCTATCAGATTGATGATGCGGCCCCTTTGAGCCTCCCAATTCCATGCATAGACTGTATTTTTCTTCCTACCTTGTGTTGCAGCCTACATCCAACATAGATGCAAAATTCAATTGTACTCAAAATGTAATAATAAACAAAATAAAACATTGATGCCTCCTGCATGTAAGCAATTCAAAAGCTAGAATTCCCATATTATGTTCTTCGTAAAATCATTACAATACTAAATGCAGATATTTCATTTTTCACGTACTGCAGGGATACAATACCCGGCAGATATATCTCCCCCATAGCTTTCTCTTGGTTTATATTGGCTAATTGCAAGAGTGCTATTTGAGGCATGATCGGACTTTAACTGGTCATGTTGGTATTGGAAAGTTCCTGCTCTATGGTAATATCATACCATCACCCCTTAATTTGTGTCGTTTCTGTCTTTTTCTTGGTTTTTTTGGCAATTACTTGCACACTTGAGGGCAAAATGAGTCCAGTTTGAATGATTACGGGAACTGGAGGTCAATTGAACCTCGGTGGCATATATAAGGCCTAATCCAAGTCAAAATCGGTCAATGAGAAGGTAGGTAAACTGGAATTTTTTTCTGCAGGGTTAGGGCTTCTTTTGGCGATTAATCCCGATTGAGAAAGCATGACACGAATTTGAGTTTTTTGAAGAACGTATGAAGTAAATTTTTAAAGCTTAGTTGCGACAATAGGGATAGATTCAAGCCAGACAAAGTCAAAACTGAGGCTTAACTGGGTTAAAATTGAGGCCTATTTTTAACAATTGGAGAAACATTAACTGACCTTACTAGAAGCACCAGCAGTCTCAGCTTTACATTCCTGAGCTGTAGCGATAGAGAGGAGAAAGAAAGAGTAGATCTTCAGCGCATTGAGATGAGAAGCCATGCGGGCAGCGACATTGCTCCCATCATCACGATATCCTGGTGAAGACTCAGCAGCACGAGAGAGCGAGTCGATGCTGGGAAGAAGCACGCTCAGATTAGAGCGGAGGGTCTCGACCAGATTAAACTTTAACGAAGGGGTTAATGTGGAAAATTCCTTCACAAGGGAATAAATTCGGTCAAATACATCTTGTTCTTCAATGCAAAACAACTCACGGTCAGAGAGGTCAAAGGTCACACCTGTTAGGGGAAATTTTTAATGGTTGTTAGTAAAAAAATATTAACTATGCTGTCGTGGCAGAAAGCCCGCAGTTTTGGAAAGAGAATGTAAAGAAACAGGTATTCTGGAAAAAAAAAAAAAAAAAAAAAAATGGTCGAGTGGAGTTCAGAAACTGGGAGGTCGTAGCGAAGTTGTTATTTAATTCCAAACTCAAAATTGTGCTTAACCAACAGCTAGGAATTTCAGGGTGCTGGTGCTGAAAAAAATGGAGTTATCTGTGTTAATAGCGACTCCAATATCAGTGAAATTCACAACTAGCGCTTTGCATATACTCTCGTAACCTCCCTGCTGATCTTGAGGGCATAGACATGCAACTATCAGTGAAATTGGCTATGAAAAGAGGACTAGGAAGAGAGGAGACTCAATCAAAAGCGTAAATAGTGTAATTTTAGAGGGAAATGGCAAATAAATTACACAGGAGGGTTTTAGGTTAATCTACCTTTGACGAGATCCTCCACTTGGGAGGGGCGGAGACCAGAAACGTGAACTGGACACAACACGCGAAGGCTATCTTCTTCCAGGTCCTCTTCTAGGTCTTTCAGGTTTGAGGGGAACACGAATGGAGGTGCCATGAAAGAGAAAGTGAGAGTGTCGGAAAGAAAGAGAGAGTGGAGGAAGAAACCCTGGGTTTTGAAAATTGGAGCGGGAACTCGATCCGGTGACAGAAGAGATTTTGGGTCGAGTCCGGATCCTCTGCATTACCTCACCGTTTTGAGTTTCAATCCAAACCGTCCGATCAGAAACCGGACTAATCTAGTTGGGGCACTTAAATTCATGCCGTGCCAGTATATAACGAACGGACTGGATTTGAACTCAAGAAAATGAGATACCTATAATGTGGTATGAATTCGTTGGGTCTGGGTATTGTGACCGAAATTTTTATTAATATAAAATAAAATATTAAAATATCGACATTGAAGAAGAGTTTCGGAGAAATTCGAAATATAGCAAATCCGTGATTTTTTGTAACGTCCAGAGAACGTTGTAGAAAATAACGGCCCGATTAGTATACCCGATTAGCTAGCCGATTTACGAAAATCAAATCCCAGGTCGTTATAGAGAATCACAGCCAGAACGCAGCGGAAAAAAAAAAATGCAGGCCGTCATAGAGAATCACGACCAGAAAGTAGCGAAAAAAAAAAATCCTGACCGTTATAAAAAATCACGGCCAGGTCTCCCATTATCCAAAATGGCAGGGCCCACTAGACATCATTGCACCAAAATCTCGCTATTTTCTACATAAGCCCCCATTTTTTTTTCTTTTTTTCTTTTTTTTTATGGCCTTGATTCTCTATAACGGCCTACATTTTTATTTTTATTTTCCGCTGCGTCCTGGCCGTGATTCTCTATAACGGTCCGGGATTTGGTTTTCGTAAATCAGCTCGCTAATTTGATTAGTAATCGGGCTGTTACAGTAAATCACGGAATTCCCATATTTCGAATTTCGCCAAAAGTCTTCTTCAATCTCGATATTTTAATATTTTATTTTCTATTAATAAAAATTTCGGGTATTGTGAGATTGCTCCCTTTCGTATCCTCGAGATACTGCGATGCTCGAATAATTCAGATAGAACGAATCAGATCATTCAATCGTGTCCACCGGATGAATTTTAAAGGGGAAATTTCATGTATCCCCTCAAAAACTTCAATATTACGTATTTCCTTCTCAAAAATTTGTAATATCATATTTAGCCTTCAAAATTACAAAAACTCTTATATTTACTCATTTCATCAATAAAATATATTAAATATATCTAAAAGTAATTAAATAATAATATTTCATACTCTAAAATTTACTATAGAGCATTCTACCCTTCTTTTCTCATTCTTCAAATTGCTCCAACCAAATTTTCTTCTCTACAGCTAGCTTATTGAAGAACTTGGCAACCAAGAGTCTACCTTGCTATCTCTTTTGCTCGATTACTAGTTCCCACTTTCAACTCATACTATTAACTATCCCCTCAATAATCTCTCACTTCTCTTCCCCCAACAATTCTAAGCCGCGGTTGACCAACATGTATTAGGCCGGCTTATGCCATGTTAGGCCGGCTCAATTAAGTCACATTTGGTGGAATAAAGAGGTCTAAACTCCTTATTCCACCTTTTAGGCCACAACCAAACATGGCCAAAAACTCTAAGACGCCTCTTGAATTCCTTCCGATCACAAGCCAGAAGCTGATCGCTCGCTCAACTCAGCTCCTAATTCGTTCATGGCTCCCAGCCCTTTTTTGTCAAAGAATAAGAAAAAAGATATATGATATCCAACCATATTAAACGAATTGAAATGAATTGACCAAAATTCATATTTGAAAACAGAGCCTGTATCTTCGTAACCTGCTCTTGTTTTTTTTTTTCGATGTGAAAGCCCTTAGGCTGATACATAGAGATTACACTGGTAAAAAATAGCAGATTATAATATAAAAACTATCTTAAGCATTCCAACTATTCTGACATTCAATTCCAGTGCTTCTCTTGATTACAATTGGAGTTCATTATTTAAGAGTATGTGAACCCTGTGCAGCCTGCTGTTGTTACTAATAGGAAACAAAGCAATGCCACCCTTCTTCCTAATTTTCTTTGCTGCGGACAGGTTAAGAAGAACCAAAGAGGAAGAATGAGATAGGAAGGGTATAATTGTCTGAATTGAATTTTAGAATCTTCAATATTATTATTTAATAACTTTTAGATTATTTAAATATTTTATTGATGAAATGAGTAAATATGTGAGTTTTTGTAATTTTGAAGGGTAAATATAATATTACAAACTTTTGAGGGAGAAATATGTAATATTGAAGTTTTTGAGGGGTATACATGAAATTCCCCCAATTTTAAAAGAGGAACGAATTTTGCAAACAGTTTGAAATCCCTGCCAAATATATTAGACAATTTTTGCATGATTTTTATTATTGTTACGAAAATTGGACCTATCTATCGTTCAATAATAAAAAAAAATCACTTTTAAATTCATTTAGAATTCACTTTATCTATGCTTGAATATATACCGAAATTTGTTTAGTTCACATTAAAAAATCAAAAGTAATTAGTTACCACCCTAAATTTAAAAATTCAAAAACCACCGCCCACTCTAGCTGGATCTGCACACAAATTTTTTTGGTGCGCCAGCTGGGCTTGCGCACTAATTTTTTTATTTGTTTAGTTATGTTCTGTTGTGTTTGAAATTTTTGAACTAAGTTTTTTTTTCCTATTCTATTATGTTTTTTCCAGATGGCGCACCAAGTTCGTGCGCAGACTGGGGTATCGTGGGTGGTGGTTTTTGAATTTTGAAGTTTATGGTGGTAACTAATTAATTTTGAATTTTTTACTGTGGTAACTAAAAAAATTTCAGAATTATTTATGTCCAACAACACAAATGGAGAATAAATAACTTAATTCTCCAATTGCGCTCTAAAAGTAGAGTAGAATTAGGGTGTATTAAGTTCACCAAGCTTCTTTGTTAATACAACTCTAAAATCTATCAGATTGGTTTCAAACGACGAATCCGAACGTTGAAATCTGTCTGTCTACATGTGAACATTTTCAAAAAACATGTTCAAAAACTGAATGCATTAAAATTAATTTATAAACCTCATAATTTTAACTGCTTAACTTTATACTAAATTAATTCCAAAATTTAAAATTTTATATGTAGATGCATCACTCGACACTCGTAAGATAGAAAGGTTTCAACAGTTCGAATTCGTCATTTAAAACCAATCTAATAGGTTTTAATATTAAGTTGACAAAGAGATTTAATAAACTTAGAAATAGTTCTACTCATAAAAGTAAACGAAATGCTCATATGTTCTCGAAATTCAATATCGTCATATAAAAAAAATCTTTTAAAAGTAGCTAAATTACAATGAAACTATTAAATAATACAACTCTTTGTATTTCTATACAAAATTTCCCCGATGTACTCAGTATTGTTTTTCATTATATAAGTCAATATTTACTTGCACTTGAAATTTATCAAATTTCAAGGAACTTTTCTCATTTGAAAATTGTTGTCTTTTAATAAATACTTTTTCTTTACGCAGGGAAGTCTGAAAATAAGTAAAATATTATTTTAAAAATGCATCAACTAGATTGCAATTTTTTATTCGACAAGTTATTTTCTCAAGGATTTGGCGCGACGCAGAAGCGTACAAGCTACGCTGCCTTGTAAACAAATGAAGTGTAATTAAATTAAATACAGGTTCTCTCGTATTTTTCAGGCACTCCATAAATGTACAAACATCAACATGTGCCCCCAAGAAAACAATAAACACCCCGCTTGCTATCAGAGTGAAATTTCCGTGATGATCCAAAATCTTGTCATTATTTCCATTTTCTTTCACAGAAATACAAAACCTCGCAGAAATTGATGGCGCGTCTCATTTATTAGCTTCAATGAATTCTCTGTATTCCTTCTTCATTTTAACACCCGGTACAGTCCTGCATTCCAAAGCCCACAAATATATCAACATGTGTTCTATAAAAAAAATATCTCACATGCCTGTAATAAACATGTAAAAAAGCTATCCTCCTTTCCATACTCTCTACTCATTCTTTGAAAAACCCAAAATGCCCCCTTTTCAGCGTGATAATAGGAACACAAATATAACGTACACATGACGACATTTTAGATTTGTAAGGACAAACAAGGAAAGATTGTTAGCATTCCCTCCAAAACCACATCATATCTATGTGCCCATTTAAAAGAGCCTGGCGTGCCTCATATCAGTTGAGGAATATCCTCCTAACCAGTTTCTGCTCTTTCTTTCTTTCTTTTTTCTCAGAAAAAATACCAAATTAACAAAATAGAGAGATTGAGGATGGTGGGGTGCTTCAGATACTCTAATAAAAAGCTCTAGGGAAGAGAGAGCATTTGGGAAATATTTCTCATGCATGCAATGTAGCAGGGATGAAAATGATGTTTTGAGATAAATAGGGGGCATCTAAAATGTTGCCCTTGTCTCTACTGTGTCTGATCTGACCTGAGCATCTCTTTATTCTTAAAAAATTGCACGCAAGGTGTCCCCATTATCCCAGCAGCTTCTGCTATTTCTTGGTCTTCTTCAATGTCAATTTCCACAAAATGGACGTTTTCGTCGAATTCATCTATTACCTGTCAGAAACAGTTCAAATATATAAAAGAAGATTAATATCAGACAACTTTTTTTAACATTCTGCAAATACCCCAACAAAAACATTAAAAATATCATGTATACTCCTCAAAAAACCAACTTCTTTTCTGTACTAATTGGAAAAACAATTTTGATTACCAGGGGGCTCGATCACCCCAGACTCCCCAACCAATGGGCATATGCCACAATGTCAAGGTAATCCTGGTAGCCTCTTCCATTATACTCATTTCAAAAGGCAAGTTCACACACACGTGGGTACTTAATTTTTTGCTAGGTTAAATGCTCAGGTTGACGCCTAAAATACCACCCAGACTAATTGTTCAAAATATGCTCAAGGTGATACTTCAGTTACAACAAATTCCATCTGTTACTTCCAGTTAATGCCATCTAAAGCAGGAAGTCAAGAACAAGTTTCGCGTGGTGTGTAGTGACTGGTGGGCTGCAAACGTTAGCAGACCTCTTTGCATGCTCTTTTTGTCAAATAATAAAATACTTAAACTCAGAAGCAAACAAAAAAAAAATAGCAAACTCACTGTTCAGGAATTTTGAAGCATTGCAAGGATAATGAAAAGAATAACCAGAAAAAAAAGGTAGATGACAAACCTTGCTAAGAATTGGTTTAAGGGTTCTACATGGACCACATGTAGGGGAAGTATATAGTACACACATGAGCCTCGGGCTTTCATGGTACAATTTCCTGAGTGCATACTGGGCAAAAATAAAAAGAAAAAAAAAATTAGAGTAACGAAAGAGGTAGGTTTTTATTAAAGGCCTACAGATTTGCCACGACTCTGTTAAGCCGCTCTTTCCATAACAAAATTATATTTGAAACATAGAATGAATTTAGTCAATTTTAGCAAGTGGTTGATCCAAATTCTAATTCATGAGAGCCATAACTGAAGCTAGTATTAAAGACTACCAATTGAATCCTGACCTAAACTAAATCTGTTAGCTTAAAATGAGTTTAGTATGAAATTATCATTTTCAAATAATGTGATAAAATTATCGACATTTTACGCTAAAATGCATACTACTACAAACAGTTTTCCAATGATTTTCCATGTCATGATGCCTCACCACTTTCAGTTACAAGCACCTCATCAAGATACATTTAGAGTAGAAAAGAAACAGCAGTAACAGACTAAATTAGATGTTTTCTTCATTTTATCAAATTAGTTAAAGTTAAAAAAAAATCAATCTGGTAGAAGTATGGTTTCAACTGGAAGAAAAATTTGGAGACTACAATTATAATTCTTCTCTATAGAGCAGCTAATTAATTGTATTGTAATCATTTTGAAAAGAAACTTTTGATACGAATTTGGAAACAGCTACAATTTTGCTAATATAATTGGAACATTATGCACTTCACAGACAAAAAAGTTTATCCTGAGTCATGCATGCGACCGTATCAGAGCTAATCGAGTAATAAATTTATTGGTGCTTTCACATTTTCATGCTCCACATGCAAACAAAACTACTATGATATCTTCATAGTTCTAACCAGTACGTCTCATCCCTTGTAAATGATGCACCTTTCATTGTTCTTTACATTTGATGCTATAGGAAAGTTGGAGATACATTAACAAATTTGACAGGCTGATAATGAGCCATCAAAGCCTTCAAAAAAATAAAAAGACGGAAACAAGGGAGGGCAAGGAATATCTAAATGGAGCCTAAAATGTTAATTATTATCGATGCCTATTATTATCTCAAATGAGCTACTAAGCATTCCTTTGTTAAGCTTCAAAAGGTACCAAAATGGGGGGGGGGGAGGGGAGCGGCAGTGCCCCTGCTGCCCGCTCCCTCCTGGTGATGCTTTTAGCTCACTATCTTGGGTATTATTTGCACTACTTGATATAATTTCAAAAGGCAAATAAAAACAAAGCTCATAAGCTGCAATAATAATCAAAACTAGTCATATAGCTGCCTATGTAAGCACTGTACCTGGCCTTTGTGTTTGGTACGAGAAATATCAAATCCCATTTGAACATCTCTGTCTGAAATCTCTTTCTTGGTTTCTTCATGCACAGGCTATACAGTTCAAAGAAAAAAAAAAAGATAAAACAATGTAAACCATTATCGAAAACGAGTATAAATGCTTCATGCAACCACATTGCATATGATTCCATAAGTTTGGGTATTGCTTAAGTCTTTTTCTATTCTATTCTCTCTCCTTTCCAATACAAAGAGATCTGCCCCACATTTAGATGATTAAATTATATTAATATCAAAATATCAATTTCATCGGAGCTAGGACTAGGATTGCACATTCCAGCATTAAAGCTTCAACATAACTAAAGGCAAGACAAAACAAGAAAAAGATAAGCACAAGTAAGTTGTGTTTAAACCTGTTGGGTTCAGACCCCTGTGTGAACTTTAAACATGCTTTATAATTACAAGAATATAAGTTGCTTTTGTAAATGCACAATCAAAGCAATCGTCCTAAGGCAATGATGCATAGGTATCATGTACATTAGTTGCCTTGTTGATCCACTGAGTTAAGGTAATACTGTAATTGTTTTGCTTGGGCTTGCATTGTATGTTGGGGCCAGGAGGTTCTTAGTTTCCTATATAAGCTTGATTTTCCTAGGTTTTTGTGTACAGCTCATTTCTTCTATTGGGAGATTAATGTTTTCTTTTGAGAGAAACTGAGACACAAATCATTGAGGAGAAATAAGCTTATGGGATCAAGTCTATTCCCACAGTTAAAATTTGCTTGGTAGGTTGCCTATCAGCAGAGTAGGTATCTGAACCACTTGTTTATGGTACTTTTGCCAAAAAAATTCCCTTGTCACTGGTTTCTTAATTTAAGTTTTGTAGGGCTTGTCTTGATAGGTGTGGTTTTCCAATTTAACCGGCCTAAAGCTCTAGGGCTTCCCTAACAAAACCAATCAAGATAGATTTCCCAACCTGGATGGATCCCAGACACTGGAATACAGGTCATGTTTGTCCTTAACCAGGTAGGAATGAACTAACAGGAAAGATGAAAGAGTAATTCACTTGATGAGTAAAATAACTAATGATAAAGAAAATACTTTGATGTCTCAGCATTCAAGACTAAGTTACCTCATATTTACCCTAATAAAAGATAAAATAAAGAGTAATTTACTTGATGAAATTCAATTAGGAGGTTGTTCGAAACCAAATATCTCTCAACTGACAAAGCAGCAATGCATCCTGAACCAGCTGCAGTTACAGCCTGCCTCCACTCATAATCCTATCATTTTGTATGAAAAGAAGTCAAATTAACAATGCTTCATATCAAGGAATTCAATCCTATACACATTCCAAATATAAAGTCAAACGGTCCCGTTTTAACAAAACCAAAACCACGATTAACCCTCAATTTAACCCAATTTTGCCTCAGCTATCCCAGTACTCAAGTTTAATTTGACACAATTTACTCAAATTTTACATGAGCCGTGAAATTGACCATTAAATCAAGCCAATTATTTCACTGTTACCCTTGATACCTCAATATCCTCCGTTTAGAATCAAGAAAAAGCTGATTTAGCCACAATTAAGCGAACCATCGAGCTCAAGTCAACCTCAATTTTTTTTTTTAAAGAAATCCATCAAATTTATACTCCAACATAGTCCGCAAGTAATCTCGATACGTCTCAAGTACTGTAGATTATCATAAGTTCACTACGCACAACCTCTCCGAAGCAATATTGCCCTCGATCGATCAGTTAAGTCTTGGCCCAACATGAACTAGCTAACTATACCAATGTGCCTAAATTCAGCTTAGCCCAATATTACCCTTATGACTGCTATTATGTTTTATATAAGCAAAATTTGCCTCATAGCATACCACGAGTCCAACCCAATATAACATTAACTTGTCCTCAATCATGCAAGGAGTACCACTATCATGTTTACTAGCAGTAAAGTTTAGGATTGTATACTCAACCCTACAATTAGTCTCAATTCTTTTAATACGATCGAGGGAGTACCACTATCATGTTTACTAGCAGTAAAGTTTAGGATTGTATACTCAACCCTACAATTAGTCTCAATTCTTTTAATACGATCGAGGGAGTACCACTATCATGTTTACTAGCAGTAAAGTTTAGGATTGTATACTCAACCCTACAATTAGTCTCAATTCTTTTAATACGATCGAGATCCATATCTATCAACCCAAAGACAAGGATTAGCAAAGAATGGCAAATACATGATTGAGGCAGTCTGGGCACCATGCCAGCCAGGGTATACCACTTTCATACAGTATAAACACGGTGATACTTTGATATACTGACCAAGAGTACAATAAATACCGAGTGAACAACCTGGCATTGATCTGTTAATTTTCTGACCACAAACTGGAGAGTATCCATAAATACAGATATATCATGTTTGCGCGCTACCTATATGTAATGTTGTAAAACACAGATGAGCTATTACCTGAACATCACCAGCTGCAAAAACACCTTCCACTGAAGTCTTTGCCGAGCCTTCCTTTATCTTTATATACCCTGCAGTATCCAATTCAACCTGTCCATGCAACAGCTGGCTGTTTGGCGTGTGGCCAATCCCGTAAAAGAGACCCTTCACATCCAAAACCGACTCCTCTCCGGTATCAGTTCGTCTAAGCAAAACACCTGACATCTGGCCCTTTGTGTTGCCGACAACATCAACGGTTTCGGTGTTGTAGTGCACAGTGATGTTGGGGTTGTTCATTACTCTGTCAAACATTCCCCCTGTTAAACAGACATCACCCAGGGGGTTTCAAATTTTTCTTTTGCTTCCATATGAATAATAGTAACTAAATCATTGGAGGTCAATTCTTCAAATCAGCCTCTTTGGATTGAGATCATTTCACTCTCTGCTAGTTTTCTTAGCATTTATTTATAGAAGGTCCCATATCAGTACATAACGCCTGATAAGATATATTCTAGTTGAACTCTGGGATAGTTATATTTTTATTTGCATTCTGTTGAACTTAATTATATTTTTTTTTTGCATGCCTACGAACTATATCCAACAGTTGCATTCTTTATTAGAATTAAGGATTCATCGAGGCTTAGTCCAAAAGGACCATAATGTACCACAAAGCATATTAGGAGAATGTGCTGATCAGGCCAATGCCATCCATAGAAAGCTGCAATTAACTTTATTAACAATAGAAAGCTGCAATTAACTCACCTGTCTTGCATAGCTCTAGATGCACGTAACTGATCCCTCCGGACGAGTAAATGGACGTGACGTGCATACTTGGTCAAATAAATAGCTTCCTCAGTTGCGGTGTCTCCACCTCCAGCAACTGCAAGTACTTGTCCTTTGAACAGAGGTGACGCCCCGTCACATATTGCACAGGCACTTATCCCTCTACTCCAGAATTCGTCTTCACGCGGTAATCCCAACCTCTTGGCTGTGGCTCCCGTCGCCACAATTACACTATTGCACCTAACCTAAACAGAGAACCAGAAAAATAGGGCATCTTTGAGATCTGAGATAACACTTCTGTGGCAAATATTTGGTCAAAAAATCATGCAATGTCAGAAACACAAGGAATTTATGAAGATGAGCCTTGCTTAGTGCTGTACAAAGACTTACCAGATTGAAGGTTCATAATACTAATGGATTCACATCCAGTGGTAGATAACAATATATCAAGGTTAGAAAAAAGACCAGAACTCAATAAATAAACAGGAACTGGAGGTAATAGAAACAAATCCCAGTAAGTCAGAGTTGGTACTGATAAACACCAATTCTTATATAATATGATGATTTCAAGTGTAAACTTTGACCTCGCGATCGCTGCTACGGATGGTAAAAGGTCTATTTTTCACATCAACAAATTCAACATCTTCCTGAAAAAGCTCGGCACCCCATCTCTCAGCTTGCTTCCGCATCCTATTTGTTGCACAAAACCCGGAGCAACAAGAACAAAGAAAAGAGTCAATAATCAAGTACAAATAACTACAGCCTTTCACAGAATTTCTTTTAATTTAATATTTTAAATTTACCCCCAGCATTTCACAATTTTTGCAAAACAATCTAAAAACTATTTCTGACGAATCTACTGGTAAGACGCAGCCATTAGATCAATGTAATGGAAAATCTCAACTTTTTCATTGCATAAGGATAATTTTCCTAACCAGGAATAAACCTTTTTTTTCTGAAAATCCATGACAGACTAAAATCAAGCGAACAAAACTTTGATTTTCCATATCATGTTTATTTAAATATTAAATTGATTATGATGCCATTTAGTTGAAGTTCTTACGATATAGTCAAACTGTAATTTAGTCATAGTTATGTTACACTTCATTCCAACAGCTAGACTTCATTTGGGTCTAACCTAAAATTGTTTGGAGTGGGTTGAAAGAAAGAGAACTCTAAGCAGCTTCTTGCAATTTTGAGTGTGATTTGCGCAAAACAGGAAAAAAAAAAATTTACAGGTTTAGATTTTAGATTACTTGTACATACAACATGTGTACCATATATGCCAATGCCATACCAATTTAATCTGTCCTAATCTAACTATTGAACAACAAGCACTAACAAGATGATGAAAATATGCAGCTCAAAGTAGTTTAAACCTTACTGAAGCACCAAAAGAGGTAAAATAATCCTTGTCAAATCAAGTAATGTTGCTAGAAAATTGACCTGTCCATTAAATCAGGCCCAGTGATTCCATCAGGAAATCCAGGAAAGTTTTCAACTTCTGTTGTGGTCATGAGTTGGCCACCTGGCACGCCTCCCACCTGGTAACCTTCAAAAACAAGGGGTTTCAAGTTTGCACGTGCCGCATATATGGCTGCGGTGTAACCAGCCGGACCCGATCCGATTATCACTAGGTTCTCCACCCCTGTATAACCCACTGTCGATGACAGAAATAACATATTTTAGATGTTAATCAATATCTTAGAAATTGCATTTATAAATTAGGACGGTAGCTGTAAGCCTGTGAGCAATTGTTTGTCAGTAAGTTACATTTCTTTTTTGTTTCTTTTTTTAGATAACCATCTCGCATTCCCTGTTGAGTCAGTCTTTGATTAATGCGAAGCATTATCTTTGTCCATATTTTCCATTTATTACAAATTTACTCTAATTGGCAGAAGCAGCATCTATTTCCGGATTATAATGCATAAACTGTCACAAATCCTCTGACAAAAGCATAACAAGATAAAGGAGGGAGTGAGCTGTGATGGATTGAGAGAGTAGAGCGGAAACCAGCACTGGAAGAAGAAGCAACCGAATCCTCTGTTGCAGCGGCGCGGGTCCTTGTTGTCAATGACCCCGTTGTGCGGCCACACATTGACGGAAGTCTAACGGAGATGAATTTCTCCGTCCCTGCGCGGCTGTTACTCCGGCGGTGGAAGAAGGAGAGGCGGCGTCGGACGGCTGCGGCTGAGGGCGGCGCCGCCATCCCTATCCGAAGTACTTCCATTTCAACCCACCTTAGCGAGCTCTCCTTTTTCTCTCTCACAACGGTTAGATAGAATCGATGCAGAGAGGGGACCCGGAGAGTGGTAAGAAGAGAGGTTTTATTGGTGGAAATGGAAGGCAGCTGGTCGTTTATCCAAACAGAGTGGTTTCTTTTCCACTTTCCAGTGTTTTAGTACCTTTTTCTAGGTATGCAGACGGCCTGTGTAGTATAACCAGTGGATACGATCGTCCGATATGCACGACGCTTGATACGGCAAATTAATACATGTGATTTACTTTTGTTTTGTTACGATGGTTAAAATGTATAATTGGATTTGTGTTCTCATGATATTTTATATTTTTATTTTTATTTTTATTTGTAAAGTTCAAACAATTGATCAGAACCGCTCAATATGATATTTATATTAAAATGTGTTTAGAGACTAAATTTTATATTTTTTGAAATTTTTTTTTTATAGGTACAAAATCACTGCTTGTGGACCATTCAAAAACAGTGATTTTGTACCTATATAAAAAAATAGTAAAATATTTTCAAAAAATATAAAATTTGGTCGCAAAGCACATTTTAATATAGATATCATGTTGAGCAGTTCAAATCAACTATTTGAACTCCGAAAATAGAGATCGAGATGTGAGGTATGGTTGTGACACAAAACCAGTGGTACATTTTAATCCTACTCTTATCATATATTTTGTTTTCAACAACTTAAGCACGAAAACTTGCTTCAAGTTTGAACCAGTACACATTGGTGCAAATTCATTATGGTCCGTTTGGCAAACCATTGGAATAGAGAAAAAGTAGAATTTGGATTATACTTCAATTCTTCACTATTCCATCGTGTTTGTATGATGGTGGAAGAGTATTGGTAAACGAGTCAATTCTATCTCTTGAAAAATATAAATTCTTTTATTCCACTTTTTCCATGGAATGAGAAATTGACTCACAGACTAATAGAGAAGGGACCAAAATATAAAAAATAAGGGATTGATTGCAAAAGTTCAAATTCAATTCTCCAATTTCACTCACTTTTTTTTCTTGTTCAGTGGGAATAAAATATTGTTTTCACTTTATTCCTCTATTCTACTCTTGTCGAATAGACCCATACAGAGATTTCAGATTCAGTCAAACATCTCACCTGTAGAGTGAGATATATATGGATTGTTTATTTAAATCTAGTACAAATTTCAGATACTCATGTGTATCTAAGGTATGCCTAAATTAAAATTGCTTAATTGAAATTTTATTATATACGTGCGGTATCTAAGCGGATACTCACTTCATTAGCAGGAATTTACTTTAATGTGTTTTATTAATTTTCTCTTCTACACCAATACGTAATCCCAAGTGAGGAAAACTTCTCTCCTATTTAATCCTTCTCATCGGTTGCTCCATTGGCAAGTTCATGAAATCAATGACATCGGAAGCTTTGTTGTAATACGCTCTTTCATTTGACATCCACTTTGATAGATTTTCATTTCTCCCATCTCTTCAGGCTACGTTTGGATGTCATGAGAATAGAGTTGTTCTCAGAATAGTAACGCTATTCTGAATAGTTATCAATCCAAACAAGTTAATTGCTATTCGAAACAGCGTGGGATAGCGCTGTTCTGCTAACTAATGTAAATTTTGCAATACAAGTAATAAATCCTAGTTTATACTCAATTCGGTTGCAAGGTACAACCTTGTCAAGTAGTACTTAGGGATCGTCTCCACAGGGACAAGTTGGAATATCTTTTCTAACCTAACAATTTAATTTAGTAAAAGAAAATACAAAGGTTTTTGTTTGTTCAAATGGTTGATTTGGTTTTGATTAAACTGAATTAAACTAAAGTCTTAAGGCAAAATCTGATTTTTAACAAATATGAGAGATTAGGGTTTCTTAGGGTTCCTATCCACTAGTGTTATGACTAATTGGTTTATTAAATTTGTTTTTTTAATTATGAAGGCACAGTTGAAGGTTGTAGGTACAAAGGGATATTTCTATATTAATACTGATACGTCCTATCTCGGGAGATGAGGCCGTATGGGAAGTTGGGCTGAGTCGGATTCGTCCTGCCAAAAGATGGCAGGCCGAGGTGTGAAGTGAGTTGTGAACTCGGGGTGGATTGTGAGAGATTCTGACTCTATCCTGTATGATCTCTCTTGTGGTTGGAAAAAAGTGTCCCCGCTTCGTGGGAATCACTGTCTTATATAGTCCGTCCATAACTGCTATCTCGGGCAGTTATGGAGGACGTGGGTAGTTATGTCAGCCGTTACTGGGATGGGAGGCATTAAGTTAGCCGTTTCCACTATCATCCCGCATGTCGGTTAACACGGTCCCCATTTAAGGCATATTGGGGCCGCTGTATTGGGCCCCGACTTGGTGGATATTTGGGCTTTTCATATGACTTCGGGTTGGCCTCTTAGTGAGGTCCGAATCCCAGTTGTTCATGGCCCAGTTTAAATTAAAGGGCCTGTGGAACATGGCCCTATCATTAGCCCCCGAAGTCGGAATGCATCAGCGAGATGCTTTCGACTTGAGGGTGTATAACTCATGAAAGCACAATTAAAAAAGTACCAAACATAAATAAACCCTTCTTATATTAATAAAGACTCGTTACAACTTGAGCTAAACTAAAAGATTCAATCATAAATAAAGGCTACAACTCGAGATGAACTAAGGCTTCAAGCAAAAAATAAAGGTGGATCTACTTAGCCTATTAGCTTTTATTCTTATAAGTAATTTAATGAAATCCCGGAGGTGAAGGGATGAAGTCCATCATCTCACTATCCGGATCTTCAAAATGATCGTCTTCCCAAATCTGGTCCGGAGTAGCTGTAGCCAATGTGGGTGCATTGGGATGTCGGTTTTGGCAAGTTTGACATCTGAAGAATCGACGTCGGGGATCTGACCGATCATGAATCAAAAAATGAGAGGGATGCCACCACGTGCGACAACCCCGACATTTGACCATGTCTTCTTTTAGGGCAGATTTCCCACATGCCAGGCAATCGCGAAGAGGTCCGAGAAATTCGACGATGTTAAATTCGTCGCCCACCTCCCTGAATACTGCCAGCTTGTAATTTAAAAGGTCTCGGATGGTGACGGACTCGTTATCCAGCATCCAATCCAAGTCGTTGGGAAAGTCTTGGATCAAGTCCTCCCTCTCCTCGGTTGTAAGTACACGTCGCTGGGGACCTCGGCTGGAGCTGGATGAACCAACAGGGCGAGATGGGATAATTCGACGCTCAATAGCTCGGCGTTGCCTTGCACGTTCCTCTAGGAACTCTAAGGCATGTCGGTTAACAGACATGATAGATGCGAGGTGGAAATATTTTTTTTCTTAAAAGCAAAAGCAAAAGGGAAAGTATGTAGAGAAAAGTATCTCCCTCTCTGGAAGAAGTATCTTATTTATAGTCGTTCAACCGCCATCTGCCCAACTGTATATCATTAAATAGGCAGGTTTTTAAAATAGGCAGGTTTTTAAAATAGGCAGGTTGTAAAATAGGCAGGTTGTAAAATAGGCAGGTTGTAAACCGCCATCTCTCTCTTTTTTTTTTTTTTTTTTTTTTTTTTTTTTTTTTTTTTTTTGGTGCGCGTGTTAAATGGTTTGTAAGTAAAACGAGATGGAAACCCGAGGTAAATAGGACAACAATGAAAAATAGATTAAATGTTCATTGATATTTCAAACTCATACAAAATCTAACTCAAACTGATATAATAACAAAGCCTATTGATACTAAAGAACATCGGATCTTGGAAGAGATGGACACAAAGATAGTTAATGTAGCCTCCTTTACTGTTGAGCGTGAAGACCACACCATTGGATTAAACAATGTCGTCGGCAACCTTATTAATCCGACGTGCGTGGTGAAGGCATTGTCTACAAGTGAAGGATGTGAAGCGAGGATCACTATGGTTCCGAGGTGATCTTCGAGCCGAACACCCGGGATGAAAGGCTTCTTCACAGCTGTCCCAATGAAACATTTGCGGAGAATATCCCCTCAACTTGCAAATCGCACATCGGTCCCAAGCTAATGGGTCGTCTGCATCATTGGGCTTGTGGATGGTAATCTCGGGACATAGACGAGATGACGGAATATCATCTTTTTCAAGGGCAATCTCGTTGCTCACTTGATCATTCATCTCGTGATAGTGCGAGAGAGGAGGATAATTGTACGGTTGATGGATCGTTAAAGAAAGACGGAGGGTGTATATATAATATATCGGCATTAAATGCCTGACGCTTCGTCTTCCGTTAACCGCCGTGAGCCATCAAGTCAGCCATCAAATCAGTCTGCAAGTCGAGGTGATGGCTCAATCCGTGCGTGACACGTGGCATTCATTAATTCGGTGGGAACTCGCGGCCGTTGAACGAGCGCGGGAATCGAAGCGTCGCCATGATGAAAGGAGACAGCGCGACGTTTCTTGGCGTCGTTTCGAAAACTACGCAAATATCGAGCGGGAAAAAAGGAAAACCTGTATATATTTCGGCCCCCCTCCCCACTTATTCAGTACCGCTTCCTTAAATCGTTTGATATCGGAGTGAAAGAGCAAAAACAATCTCGGAATTCAGGAGCTGCCAATTTCGGAAGTAGACGTCGGACGAGAGTCGAGCATCTCAACCTCCAAAAAGGTAAGCCTTTATCACCTCGGTAACTGGCATTAAATTAGCACATCCGGCATGTTATAATGTTTATTGGCCGAAGTTAGGGAATGAAGTAATGAATAATATTAGTATGGTAATGTTATAGGAGTTTATTTGCCTACCATAACTGTGACATCGAATGTGCATTAGTAAAATGAATGCTTTTAGAAACTGATATTGTAATAGTAAGGTCGGTGACTTAAGCCAATCCTGTTTATTCGTAAATTTAGAAATGGCCGAAGAACAAGGTGGATCTCGGGACCAATCCCCCCATACCTATGAGGCGGTGTCTCCCCTATCCTTTTCACCCCCCCGCCCTGGTAGGGGCAAGAGTTTATATGGAATGATTCCCGCACATTCTGACGTAATGTCGGGAGGAAATGAGGAGGAAGAATATGCGGAAGGAGATGAGCACGAAAGTTCATCTCGGGGTGAATTAGTTGACACCCCCGTGGGAACATCACAAGGGCCTTCAAAAACCAAAAACCAGAAGGCCAAGAAAATAATAGTTCCCCGAGATGGCCACGCCAATGATACGATCTTCCCTACATCTGCTGGTATTGCACCCAAGCTGGTTGTCCAGTGTGAAGATTATTGTAATGCCTTCTACAACGAACTTGTGCTGGAGGCCAGCAGAAAAGAGTATTCTCGAGAGGCAGTTCGAATGGTAGCTCCGGGTCCCAATGACCGAGCTCACGACTCAGAGCGCGGCATGTGCATATATTGGAAAATGCCAAAGTGCGGGTTCAAGATAAGGTTGTCCAAATTCGCACGCGAGATATTGCGACATCTCGAAGTGGCTCCTGCACAGTTGACCGCACCCGCGTGGTGTTACATCATGAGCTTCAAATATGTATTCGACTACTTGCCCGAGTTAAAGGAATATTTCCCGAGTGTCGGGTTATTCTTCCATTACTTCACCGTGTTATATAACAGTGAAAGTTATCTCGCGATACGGAAGCGCTCTAATGGTTTGGCGCTGTTTGAGCAACTGTCCAAAGCGGACGAGTGGAACCACGGGTGGGTATATCTCGAGAACCCGGAGGAACTGAAATGTTTTTTGAAGGTACAAAAGGAATGGCGCCATCTAGAAAAGAAAAAATTGATGCCGACCTCACCTGATCCCCTGACTCCAGCTGATGTAAAGGCTAAAGAAATTCTTGATAATTATTTCACAAGTTAGTGTTTTTTGCTTTTAATTTACACCGGTATACCTGTGCATCATACTTATTGATCTAACTCGTAATAACATGAATAATGTACTAACTTTCGCATACCCTTTATGTCGCAGGTCACGGTTGTATGGCATTGCCGTGGAAGGCCGCTAGTTCCTTCCCACTTGTAGCTAACCCGGAGGGCGGGGTTGTTCAGAAGAAAGGGGTTAAGAACCCATCCAAGCCAAAGGCGGCTATAGTTCAAAAACCACCGAAGTCGTCTTCTACCCCGGTAACTCGTGAGCCGAGATCGGCACATACCGGGAAGAGTGTCAAGGGCAACACCTCAGGTTCTTCCAAACTCGCGGGGTCTCAAAAGAGGAAGGAAGTAGCTTCAGACGTTCCTCCACATCCACGTCTGACAAGGGAGCAAAAGGGAAAGGGTCCGGTTTCTGGTCATCCCGAAGCCAAAAAGCAAAAGATTCAATCCGAGATTGTATCGGGTAGACCACAGGAGGTTGTAGAGGAACCTTCCCAAGCCCAAGTTGACGCTGCTCAAGGGGAATTAGACAAAATTATTGACGACGCAGCCGCCAACGTGTGGGATCCCTCGGAGGAACATAGGGAGTACCTGAAGTCGCGAGTTTCTGACCAGGCGCAACAAACTGGTTTTGTGTGGGGTACAAATATTTCTCGGGGTTTCCCGGACAGTATTTTGGCCTATCTCCCCGGATACTCTCTTATGCAGGACGAGGTAGACCATCCCGAGGTTCATGCTGCCTTTGCTCGGGAAACCTTCAGGTTAACCACCACTCAGTACCAAAGGAAATGGGCTGAAGAGCACCCCGACCAAGTTATTGGTCATGTATCGAGCTTACTGCATGATGCCGGGGTGTACTTCGGGTTTCTAAAGGACTCACTGGACAAACGGGATTCCCTCGTCATTCGTACTGACCAAGAGGCGTTGAACAGGGCTGTCCTAGAGAGGAACTATTTTTTGCAAACGGCCGCAAAAAAGGATAAGGAAATGAGAATAGCGCATGGCCAAGCTGCTGTGTTTAAGGCCAAACTCGAGTTTGCAACGCATGTGGGCGTGCAAGCGGATGCCAAGCGTAAGGAGGCAGAGGAGAAATTGCAGCATCAAAAACGCAAAGCCGAGGATTACAAGGGCAAGTCGGCACGTCTTAAAACCGAACTCGAGGCCCAAACTAAAGAGGTGGAGGACGTGAGGGCAGAGAACGCCCGACTTCAGGCCGAGATGCATGAGCTGCCAAAGAAAACACTTAACAAATTTCTGGGCAGCAGAGCCTTCACACAAGCTGTCCCTTATGCATGTGTTGACATGATGACAGCAACCGTGCATGGCTATCTCTCGGCATTAGCTGACCATTACCCGTTTAGACCCGAGCAGGTAGGGTTTACCGAGGTGAACCCCGAAAAAGTTGTTACAAAAAATCTGTCGGGTTACCGCTGGGATGAAGAGGGTGATTTATTTTTGAACCCGGATGGGACTCCTATTAATCAGGACCTTATGCTGGAGAATCATCCGGTTTTGGGTATCGTCCATCCCTGGCCCAAGGCTAAATGGCCCAAGCATCTCGACTTGCCAGATGCCCCGTCTGAAGGACAGGATGATTTGCCGTCTGAGTCGGAAGATAACAGTGTGGACCTCGAAATGAGGGCAACTGAAGAAGATGAAACCAATCCAGACGAGCAAGGAAATGAGGCGATTTTAGATGCTCACATCGCACCTCGTGAAGGAGGAAATGAAAGTCCCAGAGCGGTGGACCCATCTATTTGTAAGTGTAAATTTATATATCCTATTCCTCGAGATATTGTATTCTGGTCTATGCTCACTAAGTCCTTGTTTTTGTTTATATGCAGGATCATATCGAGCCAAGGAAGTAACAGAATTTTAATTTGTTTAGGAGTAAATGATTTTATACCCCCGAGATGTGGGGGTTAACAGAAATGTGATGTATTAATTTATTCATACCCCCGAGATGTGGGGGTTTAACAGAAATGTTGTACTATTTTTATTCAGACCCCGAGATGTGGGGGGTTTTAACAGATCTTTTTGTAACCTGTTTTAAATATTATATCCTATTTCTTAACTTGTGTTGATTTGTCTGAGATGTTTCGTTCAACTTTTATCTCGATCTATGCTTTGTATATATCTCTCTATGCTTTGTATATATACCTCTTGCCCCCTTTTTTTTTTTTGTTTATTCGACATCAGGGAAAGGAGAGGTCGCGAGAAACATATACGTTACCCCGAGGGGTTTTCGATTAATGTCGCGAACACAAATTATGTTACTGTTTTAACAGTCGTCGTCTCGGAAGACTACATTTATTTGTTGTGTATCTCGGGAATGTTAACCAAGACTTATTTCGTTGCCAAAAAAGGCTTTCGTTCATATATCTCGTACCCAAATAATAAGAACACAATCAAATATCATATATATATATTGATAACAGCCTAGGACCATACAAAAACTTGTATCTCGGCCTAGGTAAAATACATAATATGGAACAGAAAAGGCTTATCTCGCCCATAACTTTACATGGAATATAGGAAGTAAAACAATGTGAAAGTAAAATCATACATTAAGTGTAGAATTTCCGAAGGTGACAAGCGTTCCATGGTCGAGTAAGTATGAAACCACTCGGATCTTCCAACTCGTATGCGCCTTTTCCTCGGGGTCGGATGACCTTGAAGGGACCTTCCCATTGAGGAGCGAGTTTACTGACATGTTTGCCAGTAGCTTCAACAGTTTTGAGAACCAGATCACCAGGTTGAAACGCACGAGGTACCACATGTTTGTCGAATGCACGCTTAACTCGTCGTTGATATTCCATGGTGCGTATGCGAGCTTTCTCCCGACCTTCGGTGATGAGGTCGAGGTCAGCAGCACGTGCATCGCGGTTCGCTTCAGCGGAATATGTCAAAGTGCGGAGAGATGGTTCCATCAATTCGATTGGAGTGACTGCTTCCATTCCGAATACCAGAGAATATGGTGTTTGCTGTGTAGCCTCTCTGGGTGTTGTACGATAAGCCCACAAGATGCCATCAAGAATGTCGGGCCAGTTTTTCCTGTTCTCTGCAACTTTCTTCTTCAGGCCATCTAAGATTGTACGGTTGGTGACTTCGGCCAATCCATTGCTAGCCGGGTGGCTGACCGAGGTGAAATTGTTTTGGATACCCAAGTTGGACAGGAATGCGATGGTGCGGGCTGCATTGAATTGAGTTCCATTGTCCGAGATGAGTGCATGTGGTATGCCGAAGCGACAAATGATGTTCCTCCAAATGAACTTCTCTGCTGCTGCGGCTGAAATTGTTGCCAGTGCTTCAGCTTCAACCCATTTGGTGAAATATTCCACTGCGACAATTATCCAACGGCGCTGTCGAATAGCTGTGGGAAATGGCCCGACTATGTCTATTCCCCATAAGTCAAAAGGCCAGGCCCCCGAGATGGATATCTGGTCGTATGCCGGAATGTTACTTAACTTGCTGTGGTATTGGCATCGTTCGCACTTTCGGACCAAAGTGGCCGCATCATGTTGCATGGTTGGCCAGTAAAAACCAGCTCGGAGAATGCGTTTTGCAAGAGTTTTCGCCCCTTGATGGCTCCCACAGATGCCCTCATGTACCTCTGATAACATTTTTGATGCCATTTCTTCGTTGATACACTTGAGCCAAGGTCGCACATACCCTCGTTTATAGAGGTGATTGTTGAAAATAGAATACATGGGTGCGATCCTTTTCAGACGTCGGGCTTCCAATGGGTCTGTGGGTAGAACTCCCGTGTTAAGGAAATTCCACATCGGGGTGAACCAGGAATCTCCGGGTTCAATGATGGTGAGAACAGCTGTGGTATCAATGTGAATGCTGGATTCAGGAACATCCATAACAATCACGGGCCGGTCTTTGTCAAGGTTGCCCGAAGCACCGAGCTTGGATAAAGCATCAGCTTGGCAATTTTTGTTTCGAGAAACATGTTGAATGTTGACCTCGTCAAAGTGACTCTTGAGCTGGTGGAACTGCTGTCTGTATTTGCGCAAGTTGTCATCCATGACTCGGCATTCGTCATTGATCTGCTTGACTGCCAACTCTGAATCGCTACGGAGGTGAACCTCGCGGGCTCCTAATTCTTTAGCCAACTTTAGACCCGCTATCATGGCTTCGTATTCCGCGGTATTGTTTGTTACCGGGAATTGAAAGTGAAGAGCATAATTCAGGGTTTCCCCTTGTGGACCAGTGAGAGATACCCCGGCGCCCGCTCCTTGTAATGAAGAAGCACCATCAACATGAATTACCCAGCGTCCTTCAGATTCGGGAGGAAGTCCAGAGTATTCAGCAATAAAATCGGCGAAGATCTGGGACTTCAGGGCATTTTGGGGATGAAAAGAGACATCAAACTCGGATAACTCGAGTGCCCAAGCTAGCAATCGCCCGGATGAATCAAAATTTGCGAAGGCCTTTTTGAGTGGTATCCCGGTATAAACCTTTATGGGATGTGATTGAAAGTAAGGGCGCAACTTCCGGGCAGCTATGACTAGAGCATATGCCGCCTTTTCAATTTGGGAGTATCTGGTTTCGGCGTCCCGAAGTACATGTGAGACAAAATAGACCGGCTTCTGATCGCGTCCCTCTTCGCGAACAAGGGCAGCGCTTACTGCATGTCCTGTTGTTGCCAAATACAACACCAAGGTGTCACCCGCGGTTGGCCTGCTGAGGCACGGTGGATTGGCGAGATAGGATTTGACCTTGTCAAAGGCTATCGCACATTCATCTGTCCATTCAAATTTGGCCGACTTGCGCATGGCCTTAAAGAAAGGAAAACACACATCCCCAGATCTCGCTATAAACCTGTTGAGAGCGGCCAGTTTACCTGTGAGAGATTGCAGCTCTTTGAGATTTCGAGGGGGCTTCATGTCGAGTATGGCTTGTGATTTGGAGGGATGAATCTCAATGCCTCGCATAGAAACCATGAAGCCAAGGAATTTGCCACCAGTTAGACCGAAGAAGCTTTTCTTTGGGTTGAGCTTCATGTTGGCCGAATTTAATGTCGCGAAGGTTTCGCGGAGATCTCGGACATGGTCGAGGTCAGACATGCTTTTGACGAGTAGATCATCTACGTATGCCTCTACATTTCGTCCAATCTGGCCTTGGAAAACGGTGTTAACCATTCTTTGGAATGTAGCCCCAGCATTGCGCAACCCGAAAGGCATAACCCGGTAACAGTAAAGTCCCGAATTAGTAGTAAAAGCAGTTTTCTCTTCGTCGGCTTGGCTCATCCGGATCTGATTGTACCCGGAGAAGGCATCCATGAAACTGAGATAAGCATGTCCCGAGGTTGAATCGACCAATTGATCGATTTTGGGCAAAGGGAAAGGATCCATGGGACAAGCTTTGTTGAGATCGGTGTAATCGATACACATACGCCAGTCGCCATTGGATTTCTTGACAAGC
Source organism: Carex kokanica (assembly GCA_025461125.1). Lineage (NCBI taxonomy): Eukaryota > Viridiplantae > Streptophyta > Magnoliopsida > Poales > Cyperaceae > Carex > Carex kokanica. The sequence goes on along the minus strand of JAJGRX010001122.1, from coordinate 199,310 downwards.
ACGGGATTGGCTGTCCATTCTGGGCATTCGACATTTCTTATAAAGCCAGCGTCAAGTAATTTCTGTACTTCGCGCTTGACGGCTTGCTGTCGTTCATCCCCCATATTGCGCTTTCTCTGTCTGACTGGTTTTGAGCCTGGTTTGATGTGCAATCGGTGCTCAGCAATTGACCTAGGAATTCCTGGCATGTCGGCTGCAGTCCAAGCGAAAACAGATTGGTTTTCTTGGAGGAATTTGATTAACTCGGCCCGTGCCGACCCTTGAATCGCCTTTCCTACATTAAGTGTTTTACCGTCACCTAATTCAATTTGTTCGACTTCATCAACGGGCTCAAGGGGAGCTTTTGCCTCAGCTTTATCCACTGGGTCCAATGCGAGGTCGGTGTTTGGAGGCAAAAAGTCAATACTAGAGCGCAACCGCTGTGGAGTGGTCTTTGCATCAGGCTGATCGACTTGGTGAACAGAACCTCCATGACCTTGAATGGTTGTCATGTAGCAGTCGCGAGCTACCTGCTGTTGGCCACATTCTTCCCCTATCCCGTTTTCGGAGTGGAACTTGATTTTGAGGTGGGAAGGAGAAATGATTGCACCGATTTTATTCAAAGTCGCTCTACCCAAGATCGCATTGTACGCAGAAGGGGCATTCACGATGAGGAAGTCCACCATGACTTCCACTGTTCGGGGGGATGTACCGAATGTCACTTTAAGTGGCATCATTCCCCGAGGTTGAAGGGCGTCCCCCGTGAAGCCTATCAAGGGTGATATGTGTTGTTGGAGGGCGCGAGTGTTGAGGCCCATTTGCATAAAGGCTGGTAAATACAGGATGTCGGCCGAGCTGCCAGTATCAACTAACACTCTTTTCACCCGGTGAGTGTTGATCTTGAGGTTAAGCACTATGGGATCATCATGCGGGCCCGAAATTGTACCGAGGTCTTTCTCGGAAAAAGATATCACTTCCTCAGGTCGAGGCCGTTTTTTATCATTCATGGTTCCAACCGGTAGGACAGTGGGGTACGGTTTTCGATTGTCGCGTGGTATGATTGGCCGGGCAGTACCACGATGGCCTCCACTGATTACATTAATGACAGGACTACCCTGCCGCTCCGGGCGTCTTGTCTCGGAATCATCTCGGATTTGGGGATTGTCCTCCCCAACCCGAGGTCCCGTGTAATCCTGTCTATATGGAATGGGTTTCTTAAATACTTTACCTTGACCATAATATTTCTTGAAAAACTTTTTGAAGAAGTCGGGGTTGATGAACTCGACTAGTTTCCCTTCTCGGGCTAATCTCTCCAGGATGTCTTTCAATTGGAGGCATTCTGCGGTGGAATGCCCGTTGAATCCGTGGTATTCACATTTCTTCGAGTTGTCGACCACCGTAAAAATGCTCTTTGGCAGCGGCGGGGGTAGATCGAACATGCCTTCTATGATGTTGTACATCTCATGCCGCTTCTTAGTGAGAGGAGCATATCGCACAAAATGCTGTCGGTACCCTTTGGTACCGGAATTGTGCTCGGTTGGTTGGTTTTGCCGAGGTTCTCTTTGATTGCGAGACCTATCTTGAGTCTGTTGTTTGTTTGTTGGACGAGGAGATCGGGATCGGAACCTCGTGGGACTGCCATTGTCGTCCTCAGCGCGGATGTAACCCTCAGCAAAGGCTACAAATTCCCTCAAAGTAGTCATTTTCTTCATATGCGCCTCGTAACGCAAAGTACCCGGACCCCCCTTGCGAAGTCCTTTCTTGATGGCAGCCAAGGCGAATTCTTCGTTGAGATTCTGAATTCGCCGAGATGCTTGGATAAACCGATTAACAAATGCACCTGTCCTTTCATGCTGTCCTTGGACAATGTCTAGGAGCATCTCGCATGTTGCTTGCGGTGGCTTAATAATCGTGTATCTTTCCAGGAATAGTTTTGCGAAGTCTTCAAACTTGTTAATGGATCTCCGAGGTAGCGTCATGTACCAGTCCCATGCTTCACCTGTTAAACAAGTGGTGAAGACGCGGCACATGATGGCGTCAGTGGCTCCCAGGAGGCGAAGTCGCTCAAGGAATCCGTACACGAAATTATGCGGATCCTGAGTATCACCGCTGCCCCGGAAGCTGGGAAGAGTCGTTGGGTACTTGAAATCCGTCATGGAATGGCGGTAGATGTCCCTAGAAAGTGGGCCATCGTTGATCCCCATAGGTCGAGAGGTGGCACCTGTCTTCTGGGATTCTATCTCGGCCAATTTAGCCGCAAGCCTTGTCTGAATCAATTCTTCTATTTGAGCCATATTTACGCCTCGGGTCGGGGTAGGTGACCGCCTGTTTCTTCTATGATCATCTCGGCGAGTTCTATCCCGACCTCGGGGTGGGCTTCGTTCGCGTTCCCTGCGGGAGCGCGACTGTTCTCGGCGTGACGGTCTGGAACCTCTGCCCTGGTTGGCTGATTCGCGCTCATTATTATGGCGAACTTCGGGTTGCTCAACCTGGGGCTGTTTTTCGGGATCAGGTTCCCCACTTTCGCCTTGCCCTTCCTGCTGTCTTCTTTCGGTTTGTTGAGCTCCTGTCAGTGGAATGTTTTGGTCCTGGCGTTTGGATTGGACCTGTTGGTCCGGCAGGATGGGCGTATCTGTTTCACTACCAGTTCGAACATCTATGAACTGAGAGTTCAAATTTCTGGGAGGAATTTTAACTGGTCGACTAAGGACACGGTTTGCTGATAGAGGCCGGGAATGTGGTGCCTCCGGGGCAGTTAGTGGCACAGTCTGGATTATAGGTCGCAGCGGCACTTGTTGGGAATGTGGCGTTGGACCTGTCATTGGATATACCCCTTGAGCGCCTCCCGGACCCCATTGTGCAGGTGGTGTCGCATAAGGATACTGGGGGTACATCGGGGTGTATGGTGTGTAGGTGGTCGCACCATAAGGGTAAAATGGCGTCTGTTGAGTGTAGTGCGGTATGTATGGTGGGTGATAAGTACTGAGTAGCGGTGTTTGCTCAGTAAACAATGGCCGGCTCGTGTGTCCTTCGGTAAACAAAGAGTGAGCAGCCATGTCGAGGCCTGTGTGGCGAGGTTGTGTCGGTTGAGGGCCAGAAGGTCGTATTATCGGATTGTTAGGCCTCGCCGCGTGAGGCTGACTGTGGGAGGGGTTCCCTGTAAGCGGGGTTACAAGGGGAGGTGGTGTGATCGTTGCACCTAGCGGGATTGTAACTCCTGGTGGGAGCGGAACTGACGTGTTTTGCTGAGCCATCTAAATCTCTGTATGAGCAAAGGCGTGGCCCCACGGTGGTTGATACGTCCTATCTCGGGAGATGAGGCCGTATGGGAAGTTGGGCTGAGTCGGATTCGTCCTGCCAAAAGATGGCAGGCCGAGGTGTGAAGTGAGTTGTGAACTCGGGGTGGATTGTGAGAGATTCTGACTCTATCCTGTATGATCTCTCTTGTGGTTGGAAAAAAGTGTCCCCGCTTCGTGGGAATCACTGTCTTATATAGTCCGTCCATAACTGCTATCTCGGGCAGTTATGGAGGACGTGGGTAGTTATGTCAGCCGTTACTGGGATGGGAGGCATTAAGTTAGCCGTTTCCACTATCATCCCGCATGTCGGTTAACACGGTCCCCATTTAAGGCATATTGGGGCCGCTGTATTGGGCCCCGACTTGGTGGATATTTGGGCTTTTCATATGACTTCGGGTTGGCCTCTTAGTGAGGTCCGAATCCCAGTTGTTCATGGCCCAGTTTAAATTAAAGGGCCTGTGGAACATGGCCCTATCAAATACCATCTTTAAATTAGAATAAACGTCACCTCTCGGTACTTGGCTATGCTAATCTAAAGTCATTAAGTTCTTACTGTCCCAATTAATCTAGAAAACCGTCTTTCACATCTCGGTACTTGGCACAATTTGTCTAAACTATTAGGGGAAGCCCGCATAAGACAAGCGTCACCTCTCGGTACTTAGCCTATCAAATACCATATTCTTTATGGTCGGGACTTAATATTCAATTTCTCAATTGCAAATACCAAATCCTAAGATTTCATGTGATTTCGATTAAGTCTTCACAATCAATTAAAATAGAGAATAGATCATAACAAAGAACAAAAAGATACGAAATTAAACCAACTAAATCATAACAAAAGTTTCATGTACAGCCCTAATTAACCCTAGAAAAGCCTTTAGCCAATCATGGCTAAAGCATAAATGAAATTAAAAGAAGATTAAAAGAGTTCCAAATGAGAGAAAATAATAAAACCGGTTGATCAGCGATGTCCTTTTCTCTCTTCTTCTCTCTTCCTTTCTATTCCTTTGTCTTTCTTGTCTTTCTTGTTAAAACCAGAAATTCTGTCTAAAAAAAACGTCTCCTGGTGCTTTACATGTTTTCCCCTTTTATACCCCAAGCAAAACCTAAAAATAAATCCCTCAAAATAACAAATTCGGGTCCTGAAACCGTCTTATTGCGGGCCGCAATCAGTTCTGTTACGGGCCGCAATGATGGTCTGGGAAATGCTGTCTGGAATTGTTCTCTGGTTGATAATGTTGCGACCCGCAATAAGTCTCTTTCGGTCCGCAATAAAAGTGAAAGTTGCTCCAAACTTCGTGCTGATTTGCTACAAATCGCCCGTTTTGCTCCGTTAAGCTCCAAACACTTGATTACCTGTAAAATAAACATAACTAGAGCATGATAAGCCTAAATTTCATATATCTTTTAAGTAGGATTTGGTCTCTAAATCTACCCCCTTTTGTTGGTTTAAAGCCATTTAGTTTAGATAATGCACCAAGTTCGAGATTCTGCTATGTTTTCATGTATTTTCAGGTACTAGAAGCAAATGGAAATAATTTGGAGCAAGTCCGGACACGATCGGAAGTTAGACGGCATGTAGAGACAAGTAACAGAGCAAAATTGCGACCTGCAATAACTTATTGCGACCCACAATAACTCAACTTCTACTAAAAAGCTCACTGCCACAATTTTGCACCATTATTGCGACCTGCGATAATTTATTGCGACCCACAAATTCTCCACTGCTTCCTTATTTTTCAGCTGCTACAAACCCAGAATCGATATATATCCTAGACCCTTCTTCCCCAAGGGGAGGCCACCATTTTACACACTTCTTTAGAGCTAGGAGCAACATCAAGAGCTAGGGTTTGAGCTCTAAGGTGATTTGGAGAAGGAGAAGCTCAAGGGAGAAGAGATTTGTGCTTGGATTTGTATTCTCTACTCTATTTTCTTCTTTCTTGGCTCTGGTAACAAACTGTTTATCCCATTTGTAACTATTTGCGCCCTTATGAGAGGCTAATCTCCTCTCTAGGGGCGATGGCATGTAAAACTCGAAACTAGGTGCACTCTTTCTTACTCGATTTGTGAATTTTATTGACTATTAGCAATTTACTCTTTTAAAGCTTGATTTATGCATGGATTGTGTGGTTTAACCTTACTCCTTCAATTCATGGATTTAGGGATTTTTCAATGACTAAAAATCACTTGCAATAACTCCCCGAACAAAAAGAGTAAAGAATAGGTTATTAGGACGAAGTACTTAACCGAGAAGTCCGAGGTAACCTAAAAGTACGATATTAGCACACGAAGTACTTAACCGTGAAGTGCACGCTATTATCACTTTAGACAGAACACCCACGCACGCTTTAGAAACACAAATCGAGTAGATTGAGACCCTAGTGGATAGAAATGCCAAAGCCCCTGGAACTCCTACACTTGAATCAGACCCAAAACATTTATTATTTGCTTCTTTCGACTAAATTAGATTTAGAAACCAACTCAACTTTGTCTGTCTAGCTTAATGAATTGGTGAGAACCAGTACTTTACGAGTTGTCCCTGTGGATTCGACACCCGAAATACTACTTGGCAAGATTGTATGCTTGCAATCAAATTAGGTGTATTAGGGATAATTATAAGCTATAGAAAAACACGAACAAGCTTTTGGCGCCGTTGCCGGGGACAACGGTAAATATTGGTTGTAGCTTTGGTAATTAAGACTAGACATTTTTTTTTTCTTTTATTCTATTCTTTTTTTTTCTTTTCTTTTGATTCATTGGGTCACTCTCTTTTTCTCTTGCAGGATTCGCTCTGGCCGATAATCCAAATCGTTTTGTCTACCAAAGGAGAAAACTACGAAGAACTAAGACCGAGACTTCCCTGACCCCAATCATACCTCGGCGACTAGTTTTCGAGGACCCGATAATGGCAGAGAATGTTGACAACCGTCCGCTTCGAGACTTCTCGGCACCTAAGGCTGCAGGAGTTCGAATGGGTTACACAGTACCCAACATAGCTGCTAATGACTTTGAGCTCAAGCCGGCCCTGATAAACATGGTTTCTCAGAACCAATTCTCCGGTCTAGCTCAAGAAGATCCAAACCAACATCTAGCAACTTTCGAAGAAATTTGCAATACTCTTAGGATGAATGGTGTTTCAAATGATGCAATTAAACTTAGGGTTTTTCCATTTTCACTTAGAGATAAGGCAAAGAATTGGTTGAGGTCCTTACCACCCGCATCAGTTTCCACCTGGCCCGAAATGTCTAACACATTTCTCTCTAAGTACTTCCCTCCCTCCAAAACAGCTGCTTTGAGAAATCAAATTACGAATTTCAAGCAAAGGGAAGGAGAGTCACTTAGTGAGGCATGGGATAGATATCAGGAACTTTTGCGCCTATGCCCTCACCATGGTCTTGAGCAATGGCTCATTTTGCAAACTTTTTATGAGGGATCAACATATAACACTAGGATGAATATTGATGCAGCAGCAGGTGGGAGTTTGATGAAAAGGAGCCAAACAGAAGCATTCGATCTCATCGAAGAGATGGCTCTCAACCAACTCCAATGGTCATCCGAGAGAGGAACCGTCCGAGCACCGGGCCGATATGAAACTGATGCCTTAACCAAGCTTAGTGCGCAGATGGATGCAATGCAAAGGAAGTTCGATCAAGTGAATGTCTCCGCTGTAAGTCAATTCAATCCTTGTCCTATTTGTGGTAGTACGGACCATTTGCCTATTAATTGTACTTTGGGAATTTCAAATGAAGGGGAAGTGGAGCAAATTAATGCTTTGAATAACAACTTTAAGCCCCAAAACAACCCTTACTCAAATACTTATAATCCGGGTTGGAGGAACCACCCGAATTTCTCATGGAGAAATGACCAAAATGCACCGAACCAGAATCAAACTCGACCAAATCCAGGTTTTAGTCAGCGTCAGTTTGAGTATGGGGGGCCTCAAAAATCAAATTTAGAAAAAATGATGGAAAATTTTATTGAGGCCCAAGGTAAAAAGAATGATGAGCTAACCCAACAAATAAGTAGCATAGATGCTAAGGTAGACATGCTTGCAACTCAAAACAAGTTGTTGGAGAACCAAATAGCTCAACAAGCCGCGTCGTTTTCGCGCCAGCAAGGGCAACTTCCGCCGAAGCCCGAAGCCAATCCGAGAGAACATGCCAAGGCCATAACTCTTAGGAGTGGGCTCTCATACAAGGAACCTGAAATGCCCAAGGAAAATGAGCCCGAGAAGCAGGAAGGACAGACTGAGCCCCAGTCGACACCGTTGGAGGGTGTCAACATAGAAATTTCGAGTCACAAAGATTCTTTGCGGGTCGCAAAAGACGGTACAGATCAACAAAAACAGGTAAAGGAGGCTGTACCCAAGTACGTACCTCCGCACAAGTTTGTTCCTTTCCCTGAGAGACTTGCCAAGACCAAGTTGGACAAACAATACGGTAAATTTGTAGAATTGTTGAAACAATTATATGTCAATGTACCATTTACCGATGTTGTGACTCAAATTCCTACTTATGCAAAATTCTTTAAAGAAATTTTGTCCAATCGAAGACAGCTCGAGGAAGTACAGACTGTTTCTTTGACCGAGAAAGTCAGTGCTATGGTATTAAATAAATTTCCTCCTAAGTTAAGAGACCCGGGTAGCTTTTCTATACCTTGCTCCATTGGTAATACCGAATTCAACCAAGCTCTATGTGATCTTGGAGCAAGCGTAAGTCTTATGCCGAAATCTGTTTATGATAGAATTGGTGTAGGTGAATTGAAACCGACCCGCATATCTTTGCAACTTGCCGATAGGTCGGTTCGGTTACCTTTGGGTATTGTTGAGGATTTACCAATCCAAGTCGGTAAGTTTTACATTCCCGTAGATTTTGTAGTGATAGAAATGGAAGAGGACACCCAAAGTCCACTTATATTGGGTCGTCCTTTCCTAGCAACTGCGGGAGCCCTAATTGATGTCAAAAATGGTAAACTCACCTTTGAGATTGGAGAGGAAAAAATTGCTTTTGATGTAGACAAGTCTATGAAATATCCATCTAAAGGAGATGTTATTTGCAGGATTGATGTGATCGATGCCATGGTGGCGGGAGAACTTGAGAAGATTGTAATTGATGACCCGTTATGGCATGCAATAACTAATCCCGAGGGAGAAAAAGCAATCACCGACCTTGAAGAACTGCTGGCATTGTTGGAGGATTTTACGGCCCCAAGAGACGACGAAAACCAACCTCAACATGATTATTGTGGGTCGCAATTTCAAGATTGCGGGTCGCAAAAAGAGAGTTTTCAAGCCAAAACCACACATTCTAAGCCGAATTCTGAAGCACCAAAGGTTGAATTGAAACCCCTCCCACCTACTCTCCGCTACGAATACCTCGGACCGGACGAAACTTATCCAGTGATTATCAACGCAAACCTCAACCAAGACCAGACCGAAGAACTCCTTATATTGAGGTTACACCGCAAGGCACTTGGATACGCGATAGAGGACCTCACGGGAATTAGCCCTTCAATCTGCATGCACCGCATCCTCATGGAGGAGGACCATAAACCCTCAATCGAACCACAAAGGAGACTTAATCCGAATTTGAAAGAGGTAGTTTGGAAAGAGATTCACAAGCTCTTGGATGCGGGTATTATCTACCCGATTTCAGATAGTAAGTGGGTGAGCCCGATACATGTGGTGCCGAAAAAGGGTGGAACTACCGTATTAAATAATGATCAAGGTGAATTGATTTCGACGAGGGTAGTCACAGGCTGGAGAATGTGTATTGACTACCGAAAGCTCAATTTAGCGACAAGAAAGGACCATTTTCCCCTACCCTTTATCGACCAACTTCTCGAAAGACTTGCTAAACACTCTTTCTTCTGCTACTTAGATGGATATAGCGGGTTCTTCCAAATACCCATTCACCCCGAGGACCAAGAAAAGACAACTTTCACCTGCCCGTATGGGACGTTTGCATACCGCAGGATGCCTTTCGGACTTTGTAATGCACCGGCTACCTTTCAAAGAGCAATGATGGGTATCTTTTCAGATTTAATCGAGAATTGCATGGAAGTTTTCATAGATGATTTTTCTGTTTATGGCACCTCTTTCGGTGAGTGTTTAACCAACCTCTCTAAAGTTCTACAGAAATGCGAAGAGGTTAACTTGGTGTTAAACTGGGAGAAGTGTCATTTCATGGTTCAAGAAGGAGTAGTACTCGGACATGTGATCTCAGAAAAGGGTTTGGAGGTGGATAAAGCCAAGGTTGAGGTAATCGAAAAGCTTTCACCCCCGACGAGTGTAAAAGAAGTTAGGAGTTTTCTGGGGCACGCGGGGTTCTACCGTCGTTTCATTCAGGATTTTTCGAAAATTGCCAAGCCTCTGACTAATCTGACCATGAAGGATGCAACCTTTGAATTTGATGAAAAATGTCTTGATGCATTTCGTAAGTTGAAGAAATCTCTCGTGTCAGCACCAATTCTTCAACCACCCGACTGGAGTCTCCCCTTCGAAATTATGTGTGACGCAAGCGACTACGCAGTCGGTGCAGTTTTGGGACAGCGAGTGGACAAGAAACCACACGTAACCTTCTACGCGAGCAAAGTGCTAGATGAGGCACAAATGAATTATTCCACAACAGAGAAAGAGTTGCTCGCGGTGGTGTTCGCAATTAACAAATTTCGCCCTTATTTGGCGGGGTCAAAGGTTATAGTCTACACCGACCATGCTGCAATCAGGTACTTACTGAGCAAGAAAGATGCAAAACCCCGATTGATTCGCTGGATTCTCTTGCTCCAAGAATTCGACCTCGAGATCAGAGACAAAAAGGGAACTGAAAATTCAGTGGCCGATCATTTGTCCCGCATTAAACCAGCGGTGTCGGGTAGAGAATTACCAATTGACGACTCATTTGTTGAAGAGAGATTATATCGGGTGCAAGAACTCGAATCACCATGGTACGCCGATTTCGTGAACTTTCTCGCTTGTGGCATTATGCCTTCCGAGCTCACTTATCAACAACGGAAGAAGTTCTTCGCTGATGTGAAACACTATTACTGGGATGACCCACTCCTTTTCAAGTTGGGGGTCGATGGAATACACCGTCGATGTGTGCCGAGTGAGGAGGTCGAGTCCATACTTTTTCATTGTCATGCCGCACCATACGGTGGTCACGCAGCAACAAATAAAACTGCGGCTAAAATCCTTCAAGCCGGGTTCTATTGGCCAACTCTCTTCAAAGATACCAAGAACTATGTGCAAGCATGCGATAAGTGCCAGCGAATGGGGAATCTTACACGGCGATATGAGATGCCGCTTAATAGTATATTGGAGGTTGAGTTATTTGATGTGTGGGGAATTGACTTCATGGGGCCATTCCCTAGTTCATGCAATTATAAATTCATACTCGTGGCGGTAGACTACGTGTCCAAGTGGGTCGAGGCGATCCCAAGCACGGCAGCCGATTCTGCGACAGTTAAGCGCCTATTCCAAAAAGTGATCTTTCCGAGATTCGGTGTCCCTCGAGTTGTGATAAGTGACGGGGGTTCGCACTTCATAAACCGGCAATTCGAAAGCCTTTTGTCCAAATATGGAGTAAAGCACAAAGTGGCTACGCCGTACCACCCGCAAACGAGTGGACAGGTAGAGGTCTCGAATCGCGAGATTAAGAATATCTTGGAGAAATTGGTGGGCCGTACTAGAAAGGACTGGTCCATGAGACTAGACGAAGCGCTTTGGGCATATCGTACAGCATACAAAACTCCCATCGGTATGACCCCATTTAAATTCGTGTACGGAAAGCCATGTCACCTCCCCGTGGAGTTGGAACATAAGGCCTATTGGGCGATAAAAGCTATTAACTTAGATATGAAGGCTGCGGGTGCGAAAAGAATTTTGGACTTACACGAACTTGAAGAATTGCGTTTGGAAGCCTACGAAAATGCAAAGTTTTATAAAGAGAAAACGAAGAATTGGCATGATAAACATATTCTAAGGAGGACATTTACGGAAGGTGATTGGGTGTTGTTGTTTAATTCCCGTCTCAAATTCTTTGCTGGCAAGTTGAGGTCTCGATGGCACGGACCATTTCAAGTAAAAAAAGTTTTTAATCATGGAGCGGTGGAAATTTGGAGTGATCGGACTGGAGTTTTTAAGGTGAACGGTCAAAGACTCAAGCACTACACTCAAGGGGCACCAATAGGAGACAAAGTGGACGTGTCTCTCGTCGATGCACCATCCATGTGATGCAAAGGAGAGTCGAGCTCACGACATTAAATAGAGCGCATTTTGGAAGGGAACACAGGAACATTTGTTGTTTTGTTTTGTTTTGTTTTGTTTTGTTGTTATTTTGTTGTTATTTTTGTTTTTGTTTCACTGGACTGAAATGGAGGACATATTGCGAGTCGCAATCTCAATTTTTGCAGGTCGCAATAAGGTACCCAAATCACACCAGAGCAGAAATCACAGAGCTGGGTGTAAAAAAAAAAAAAAAAAAAAAAAAAAAAAAAAATTTTGCGAGCCGCAATCTCCATTTTTGCGGGTCGCAATATGGTGCCCAAATCAGACCAGAGGCGTTGCTGCCTGGGTACTAAAAAAAAATTGCGGGCCGCAATATGCGCCCTAAAACACCACAGAGAGCATTTCTCTCTCTCTCTCTTTCCCCATCTCCCCATCTTCATTTATTTTTCTTCTTTTCCCTCTTTCTCTCCTCTTCAGCCGTCGCTGCCACACCTCTCTCCCGCCAAGCCCACCGCGCGGCCGCCGTCTCCTCTCGCCAAATTTTCTCGCGAAAACCTTCCCCACACCACATTCTCTCTCTCCTCTCCCTCCACCTACCACTGCTCTCTCTTTCCGACCCGAATCCGTCAAACCCCCAAAATGAAATCCTCTTCTCGTCGCGGAGTCGCCAAGCGACCGAGAAGATCGGACGCAAGCTCGAGCATGGGGCCTACCGAGGAGAACCCACCTCCACCACCACACCCCCTCGCTAATGTACCGGAGAAAGAGTGGCCGGAGAACATTCAACCAAATTTCGGCCTTCGGTTCCGCACCAACGAAGCCAAGGACCGTTTCAGAGCTCTACAACAGCGCCGGCTCGTACCTTCTCGCTTCCTTGACGGCGATGTGCTAATCCTACTCGAAATGTACCACGAGGTCAGGCGACTTGCAAATAAACTCTTTCTGTGGGACTTCCTCTCAACCGAGGTCCGTTCTTACCGAACCCTCACCTACGAGTTCCTTGCCACCTTCTCCTGCCTTAACGACTACACGCAGTGTCGTTTCCAATTAGACGGCCAAATGCGAACCCTAACCGTCACTACCCTTAATGAGATCCTAAAAACCAATCCCCACTCCAGGGGCACCTCCATTGAATGGCCCGACGACATGCCTCAGTTACAATTCGAACAAAAAATTTTTGGCGACTCGCGATCTGACCACAGGGCAAGCCAAATACAACACCCGGTTCTGCGGTGCCTTCAACGAGCATTAGGGTACACCATCTTCGGGCGGGGTGAGACCTCCTCCACTTTAAATAAATATGATTTGTATTTTCTGGCATGCATGCTTAACACTGACCTACCGGGCAACCATGATGCTCCAAATGTTGGGCATTTTGTTCTTCGCCATCTTGAGCGGGTGGTCGAGAATACACGACCAGGGGGGAATATTTCGGTGGGGGGAATCGTCACCTTGATCGCCATGCATTTTAAGGTGATCGACGGAACCCCCGCCTACCGGACCGTGATCGAAGGAACCTCCTCAATTGATATTGCCTCATTAACGGCTATGAGGTTGATTAAACGCGAAGGGCTTGTCTACTACACTGTAGGACACAACGGAGAAAAAGCCCCATTTCCATTGCCAACAAAAATTGACGCCGGTAACCCCTCCACCTGGCTCGTGCACGGGCCCGCCGCACCCATAGAAGCACCCGCTGGCACCTCTTCCCAGACACAACTCAACCCACCATCAGGCGACCCTACCAATGCCATGATTTATGCCAAGTTATGTCAGGTCCACGACGATTTCAACCAAATGCAGGAGTACAATGAAACACAGGACCAGCTCTTGCACGAGACATGGTACCTCACCCACCGCATGCATGCGTGGCATTTGGAGCGAGGTGACTATGAGGAGGAGGAGATGCCCACTCGGCAATCTCGACGTCGCAGCCGCCCTCAACAGCAGGACCCACAAGCGACCCCGCCACCCGGGGGGTCCGTTTGAGTCAATCCCCGCAAAATCACCATCACCCATTGTAAGATTTTCATGTCTCATTTCTTTTACTTTATGACTTGATTGGAGCATTGCGGCCAATGCTCGGTTTAAGTTTGGGGGAGGGAAATTGAGATTGTATCTGCATTTGCATGTAGGGTTTGCATGACTTCTATTTATTTTATTTTCTTTTGCATTTCTTTTGCATTTGGTGGAAAATTTTGAAAAATCTGAAAAATTTTGAAAAGAAAAAAATTCTCAAAGGAATTGATCTTGTTTGGAAATAAAGAAAATTGATCAACCATTTCTAAACTAACCCACGGTGAATTGAATTGGAAACCACGATGGAAGTTAAGGTTTGGTATTTTATGATTTTCTTGGGATTAAAGGTTTTTGAATTTGGACTTGTCCTACAATTGGAACCGAACTCTCAAAAATCCAAAAATCAATGTGACTAATCAAGAGAGAGTGGTGTAGTAGCCGGTGGATCCAAAAATATATATATGACTAATTCATTATGAGGATCTCACTTGGTTGCGTGTTGCACGCGAAGCTACACGCTCGACACAAAAAAAAGAAAAAAAAAAAAGAAAAGAAAAGGAGTAAACTCTAAGCCTCAATAAGTGCTAGGACTTAGTCCACGGGCAAATATACCACATACGGCACGAGGCAACCTCAAGAGCGCAGAAATTGAAAATTTCAAAGGAATTCGAAGTCAATTCGAAGTAAAAAGCGCGAGGTTCAGGATTAACATGAACTTTCTTTCAAACTTCATTGGATAAATTTTTGAGTAAAAGGTTCCATTTGTAGGGGGGCAAAAATTAAGAAACTCGCGATCTTTTCGAAAATCATAAAGTACGGGGCAATGTGAAAAGAATGGTTGTGGGTTATACTCAGAAAAGACACTCGTGGAGTGAATTGGAAATGATAGAGCATCCTCAAATTTGTTTTTCCAAACATCCGAGCAAATGTCTTGTGAATTTGAGAGTTTTTCCTTTAAAAAGTTTATCATGACTTTTCAAAACAACCATTATCTTTTGCATGTAGGATTATGACTTTTCTTTAGAACTTTGTTAGTAGAGAGACCAGCCCTCGGCTCTTGAGCTAAGACTTGCTTAGGGACAAGCAAGAACTAAGCTTGGGGGAATTTGATAAGCCTAAATTTCATATTTCTTTTAAGTAGGATTTGGTCTCTAAATCTATCCCCTTTTGTTGGTTTAAAGCCATTTAGTTTAGATAATGCACCAAGTTCGAGATTCTCCTATGTTTTCATGTATTTTCAGGTACTAGAAGCAAATGGAAATAATTTGGAGCAAGTCCGGATACGATCGGAAGCTAGACGGCATGTAGAGACAAGTAACAGAGCAAAATTGCGACCTGCAATAACTTATTGCGACCCACAATAACTCAACTTCTACTAAAAAGCTCACTGCCACAATTTTGCACCATTATTGCGACCTGCGATAATTTATTGCGACCCACAAATTCTCCACTGCTTCCTTATTTTTCAGCTGCTACAAACCCAGAATCGATATATATCCTAGACCCTTCTTCCCCAAGGGGAGGCCACCATTTTACACACTTCTTTAGAGCTAGGAGCAACATCAAGAGCTAGGGTTTGAGCTCTAAGGTGATTTGGAGAAGGAGAAGCTCAAGGGAGAAGAGATTTGTGCTTGGATTTGTATTCTCTACTCTATTTTCTTCTTTCTTGGCTCTGGTAACAAACTGTTTATCCCATTTGTAACTATTTGCGCCCTTATGAGAGGCTAATCTCCTCTCTAGGGGCGATGGCATGTAAAACTCGAAACTAGGTGCACTCTTTCTTACTCGATTTGTGAATTTTATTGACTATTAGCAATTTACTCTTTTAAAGCTTGATTTATGCATGGATTGTGTGGTTTAACCTTACTCCTTCAATTCATGGATTTAGGGATTTTTCAATGACTAAAAATCACTTGCAATAACTCCCCGAACAAAAAGAGTAAAGAATAGGTTATTAGGACGAAGTACTTAACCGAGAAGTCCGAGGTAACCTAAAAGTACGATATTAGCACACGAAGTACTTAACCGTGAAGTGCACGCTATTATCACTTTAGACAGAACACCCACGCACGCTTTAGAAACACAAATCGAGTAGATTGAGACCCTAGTGGATAGAAATGCCAAAGCCCCTGGAACTCCTACACTTGAATCAGACCCAAAACATTTATTATTTGCTTCTTTCGACTAAATTAGATTTAGAAACCAACTCAACTTTGTCTGTCTAGCTTAATGAATTGGTGAGAACCAGTACTTTACGAGTTGTCCCTGTGGATTCGACACCCGAAATACTACTTGGCAAGATTGTATGCTTGCAATCAAATTAGGTGTATTAGGGATAATTATAAGCTATAGAAAAACACGAACAGAGCAGTAACTTGAACTTTCGGACATTTCTAACCTAATTAAATCTAATCTCAACAAAACTTAGCTTAATTCACATAACAAACCCTAGGTTTCAATAGATGTTATTTTGGCTTATCACTAACCCCACCAAAAGGTGGAATAGCTTTCAGCAGAGGAAAAAAAATATTTGCCAAAGAGAGAGAAAAAACTACTTTTCATTTTTTATTACTTTCACTTAACTGTTATTGAAACGAGAGAGAGAAAAAAAGGAGAAGATGGAGGCGCGATTGAAACCCAGATCTCAGTCGATATAGTCGACGATTGAAAGAAAGGTTGCCGGTTTTGACCTCTCCACATCACAACGAACCGTTAGATATTTCGAAAGCCTCTTCTCCTCTCCTCTCTCCAGCCGCTCCTCCCTGTGCTCGTGATTTTAGATAAGAATTTGAATTTCATGTTTGGAAGTGTGTAATATACAGAGATCATGATTTGAGTATTATTTCATTCAGAAATTGTTAGCAAGTTAGATTTCAATTTTAATCGTTCATTGTTAATTTCTATTTTTCATATTTTCATATTTCTTCTTTTGATTGCTCTTGAAATATCTAATCTGATCTACAAACCTCTTAATCCAGTTAACTTGATCTGAGATTCGTTTTAGCTTTGTTAATTAATGAAGAAAGTATATATACTGTTACGTAAGACACTTTTTATTGGCACCGGTTCATGCTTGTTTGGGTAATGCAGTTCAGTTCTTTGCTTTTCTCTTTTTTATTTATTAGGAGCAACATGCATTTAGGAGCAGTACTAAGTCCGGAGCACTTCCAAAATAATAATTTTGATTTGAGGTTTAAACGCTTGAATGTACGTAGTAGTTTAAATGGTAGACATCAGATGTTTAAATTGTTATAGACTGAGGTTTAAAAGTTGGAGAATTTAAAGTGTTCATAGCTTTATTTTAAAAAAAATGAATTGAAAATGATTTAAAAGTATTTATTCATGGATCTCATTTGAAAGAGAAAATCGAGCAGAAATTGTTCATATTTTTAGATTTGCAAAATTCATCACGGATCGTCGGAAAAATGAACGAGAATTATCAGAGAAAAAAAAAAGAGCGGGTGAAAAGAATCTTTCATTTTTTGACTTGAAAACAAAAGTAGTTAGAAGTTAAAACTATCCAGATTTATGATGTAAATGTTTGTAGATAGAGGTTTAAAAGCTTGCAAGTAACATTGTAAAATGTTATAAACAGAGCCTTAAAAGCTCAAATAGGAGTACTTAAAATGAAAGTTAAACATTAAAGAGTGAGGCTACGGTACTATGCATAGCACGGATTGGTCTGTGCTACGGCTCAATATTTGAGTTTTCAAAATCTTAACGGTCGATCCGAACCGTTCAACATGATTATAAAATGAATATGTACTTGCAAACCAAATTTTATATTTTTTCGAACTTTTTTTACTATTTTTTTAGATAGGTAGAAAATCACTGTTTTTGGATGGTCCAGAATTTTCAGATCAAGTGATTTTCTACCTATCTAAAAAAATAGTAAAAAAATTCAAAAAAATGTAAAATTTGATTTGCAAGTACATATTCATTTTATAATCATGTTGAACGGTTCGGATTGACCGTTAGAATTTTGAAAACTCAAATATTGAGCCGTAGCACGGACCAAACCGTGCTATGCATAGTACCGGAGCCTCACTCAAACATTAAATATTTAGAGGGCACGTTTGAGAGACCTATTTGAGAGACAATTATCATTCTCCATAATTTTATACCAAATTGGCCAAACCTAACAGATCATTTTATATAAAATCAAACAAACTAAATTGTCCGAGACTCCCAATAAGAGGAAGAGTATCCCCGCAGGAATCTGAGTCAAATTTAGTCAAATGATTTTTTTTTCGAATCTGTCACAAATTTACGAAATCTTTAAATCTGTACCAAATTAAAACAAACGGTCCGAATCTGACTGTCAGGTACTGAGTTGATCAAGTTCTGAACTCATACCAAGCTAGCCGAATTCACATCCTCTGAGATATCTCAACTTTTGCGTGTTATTTTGGAAAATTTCAACCGTTCATATACATTCTGCACGGATCTCAAATCACAACAAATACTGGTCCCCCGCACTATCACCGGACACGTCGGTCACGAAAAGTTGAGATACCTCAGAGGATACGCACTCAAGCTAGCCGTGCTGTGCTGTAAATCGAGTTCGGTTTTACTTCACGGCTTTTAAAAGGAAAGAAAAATCTCTTCCGATTCGGTAGCAAAAACCCTATCCCGACCGTCTACCCGCAGCAAGCTCGCCACTGCTCTCCTCTGCGAGCTTTCCTCTTTAAATTAATCGGGAATTTTACAAACGTCGTATCTTTCTCGTCGAATGAGAGGATTGACGCGAGCTGCGCATCCCCTATAGACGCCTCCGCCTGTACGAACCGTATAACCGAAACCAACCGAGGGGCGAGGTCGGAGACACAATGACCACCAGAGGAGGCGACGATGATTCCAGCAACTCGCCGAAGCTGATCGTTGATCGGTACTTGAAGAAGGAAGTGCTCGGCGAGGGAACTTATGGTGTGGTGTTCAAGGCAACCGATACCCAGGTTTGATTTATCTTCCTTTGAGGAAATGGCTCTGTGAATTAGTTTCGTAAATTTTCACAAGGACTTCTTCTTTTACTGCTCTAGTTCCTGTTGATTGGTACCTAGAGACTCAATACGTTTGAAAAACAGCTCAATTTTGCATAAAATTTTAGTAAGAGCGTCTTGCACCACTCTATAATTGTTCGTACCTTCTCACTTTTAGTAGGAGACTAGGTGCTGTAATTCTAAGTCAAAAATTTCCTATCTGTTTAATAACTTGTGATATCATTAAAATTTTGAAGCTTGAATTGATTAACAAGTATAAACCTTAATTGAATTCTTCCACAAAATTTACTTTTTTCAGACCGGCCAAACAGTTGCCATTAAGAAAATTCGGCTTGGTAACCAGAAAGAAGGGATCAACTTTACAGCTTTACGAGAAATTAAGCTGCTGAAGGAATTGAAAGACCCAAATATTATTGAATTAATCGATGCTTTTCCCCACAAGGGCAATTTGCATTTGGTGTTTGAGTTCATGGAAAGCGACCTAGAGGCTGTGATTAGGGATAGAAATATTGTCCTATCACCAGCTGATATAAAGTCATACCTCCAGATGACATTAAAAGGTTTAGCTTTCGTCCACAAAAAGTGGGTCCTACACAGGTAATTTTGATTTATGTATTTTGTTCAACTTTTTAGGCAACAAACCAAAAATATTATGGTATTGGTAATTTGGTTTTGCAGTAGATCTATGGTATTTGTACCTTGGTCTTGCAGTTAGGCCCGAATTAACCTTACTCATTGAAGGCAATTGAGGCACATTGAAGACTGGAAAAATTAATCAAGTGGATGTAACTCAACTATGCCTAAAACACTAGTTGTTCAATCAGACATGTTAAATCTTCAATAGTCCTGTCACCTGTGTCTTATCCCAGCTAGACTGTACACTGCAATTTCCATGTAAATGGTGTAATTTTTTCTCGTGTGCGCTATGCAAAGCAATTATATTTTCAGGCTCTTAGCGGATTTATCTAATTGAGCAATTTAGCTTTAGCACAACCCCATTTAACCATCAATCTGTGGGATCCTGGCTTTACGTAAGGCCCAAATTTTTGCGAATCTCAATCTATATAACCTAGTTCAATAGAGAGAAGTTTCTTTGATCTTCATTATCCCAAAAGCTCAAACTACCACCATCTTGCCGCTATCAAAAGAGCTAAAAACCCAACAAGAAATGAAAATGAAACAAAACATAGGAATTTTGAGGGATATAGGCAAGTACATTCATCCAAAAGAAAGACTGATAATTTACAATTCTTCATGAATCCTTGACAAGTACATTTAAGTGATCTTATTATCTTCCAATTTCTTAATTCTAACAGAGACATGAAGCCGAACAACTTGCTGATCGCTTCTGATGGGCAGCTTAAGCTTGCGGACTTTGGACTAGCACGTCTTTATGGCAGTCCTAATCCCAAGTTCACCCATCAAGTATTCCATCTTTTGTTTTGATTTTTAATTTATTTCTGATTGAAATTATAGGGTTAAATACCCAGAAATCCTCTTATTGGTACAGACAACCCTTCTTATGATATCTGAATGTTGAACTGAGCTGTTGAAAGTAATGTTTTGAGTTGAACAAAAGAGATGACTAAATTGCCCCCTTCTTTTAATATTAACTCAAACAGGTTGTTCATGAACAATTTGAATATCTGATTCTCCTTGGCTCGTCTAATATAATTTGTGTCATTTGGCAACATAATCAAGGAGTCAAGGATTAAGATTTAATTTCTGCTATTGAGCTCGTGTTCTGTAAGATTATTGGATCAGGGATGAAGGATGAATAGTGAATTCTAGTATACTAATAGGCACAAACACTAATTCGCCCCTTATATCTTTAACATAACAAGGTTAATTAACTAATTATACTACTCAGATTTTCCCAGAAAAAAATAATTTTACTAACTAATCAAATTTTAATTTAGTAAAATGATAATAGAAATAA
Source organism: Carex kokanica (assembly GCA_025461125.1). NCBI lineage: Eukaryota > Viridiplantae > Streptophyta > Magnoliopsida > Poales > Cyperaceae > Carex > Carex kokanica. The sequence goes on along the minus strand of JAJGRX010001122.1, from coordinate 178,847 downwards.
CAAGTGATAATCAAGCTAAATAAATAGTAATAAGAAACATAGTTTGATTCAAAATTAAGAGTTGTACTAAAATGGAACGCGTAATTAGATATAGAAAGATGTAAAAATAATTAGAGTAATAATCAAGCTATATAAATATTAATAAGAAACATATATTAATTACAAATTAAGAGATGTCATAAAATGGAATTGGTAGTTAGAGATAGAACTAGGTCAATTAAGTAGCTACTGAAGACGTATTATTAAAACTTAACTGGCTTAGCAATTACACAAATAATTAATCTAAGAAAATAAGCATCAGAGGTGAAGTTAATTTAATTCCAAATTTTGATAGAAAATAGGGATGGGGGTTCCAAATTAAGCCTGGTTAATATCAAGGCCCAATTGGTTAATGCTGCAGAGAAATGGGGGATGGGGATCACTGATGCAGCTTAAGGAGCCTTAAGGTGTGTTCCAGAAAAGGGGAGGGAAGAGGAGGGGAGGGGAGTGGGGCAGAGTAAAGAGTTTACCTCCTCTACATCTCGATTTGACGGTTACAAAATTTGAATAGTTTGTATATAGGGTTCACCTTCTCTCCCCTCCTCTCCTCAAAATTTAGTGTCATGAAGCAAGTAAACAGGATTCGGTCAGGTCCTGTCACCCCTCCCCTCCCCTCCTCTTATGTACCCTATCCTGGAGCACACCCTTAGGAGGACTGGTTTTGAGCTCCTAATCCGTACTAAAATGCTCGTATTCAGCATGATTAAGATGGATTAAGAACTAAGGAGGCTTCATCCCTCCTTGCCGAACAGCCCTCGTAGTTAAGAAATAAGTGGTCATTACAAGTATGGATAAAAGTTGGCTAACTTGCAACACAATATGTCTTTACCATTGTAGCAATCCAAGGACTGTTGTTATCTACATGTATTCTAGCAGTAGAACTGTTTGGGGTTACCTGCAAGGCACTTACAATATATAATTCACAACTTAGCTATAGCATGGCTCATTTAAAGAAAGAACAGCTTGAAAGTAATTTTGTTTTGAATTTTTTATCAAGTTTGTAAGGAGTTTTAAGTAAGCTTAATGCATGGTTAAGCACGAATTTGTTTTATCTTTGGCAAATTAGATCCAATATGCCATTCCACTTATTTCTTTGTGGAGATACACTCAGTTGTTTAAAATAAGGTTGTGCCAAACAAAAAGATGAAATTGCACCTGAAGAGATAACCCTCACATCTGCTGCCATTATTGTATGGGCTGGTGATGGCAAGGAGTGTTCCAATTAGAATCGGACGATTAGAATTGAATAATAGGAGGTCTTTGTCTTCACAATAAAATTAGCAGATTCCGACTCCTTGCATCAAAATACGCTGATAGCTGTCATTGTTTGATTTAAATGTTCCAGTGAAAAAGAAACAGCTGCCATTACGAGATGGGGTAAAAAAATATATATTTGATGACATATACCTTCCTCATATCTTTCATAGTCTGGTCTTTGGGCATTGCTGAAAATATAAATTAGGGATAGCCTATATTTGACATTTTAGATATGTTCTTCTTCATCACTTACATAAATTGTGTACCAAATTTGATGCTTTGAGAACCAATGAGTCATTTTTCGAGCAATTTGAAAAAAATATTGTTTCAGTTTTATTGGCCTTTGATTGTCGAAAAATAATTTTGAATTGCACCAAATTTGATACACGGTCTATCTAAATGATTGAGGACACATCGATAATTTTGGAATTTTGCTGAATTTTGGACAATCGTCCTGCTTTTGCTGTTTCTGGAAGAAAAAGGGAATCGAGCATTGTTCTTTTCTTTCTTTTTTTGGGAGGCAATAACATATTGATTTCTTGACATAATGGAAACAGATGGAAAACAAATATATTTCTTTTTTCAACTTTAATAGTCGTGATTGAAGAAGATAAATTCATCTTAATATTCTGTACTATATTCTAAAGCATTACTCAAGAGAGTAAATTCATTTTGTAAAATTAGTTCTCACTTTAGGTAAGAAATAAGTATACCATCGCCTTGCAAAAGAGATATGGGATAAGCAATGAAGTAGACTGTAATTAGGTCAGAAAATAACGTACAATGATCTGCTTAATTTGTTATTGTTCAATGTTAAATTTTTTATGAAGTTTATGTTTTGAAACAAGTAGAATAATTCAAGTGTTTTTTTGTCGAGTTTCAATAAAGTTTATTTCCATGATGAAATGGCACGCACATTGGTGGGTTTCTGATCAATTTTTTGTTAGTTTGGCATGCTTGTTTTTCAAGTTCCTTTTCTTTACCTTTCATTTTATGCCTTCTTCTAGAAATATGCTAAATACTGACTCACCTATTTTCCTTCGACTTGTTCTAGGTATTTGCACGGTGGTACAGAGCTCCTGAGCTGTTGTTTGGTTCAAAACAATATGGTGCTGGTGTAGATGTGTGGGGTGCCGGTTGCATCTTTGCTGAACTTCTTCTAAGGCGACCATTTCTACAGGTTTTGCATCATTTTTTACTTTTTCAGTTTACCTATATATGGATTAAAAATGTGTACCTAGCTCTTTTTATATTTGGGCACAGGGGTCAATACGAGTCCCTGTAGTAGTTTGGCAGCTTTGATCATGGCATAAATATTTATTTTTTGGTGGGTTGCTTGCATTCCATTACGCAACAAAAATTTCCAGATAACACTTATGTTTTGCTGACCATGACAAGTACTTGAATTATAAATAATTTTCTAGTGTATTTTCCTCAAAATAAAAAAAAATATCGTGTACACCATAAGAAATTTTATGGTGTTGGGACAGACTATTCTATCATTTAGTGCAAACTCTATGGTGTGCCCCCCCCCCCCCCCCCCCCCCCCCCCCCCCCCCCCCCCCGAATCTGGTTTTCACTAGTTCTGATAATACGTATAACCCGACTCAAGGCGACCAATTACTAGCCTTACAACATGGATTGATAGCTGGTTACAATTGTTCTAATTTTACATGTAGGGTTCAAGTGATATAGACCAACTAGGCAAAATATTTGCGGCTTTTGGGACCCCCAAGGTGTCTCAATGGCCTGACATGCAGTACCTCCCAGATTATGTGGAGTACCAGCATGTTCCGGCGCCACCTCTGCGTACTTTATTTCCCATGGCAAGCGATGATGCCTTGGATTTACTATCCAAGATGTTCACCTACGATCCTAAGGCAAGGATCACCACCCATCAAGCACTCGAGCACAGGTTAGTGCAGACTACAGCCATAAACGGTACTTGTGGATTTATTTATTAATAATGATATTTTTGTTGATAAGAATGGTTTTTTGCTAAACTGGGTGAAAGTATCTCAAACAGACATGTAAATGAAGAGTTGGGGAAGTATTATGTTTGTTAAAAGCCTCGGATTATAGGAAGCAATACTGTGTCATAAATTGGTTCAGCACACTTGTTTGCAAGTTTGTAGCAAATAGTATGTGCAAAGTCAGGTGAAGGAAAATCTAAACAAAAGCCAATATAGAAAATTAGAAATCAACAATTAGGGCATCTCTAATTATACTGCCTGTAGATTTTTTTTAACGCTTGACACAGTGGTTTCTGGGAAATTAAAAAAAATTCTACATTGAAATAAAGCACCGATAAGTTTGTCATTTGTCTACTAATCTACTGTAGCTTTTTGATTCAGTACCGCAGATTTTACAGGCAAATCATTAGTCTCATAATTTGGCACTGTTCACTGCTAAATACAAATGGTTTCAGAAAATTAGGTTGATAATGAGTCTAAATAAAAAATCTAAAAACAAAAATCTGAATAAAAATTGTTCCATGGGGCGTGCTATGCTATAATGCTGCTTTTCTGTTATGCACATCATGTTATTAACATTTTCTTGGGTGGGCCGTGTGATGGCCTAGGGTTGTTAAATAGCAAAAGTGGCCACTTACTGTAAATTACAGTGAAGTTTCCTGTTCTTGATGAAATTAATAAAACAAACAACACTGTCATTATTTATACAGAGTTTAGTTAACTTTCATGCTTAAAGGTAGAGGTAAGTGCACTGCTCTAATCGACATTTCTCCTTTAATATTAAGTCTTACTTATACCTAGTTTCCTCATTGTCTTCATCTCTGCTGTTCTTCCAAATTCACCCCTTTCCTTTGGTGACCGGTACCATATCTTGGTTTGGCTTCATGATGTGATAACAGCTTTATGGTTGAGCGTGTATGACATGATATACTTGTTGTTGTTAGTATAATTTTTCTTTATTATTATTACTATTATTACTATTACTATTACTATTATTTTTTATTTTTATTTTATTATTATTGTTATTTATTTATTTTATTTTTTTTGTGGTGGGGGGGGGGGGATGGGGTTGGAAGCTTAAATCCTTTTATTAGTGTTATATAGTTGTATAGCATGATGTACAATTTTGATTTAATACCAGTTTAAAGCACCATTCAAAATTCACTTCAATTTGATGAAAATTAATTAGTAATGGCGGGGATATTTATTTTTTAATGTTTTGAAGAATATGTGGCTATTTTGCAATTTTCAAATGAAGATGGGCTTTTTAACAATTCGTGCATACCATAGAGTTTCAAATTTCTCAATAATAATTATGGGTCTCACACATGCTTGGTTGAAACCCCGATCGAACCTGCTTTAATAAATTTATCAGTTGTTATTGGTTAAATTCTATTTCTGGCTGTTACGTCATAGTTAAATCTGAGAGGAACCAACTGACCATCCGTTAGTAAAGTTGATGTCATGTTTTATGTAGTCAATAAATATTGACAAAGTAGTGAGCCATTTTAACAAATAAAGAAATAATGTACCATTCTATATCAGAGATGTTCAGGTTTGCACTTGAGTTGGAAAAAAAAAAAATGGACCGTCCGAGTACCGGCAATTGAGGATGCTATATCCATAGTTTATATGGTTTGACGGAGGTTCATAAATCTACACCTATACAAGAAATTACAACATGAATTTATTTCAGGTACTTCACATCTGTACCGGCTCCAACAAAACCCTTGTCACTCCCCAGACCTCCAAAGAAGGGAGATATCAAACCAGCCGATTCTAACCCGACACATGACGGGCCAGTGGTTCTCTCTCCTCAGAGGAAGGTCAGAAGGGTAATGCTGAATCAAGAGGGGTTGGAAGGGACTGCACAACACGAGAGTAGCGAGCATCAAACCAGGGGTACGAGGCTGACAGGGGACCCCGGTGCTCAGAGTAGCAGGGCACCCATGTCAATAGATGTTGGTGCGATTTTCGGGGCAAAGCCCTTCTCGAGGACACCTCTGAAAAGGTAAGAAGTTATTGATATTGTTTAAATTTGATGAGTGAATTACTAGGGATTTTGTTACCATGCGGGTCCACCTTTATGCTTCCTGTACCGGTTTGAATACTTCACCATTGTTTTGTTTATTGTGGTTCGGTTTCTTCCCTGTTGTTTTTTCTTTCCTTGTTGCCTTGTTTTTTAAGGTTAATAGTCTTTGGTTGCACAACTGAGACTTCCAGTTGCAACTTCTACTGGAAATATTTTTCTTTTGCAATTTTTGCAAATTATAGTTGCTTTACGTAAATCTTCTTTTTTCGTTTTTTTTTGAGAGAAAATAACTTCTTTGGCGTGTTAAATCTCCCGAGAAGGAAACATCTACTTATTGTCAATTTATGATTATCATGTGATTTGGGTACCATAACCTCCCATGAGAGAGACCATTAAACTGCTGTTTAAATTTTGACAAGTAAAATCAAGGTAATGTATCCCTACTAAAACAGTTATACTGAATGTCAAGCAAAATTATTGTCCTTTATATAAAAATGACTTGATCAGGAACCCTTTGTGCACTTTCATATTATTCGGAATTAAATGAAGGTCAACTAATTTCTGAATTTTGCATCGCAGTGCTGATAGGTCGCAACTCAAGAGAAAACTTGACCTAGATCCTGATTTTGAATACCCTCAATGACTTAAATTTGAAGCTGTTGATTTGGCTCACTGTATATGTGGTAAATTATGTACTGTCATTTTGTCAAAATGTCAAATTTTGGAGAAAAGGAGAGTGCTTAATAGGGTGATTAAATGGGGGGGAATTTAATTTTAAGTCTTCAATGGTTTTCAAAATGATTCAAGAGCTAATAAAGCATTGGAAGGATCTGTCGAAATCAATGAAGTTAGCTTCAAGTATCAGGAGGTAATTTTCATCTGACTTAATATAAAACAGTGTACTGTTATCAGGAGGAGTTTTACCTTTTTCCTTCTGTCCTTAAAATTTTATGGTTGAAGATTAACATTAGGTGTGTGTAAACAATAGCAAGATCCAATTATTCTTTCTTTTTGATTTGGATTGTTGTAAAACCTAATAAATAGGATATATTATTTGCTTTGTTGATTCTCAGTTGGTTAGTACTGGATTTTCTAAATAAGAACATAACTGGTCGATTATTTTTTCAGTAGGCTCATAGGTGTTTGGACCTTGAATGAATGATTTAAATTGAACAGTTCAGATCAATTCTAACTGTTATTCAGGGATTATTTTTTATATAAATCAGATTGTTCTTTGTAATCGTATGATCTGATTTTTAGAAAAGTAGGGTTCTATTTTAGTGAGAGACCAATTCTTGCGAAACTTATGAACTGGTTGTGCAGGTAAATATAACCACCTTGATACTTAATAAAAAAAACAGAGATGAAGTGACGTTTCTCTTTACCATCTAGGATTCGGGTCCGACTCTGCTGCTTTTCTAGTAGAAAAGGAGGACCCTCCTCTTTTAAATTCAACGATTCAAAATTTTCATTCACGTATCTCGATAAAAAAATATTTTCATGCACAAATCTCAACGAATTTTGAATCGTTGGATTCAGAAGAGGAGGGTCCTGCTTTTCTGCTAGAAAAGCAGCGGAGTCCATTCCCTAGGATTCAATAGCTTTGAACTCTGGTTAATGTTTTCCATTTTTTATCTAATTGTATGTCCATATTTAGTAATTTTCTTAAAAAAATAATATTTGAACTCCGTAGAAGCATGAAAATTATTATATTATTTAATTCGTTTTGATATTAATATTCAGTATAGTATTTGACCTTCATTTAAAGAATTTTTAGCTCCGGCCTTACACCTATCTTGCGAATCCATATCCTCTGAGGTAACAGAATATTTCTGTTTATATTTGGACCGTCTGATTGGAATTCGGGCCAATTCGACTAGAGATGAACCGTACGGGGCCTCTTTAATATTTGTACAGATTCTGTTTGAATGGTCTGGATCCAAACAAAAATATTATGTTCCTTCGGTGATACGAATTCCCTCTCTAGCTGGGTAATGCTCAGTACACTGGTAACCCTGACGATGTGTTTGAACTTTGATTTGAGAGCATTTGTCTAGTTGTGAAATGCCACTACTTGTCTTAAATTCAAATATCTTTCAAAAACAATTATAAAAAATTAACCGATCACTGACTTATTGGACAAAACCAAGTTGGAAGTAATCAGAGGCGAAACAAGAAAATTTTAATAGGATGAGCTTAAAAATGTATAATGTAGTATGGTAATTTTAACCACTAAACTATAAGCAAATATTTTATATTTTATAATGAAAGACGAAAGTATATAAAAACATAAAAAAAAAGAAAAAAAATCAATTAAATTTTAATATACACAATTAAATCTTTATAGAGATGACTAGACACTCTTTGAAGTATACTAAGATACTAAGATAGACCTTGAAAAAGTTTCAAGGAATGCCGTATATTTTCTACAAATTCTTTCAAAAGGCTAATTAATTTGTTTTTACACGTCATATTTGTAGATGGTTTTCTGTATGACTCGATGTATTGTTATAAATTATAATACTTATGTAGTATTTCTATATTCACTCGGCCGTAATATTTTTAATACTGATGAATATATTCCCACGAGTTCTTTCTTAAAAACAAAAACAAACAAAAAACAAAATCTGCAAATGAATTCTCAAGAAATTGGGTGGAAGTGCGAGACGCAACAATTAATGCGGATCGTTGTCGTGGGTCCCACGAGAATGGTTATCCAAGTTCTAAATTTAAATACCGGTATAAAGTGTTTTGCACTTGTAGGACTAGCAGATTAAACAAATTTTAGATGATCCGAACTCAGAAAATCAATCCAATTTGAATTGAAGGGTCAGAACATCAAATTGATCTGAAGTTAAGATCATCTGAATCAAACCTATCTGACACCCCATGATGATGATGCGGTTTTGTTGATGAATTTATATTATCCTCTCAAAGCTTGAAAGCCCTCAATAACATATATATATATATATATATAGTAGAACTAGGGTGTGATGTGCTCACCAAATTCTTTGGTGAGCACAACTCTACATAAACTATCGGATTCACTTCAAACGAGATGAATCCAACCGTTGAAACCGATGTACTTTACGAGTGATGCGCGTACATGCAAAATTTTGAATTTTTTGAATTCATTTAGTCTCAAGTCAAGTGGTCAAAATTGAGAATTTTTTGAATGCATTAAAACAACTTCATTTTGCATCATTCATTTTTCATCAATTTTGACCACTTGACTTAAGACTAAATGAATTCAAAAAATTCAAAATTTTGCATGTACACGCATCACTCGTAAAGTACATCGGTTTCAACGGTTGGATTCATCTCGTTTGAAGTGAATCCAATAGTTTATGTAGAGTTGTGCTCACCAAAGAGTTTGGTGAGCACATCACACCCTAGTTCTACTTATATATATATATATATATATATATATATATATATATATATATATATATATATATATATTCTCCTCTCAACGTAACTTGTTATTATGGACGATTCTGTTTCAAATAATATGCTAATTCTTTCTGTTGTTTAGTTAGTTAAGCATACATAGCTTTATTTATTTTCTCAAAATATTTGAAGTTATTGGATACTTCTTTTAGGAACTAAACTTACATTTTTTTTCTTCCAAAAGATGAAACCCACCGGTATCAATGAAATTAATAATTTACTCGACCAATATTGTGATACCAATCATACAATAGTTTATAGTTACGTTGACCGAAGTCAAATAATTTTTCATCATAATTGCAATCATTAGATTTTTTTTATTGGGCTGCTCACTATTGTTGGTGTCACATTAATTACAGTGGATAAGAACTCTTGACGGGACATATTTATTATCTAAATTCCACACAAAAGCGTCAGAACATGACAAGAATAAAAGATAACTGAAAGATTATAAAGTAGGGAAAAAAAAAAAGATTACGAAGAAGAATAGAGACAGTCAACAAAAGTTTCAAAATTTATTGAATAGTCAATTAAATTGCACTGAGTGGGGCTCAAACTGAAAAGGACTTGTACCACTCACCAATTAGTGCCTCCATTTGTTTCCAAAAAAAGATGATAATATGCAAATTAATGGATAAATAAGAACTATGTCGTCTATAAAAATCAATATGGTGTAATGCAAACTCCCATATATATATATAATTTTTCTGGAAATCAATATGTAATAAATGTGTGCTATGTGGTGGCAAACTTAGAAATTGTAGAACTTCAATTCTCCGTGAAAAAAAGAATGTTAAATCTTGCTACATGTCTCAATTTTTGTTTTTAAATAGAGATGGAATCAAACTTTTGAACTGTAATATCTATAAAATATTCTTCATTCAAACTGAAAAGGACGTGTACGACCCCCAGATTAGTACCTCCACTTGTTTCCAAAAAATGATAATATGTAAATATGAATCATGTTGTCTATGAATATTAACTTGATGTAATGCAAATTCCACATTTTTCGGAGAAACCAGTAAGTAATTATAAATGTGTGCTATGTGATTCATTATAGTGTCTTTCAAGAACTAGTTTTTTGTTCAGTAGCAAAGATACATGATCTCTGATGTGAAAGATACAGTCTTTGATGTCGAAACCGAATAAAAAAAAATTCTTTATTATAATAATAAAAGTATAAAATTTAAAGACTTAGACATCCATCTTTTCTTTCAAAAGAAAAAAAAAAGTGTCTTTCACATAATGAATCACGCCTTCCTAATTAACTTCTGGTGAAAGGCAACTCTACAAAATAAGTTTATATAAAACCTTGATACATTTCTCATTCATTTTTTTTAAAATAAAGATTTTGTCAAGTTTTGTAATATTAAGTATTTATAAAGTATCCTCTATTTGATTACAAATTTACAACCTCTCGTACAAAAGACACTATCGATCTTAACTTTTATATCAAAAAATAGTTGTCATATTTCTCATTCAGTTAAGAATCATGTCCGGATCATTGCCATTTATCAATGAATTTTATTTAAAAATTTGCAATTGCCAATTTCTATAATCTTGATAGTACCAAAAAAGTTTAAAATTAGTGCTGGCACAACTTTATTTGAACTCATAATAAAACAAATGAAATGTAACCGAAAGTCACACATGTGACATGAGGTTCTGTTTCTTTGAGAAACCATATTTTGATATGTGCAACTCTAGATAAACAAAGAAACGGAAAAAAGTTGGATCCGTATCCTCTGCATTAACTCAAAAGGGAATCTTTTGAGTTAATGAATTTCAACCGTGTGATTTCAAACGGAGTTAATCTGACTCATGTCTATAATATAGGGGTACTTTAATATTAGTGCAGATTTAGTTTGTACGAATTTTGAAATAGATTTGACAGTCGATATTCATTAACTCAAAAGATTCTCTTTTGAGTTAATGCAGAGGATATGAATTCAAAAAAGTTGGCATTAAATTAATTTAAACACCAGTGACCAGTGCAATAAATTCAAGTCCAAAAAAGAGTTCAATGATTTGGAGCTGACGTATTAGCCGCATTTACGCCTACCCTCTATATTCTATATTCTATTCTATTCTATTCTGTGTCTGATTATTTGCAACTCATATATATGTATCTCATCGTGTATCGAGTCATTTATTGAAATTTTTGTAACCTTAATTATTGCACCTTATCGGATTATTGTACCACATTCCATAGTAACAAATGAATAATTCGGGTTCGGTTCGGCAGGGTCAAAAATTCATGATTCGGGAATAATTCGGGTATAATTCGGGAATGATTCAAAATTACAATACGAGACCTCAGTGCATATTTAATTCATTACCGATGATTTACTATACGATATACTGTTTTTATTTGCCACAGAAGATCAGTATAATAAAAAATATAGAGAAATAGGAAAATTTCCTCATCACGTGGGTGGTGCCTGGGGACAATGCTGGACAGTTGGACATTGGTACTGTGCGCGAATAGGATATCGGTTACTGCGCCAATTTTCAAATTTCGTTTCCGAAAAAAAAGTGAAAAAAACGTGTTTTATTCGCGTTTTATTCTGTCAAAGGTTCGGTCAACGAATAATACGCCATTCAGTTCGGAAACACCCCAAAAACGTTTTATTCGCGAATTAAACGCGAATAAAACGCGAATCTTGTCACTGTGCCACATTCTAGAAAAGTTACACAAGGTTTTATCAACATCGAATTCTATTAATTGAATAAAGATTAACTGAAAATATAACAAAATATAACCAAAGTTGAATTATGCCAGCTATCTAGATGAGGAGACTGAATCTACTGCCCACATGAGGGCAGGAATTTCCTGCCTCATATGTCACTAACACGTGGGTCTGAGGCAACACTATATTCCAATATTTAAATGTCTAAATCCGTCGGGTCCCATCTGTCAACGACATCTGAGACAGGTAATTCCTGCCCCCATGTGGGCAGGAGATTCGATTTCCTAGATGAGAACTTAGAACTAAAATGACACCACAATTATTTATTTAGCACTGGGTTGCACTTTGCACCATAGTAACATGGTTCGCGATATATTCGCGAATTATTCGTGTTTTATTCAGATTTTGACGTTTTCAAACCGAACACCGAATAAAACACAAAAACGTATCATACGTTTTATTCGTGAATAAAATGCGAACTTTTTTTTTGGATTTTTTTTTTGCTTTCTTGTGGTACCGAATTATTCCCAAATCACAAATTTTTTATCCCACCAAACCGAATCTGAACTATTCATTTGTCACCATGCTTTGCACGGTTGCATAAAGCGACCCATTACATGGTTAGGCACACCACAAGTGTCATAAAGTGTGGCCGCGGACCTGCCCTTTTCAACGGACTCCAACAGTTGAACAGCAGTATGAGGTATCCGGACGGAAAATTGGCCTCTTGGGCTGAGGCTGAGGCATGAGACAATGAGATCAATACAACATGATTTTTATGACTCAGCGGCCTCCGGAGCCCGGATCCTCTGCATTATCTCCCCGTTTGAGTTTGAATTCAGATTCTTCCATCATGCTCAATCTGGGTCAAATATGTAATATATAAGGTTCCTTTAAAATTTGTGTTAATATGTGTGTGTGTGTATATGTGTATATGTGTGTGTGTGTGTGTGTGTGTGTGTGTGAGAAGGATTAAATTACACTTTTTTTGATGACACACTTTGACACTTGCTATTTTCAAAGTCCAAATAGTCGATTCAAACCGTTCAACATGGTGGTATATTAAAATGTGCTTGGAGATCAAATTTTACATTTTTTTGAATTTTTTTACTATTTATTAAGATGGTTACAAAATCGCTGTTTTTCAATGGTCTGAAAACAACGATTTTGTAACCATCTTAATAAATAGTAAAAAAATTCAAAAAAATGTAAAATTTGATCTCCAAGCACATTTTAATATGGTGATCATGTTGAACGGTTCGGAGCGACTGTTTGGATTTTGAAATCGCAAAATTGACCTATATAAAAAACAGTGTCATGATGTGTCACCAAAAAAAGTGTAATTGGATCCCTCCTCATATATATATATATAGAGATGGACTTAGCTACTTCATGGAGTAAAACGACTTTGTACTTCACGCCATATTTTTATTTTCAAAGTTCAAATAGTCGATTCGAACCTTCCAACATGTTCTTCATATTGAAATGTACTTGGAGACCAAATTTTACATTTTTTGGAATTTTTTTACTATTTATTAAGCCACTTTGAAAATCTGAAAATCCTTATGAACAGTAAAAAACAGTAAAAATTTCTGGACCGCCGGATCAGTGATTTTCAAAGTGGCTTAATAAATAGTAAAAAAATTCCAAAAAATGTAAAATTTGGTCTCCAAGCACATATCAATATGGAGAACAACTTGAGCGGTTCGGATCGGTCGTTTGGATTTTCAAAATGAAAATAATGAGGCGTGGAGCACCAAGTCGTTTTACTCCATGAAGTAGCTAAGCCCAGCACTATATATATATATGATATGATGAACGAATATTCTGATGGGCTGAAGCTGAGGGTTTAGCTTGGGAAGCGAAGAGCGTCTGATGGGCATCAGACCCATGCTCGCTTGAAACCGTTTGATTCGCTTCATGATCCGATACGATTGATCTACATGAATATTAAAGCAACACTCATAAATATTGAAACAATCCGTACGTATCATGAAGTGAATTTGACAGTTCCAAGTGAGCATCGATTTTCGGTCTTAGTCTTTAAATAAAAGCTTATGTAGCATAATGTGCGCTATTTGCTCTACACGCTACGCGCTATTGCAGACAACTATTATCGTTGTAGGGTCGTAGCTGATTTAACGCACTTTTATCTCATAACTTAGCATTTAAAGTTAAGAGACATATAGCGTGTTATTTAGAACACTAATATATAACGAAGGACCAAATTCAAATTCTAAAACACCGAGTTACCTTGGTGAAATGAATTTGTGGCGGCTGAGGTCTCTAAGGTCATTTAAATTTTAAATTTGTTTTAAAAATTGAATTTTTTAAATAATTTCGGACTAATTTAAAGTTTGCGAAACTGATTAATAGAGAGTGAGCATGCTTTAAAACTCAGTTTTCTAAAAATTCAGATGGTCCGAATTTTTACGAACAAATTTAAGATTTGAGTTGTTGAGTTATTTCAGAGACATTGAAGCATTGAACTCATGTTTGCAAGGGGAACATAAAAATAATTCCACACAATGCAAAATAAATAAAAGGAATGCATACTTTATATTTGAAAACGATACAGAGCCCGCTGTATAGCAAAGATGATGAAATGAAAATAAAAATGACATAGTGGTTGGCGATTTGACAATGATATATTTGGTTGGGTCTGAGTGATGAAGCACATGTGAATTTTTTTAATGAACAGGATTAAAAAACATACTATAAACATACAGAGCGACACTACATAGTACAAATGCTGCTGCGTCATCTGTTCAAAGAGGAATACAATACAAATCTCTCTTTGAGCAATCATTATTGCAGCCACTCAAGATGGCCTCTTCTCTGTCAACAATATATTATATAGGGCACGTTCGGCCGAAATTTTTATTAATAGAAAATAAAATAAAAAGATATCGACATTGAAGAAGATTTTCGATGAAATTCGAGATGTAGCAAAAACTTCATAGTCCATAACATTCAGGGAACGTTATGGACCACCACGGCCTGATTAGCAGAATACCGATTTGGCATTTTGACGGATTAAGCAGGCCGTTATGGTCTATCACGGCCAGAGAGAGTCGAAAAAAAAAATTAAAAACCTGGCTATTATGGTCTCTCACGGCCAGGGGGAGATCCGGAAAAAAAAAAAAAAACCGGGCCATTATGGTCCATCACGGCCAGGTGACAGGAAATTTTTTTTTCTAGATGTTGGTTTGTACAACGTCTTGTTGGCAAGATACAGTAAAAGCAGGACGTTATAATCCACAACGGCCAAACCCCTGTCGGAAAAAGCGATATTCTGAACGTTACGGTCCATAACGTCCAGACGGTTATAAAACACATCTCTTCTGTAAAGCTCCATGTACAACCTTCATGGCCTCTCTTCTGTCTCACATCTTATGTTGCCTCTCTTCTGTCTCACATCTTCTGTTCCCGTATCAACTTTAGTTTCAAATTGTTCTATGTCATTTATTGTCAGAGACTAAAGCTAGATTTCACGGCGCGGGAACAGGAGGAACATGTCTGTTTTTACGGTCCAAAGCTCCCATCATTTTCTCAGGTTCTCGCATCGTGAATTATAGCTTCAATCTATGTGAGTTATATATGAACACATTATTTTTAAGTTAACAATTTTTTTTTTTTTATTATCTTAGTTCCGAAGTTTTTATTCTCATCCTCAATAGAAAAGAAGTAAATTTTTTATGTTCCAAGTACCCTTCGTAAATAAGTTTGAAGGAATTATTAAATATGATGTTTGTATTTTTTTTCTTGTAATATTGATGACAAGTTGAAGAAATCGTACATTTGATTTGGACATCGAATGTGGATAAAAATTAGAAAGGTGCAATGGAAAAAAAAAGGAACCAAATTATATATTAATGTAAAATAAGAATATAGAAGACTATGTACTCTTTCATCTGAAAAATTAAATTAACATCTTAATTTGAAAACATGTCTATATCTACGAATCTGTGCTTGACCAAAAGACATAAGGACCTAGAAAAACACATATCCTACCCGACGTCAGAACAAAGGTGCAATAGAAAAAAAGAAACAATTTTCTTACATTTGATTTGTAATTCACCTTGTTTTTTTTATTATCTTAAGTTAGGGAATTACAATTCACATCAAAAATGTCTAATAGCAACCGAGGTAGACATTCTAATCGTGGGGAAGCAAGAGGAGGGTCTAGAAGGGGTGGAGTTAGAAATTATAACTGTGGGGCAAAATTGCAGAAAAAATTTATGGCATGGGACAACAAGCTAGACGTTCTATGTCTAACATACATGCAACAGATTTGTTTATATTTTAAATTTAAATATATTGTTTTATCATTCATATTTAAAGGATGCATATACATTATTAATATATTTTGTTATATACTTTTTTTAGGAACCTCTTTTAATTACAGTCGGAGATAAAGCGATATTACACTGGTGTATTTATTATTTTTCTTTACGTATGCATAATTTTGTAATTTGTTTGGACTTGGTACTTATTTCCATTTTGTATTTGGCTGAAACATTTTGCAACAGATCGAAACATTATTGTAAGTTATTTGGCCAAAACATGAAATGAAATACCTAATTAAAAGTGAAATGAAATAGCAACAACAAGTCCAACAATCCAGGTCATGCAATCCAGTCTAATCAAAAGTGTCATACATGAAATAAAATACCTAATCAAATGAAATAAAATACCTAATCAAAAGTGAAATGAAATAGCAACAACAAGTGTCATAAAATCATGCTTAATAGCAACAAAACATACATGAAATGAAATACCTAATCAAAAGTGAACTTGTCTGGTTGATGACGCTCTCTAACTGGATATCTGCGTACCACCTCTTGTCATTGTTTGACGGGGTGTTTGACGGGGTGCAACACTGTCATGTGTGGCCCTGACATGATCCTTCGATCCCTATAAAAATATATCACTATTTTAATGAATATGATTGACGATTATTTAAGGTATTGTAAAGTTTTCTACACTTACCGGATCGACCTGACTAGGTATGGTCGTGACTTGTGCGAGATAGTCCATCAACCCGACCTCTAAATTTATCTAATTCTCTCGATAGTGGGGATCATCATCTAGGGGTAAGTCGGGGATGGGTTTTTGACCAGGTGGAATATCATCAACTGGAATGTCCTCGTAGTTGGCCGGAAGATTGGCCGCTCTTAACACGTTTTGGTACTTAATCTAAGCAAGGTCTTCCCCAACCATTTATGAGTCTTTGTTTTTGCCAGAGCTATATCATACACTAAATTTGGTACAAATTGACAAAATTAAAATTAATCTGGGGCAATTGCACAAAATTATACCGAACTCATAAAATTAAACCTAATCGGATACTAATTAACAAAACTAAGCCTAATCGGATGCTAATTTACAAAATTAATGGCTAATCGGCCGCATTTGTATAGAGTATAACGTTTTTCCTATATATCGAAATTCCACAAAACTCTTCTTCAATGTCGATATTTTTTTATTTTATTTTTTATTAATAAAAATTTCGGCATGTTCGGCTGGTGAGAAAAAAAAATTAATTGGAATAGATTTTTTATTGTATTCTATGTCTATTTTATTCCGTGAGGTAATAGACAAATTGTTCAAAATATAAAAATGGCACATTCATCTATACTTTTCACTCTTTTGCTATTTCACTTTTCCACCTTCAACCGAACACGGCTAAAATAGTTAGTTACCGAGCTTATCCCTGAATTTTGAAAAATAATAATCAAACCCATATATAGTAGGTTTGGATCTAGGTTTTGTCTACCACTGGTTGAGCCTCAGTCCTTGGTGGCAAAATCACTGCAAATTTGGCCGAGTTTTTCATTTTTGGTAATAGAACGGAAGTGAGAGGGGAAGAAGGGTCTCATAGCGAGACTACGATGAACATGTTATTTTTTTTCAAAGGAATTAGCCAAATTCTTTTACAAAGGAATGTGCTGACTTTAATATAAAAAATTAATTTTTTTTTTTTAGGTTCAACTGTTAAAGAATTACCTGAATAATGACTATACTATATATGCTTAAAAGTAAAATTTAATAATCTGTTTTCATTATTTTTTATCTTAATTTAATTTTGCAAAAAAAAAAAAATGAGTTTCCGATCTGATTCAACCGATTCCTACTAATTTTCCCGATTCCGGTTCCGATGAAAATTGACAACAATATTTTAATAAAAATTAAAAAATCATTAAATGAAAATAATAATAAATTTTTTTTTTATCTTTCCCTGATAGAAATCTTGACTATGTCCTTGATAATAGTGCATATTAAAAATCTATTCCAAATTCTATTTTTCCTCTATCTTCCACTATACCACCTACAGTCAAACAGATAAGAATTTGGTTTGTGATAAACAGCAATTAAATGAATTTGGTATTATCTACAATGTATCATGAGGGAGATGAATGATGAAGTGATACACAATATCATATAGAGAATGGAAAGATAATATCATTCAGCCCACTTTCCAGAAAAATAGTAGTTCATCAATCATCACTGTTGATTTGTTTTGGATTTAACAACGCATTAAGGGTATGTTTGGATGAACTCTAGAATAGCTAGAATAGCTACAGTTTAGAATAGTAAATAATAATAGCTATTGTTTAAGAACAGTGCTAACTCAAGCTATTCGGAATAGTGAAAAAGTTATTTGGATTGTATATTTGGAATAGAGTTTGGAGGAAATAAATAAAGTAATAATTTATGTGTTATATTAAATATAATACAACATAATATTAATTTAAATATTAAATGTAATATAATATTATTTTAAATATTACATTAGTATTAAATAAAATATTATATTACATATAATATAATATTAGGTTAAATGTTAAATGTAATATAATATTAGGTTAAATGTTAAATGTAATATAATATTAATTTAAATATTAAATGTAATATATATTATTTTAAAAATTAGATTAGTATTAAATAAAATATTAGATTAAATGAGATATAATATTAGTTTAAATATTAAATGTAATATAATATTATTTGAAATATTAAATGTAATATAATATTAGTTTAAATATTAAATGTAATATAATATTATTTTAAAAATTAGATTAGTATTAAATAAAATATTAGATTAAATGTAATATAATATTAGTTTAAATATAATACAATATAATATTAATTTAAATATTAAATGTAATATAATATTATTTTAAATATTAGATTAGTATTAAATAAAATATTAGATTAAATATAATATAATATTAGATTAAATATAATATAATATTAGATTAAATATAATACAATATAATATTAATTTAAATATTAAATGTAATATAATATTAGTTTAAATATTTATTAGTATTAATATTGAAAGCAACAAATGTTATTCCATGTTTTTGTAAGAATAGCGAATAGCTCTATTCTCTCTATTCCGAATAGCTCTATTTCTCGTTTGGATTGTCCTTGTTCCGAATAGCAATGCTATTATAAGAATAGTGCTATTCTTAGTGTATCCAAACGTAGCCTAACATGTAAACACTTGAACTGGCTATTGGACATTCTGGTTGGAACAGAAGTAATCTTAAATTTGATTGGAGCTAGGGGTGTTCAAACGGTCGGTTCGGTTGAAACCGAAGTAAAATGACCAAACCAAACTTTTCTTCGGTTTTCAAATATAGAACCGAACCGAACTGAACCGATTAAACCTATCAACCGATTAAGAACCGAACCGAAACCGAAGTAAATTTCGGTTTGTTTGGTTCAAACTGAAGTAAATTTATTGGTACCATTAATATTAATGAAAAGAACACATTGTCATACACAATAATTGAAGTTTGGTTCGGTTGGGTTCGGTTTAGTTTAATGAAATTATTTTAATACCAATAAAATTAGAGTCAAACCAATATAAACCGGTCAGTTCGGTTTAGTCGGTTTTGAAAAGTCTAAACCGAACCGATCCATTTAAACCGAAATAATTCAAAATTTCAACCGAACCGATCTATTTAAACTGAAAAACCGATCCATTTAAACCGAAATTATCCGGTTCGGTTAAAAACCGAACAAACCAAACCGTTTGAGCACTCCTAATTGGAGCTAGTGTGTTAAAGGATAAGAAAATAATAAAATGGTACTTGCACTATTGGCTATTTGGCTGGCTTTCGCATTTCGTTGTCAAAATGCTCAAGCAAGTACATGGTACACCTTTTTACACCTTTTTGAGTATTGAAATGTTTTCATGTTTTCAAAGCTCTAAAACTAACATTTATGTTCCAAAAGCCATCTAAAGTTACACAAATTATTATTAGAGCAATTTCGTCATGATATACAATTACTGCAAAGCAAATCCGTGTCTCTGAAGAGAGACGAGCAGTTCGTGAAGCTAAATTTTTAAGCAAAAAATGGTTACAAAGTTTTATGTAGGTATAACAATTAATACTATTCATGAGTTGTTTGTTGATATGCTAAAATCTCGCCGATTGTAGATGAACGGTTACCTCCATTTAAGGACAAATGGAGAGGATGTTGATTTGCTCTTCTGCTACGTAAAACACCATGACCTCTCGCACTCGCTCCACTTCATCTCCATTATAAATAGGGAAAGCAACTCGTAATCTCAAAAGCATACCTCAATCCAACAACAAATAGAAAAGTAAAAGGATGGCAATGAGGAACAAAATCCCACCATACCAGTTGCTATCCCTACTAATAATTCTACTATTCAAAATATCTTCTCAAACCCAAGTACCGGCATCAAAACGGCAAACCGACGCACTTAACAAACTCATATTTGATCCAAAAACATTTCACCGCCATGTCAGCGCCTCTCCCGGGGCCGGGCTGATGTCCACCAGCCTCTCCACCTCAGCAGTTTCGAGGGTGTCTTCTCAAATTGGGAACAAAGAGAAAGATAAGATTGAAAAATTGCCGGGGCAGCCGGAGACGGGCGTGAATTTTGATCAGTATGGCGGCTATATAACAGTTGATGCAGAGAAAGGCAGAGCATTTTATTATTATTTTGCCGAGGCGGCAACCAGAGGTGGTGATGGTGCTGCTGCTGCTTCTAAACCTCTCCTCCTCTGGCTTAATGGAGGTAATTTGTTATTTGTTTGTTCATAATTGTGAAATTAAAACATGTTTTTTTTGTCACTTTTCATTTGGACCCTGCCTTTTTCTATATTATATACTTTTTTTTTTGTTTTGATTTGGATTGGACTGATAAACTCCACCTGTTATTTGGATGGTAGAATCAAAATTTGAAAGATTTTATCAAATGGTAAGAAAAATCTACTCTTAAGCAAGCTCAGGCTTCTAGTTATTGCTAGTGCATGCAGACAATGGTTATATATATTTTTTTTAAATCATGTTGTATTCTTAGGTAGAATTAAGTTCTTAATTGGAAAATGATTTGTCACGTTTGAAAAATTTCTCAGAGAAGTCATTCACGTCATGTATAAACAAATATTTAAAGGAGTGAACTATGTTTTGTGAAATTAAGTGTGAACTCTGTTTAAGTTTCAATAAATATTATTAGCACAACACATTTTGCTAAATTGACAAAAAAAAAAAAAATTTCTAGTCAGCCCGTCAATAATATACAATTACATCTCAGAACCATTTTCACTTTAACCGGGGCCACTTGAATATAGTTGGAAACTGACGCGGAAAAGGGTCTAAGCACAATTTAAATAATGTGAGGTGCTCTTTCAAAGATAAATAAACAATGAAGTTTCTTTTTGTTCGCCTTGAGGGTGGTTGAGAAACAACAAGAGTCATTTGAACTATTTTAAGTAATGAACCACTTTATTCGTATATATTATTCTCCACAACAATTGCATGTTCTTGCCTACAATAACATACGCATCATATTAATAAACAAGCAAAGAAAAGGTTTCTAGATAATTAAAGATATTAGTCATGCTCAACACAAAAAACAATTTTCAAGTACATAAATTTTAATTTTTTATTAAATTTTTGGCATTTTGTTGTAACTAACCTGACTAATGTAAATGTTGTCACATGCAAGGACCTGGATGTTCATCTTTGGGGTATGGTGCCATGGAGGAGCTGGGACCTTTCCGTGTAATGAGTGATGGCAAAACTTTGTACCACAACCCATTTTCATGGAACAAAGGTTGGTAATTTTCATGCAAAAAAAAAAAAAAAAAATTTGAAGTTACTGTAGAAAGCATTGACTTCCATCAGAGAGAGGATTACTTACTGTGCTCTGTACTCTCTTATTTATTTTTTTAGTGGCCAATGTTTTATTCCTCGAAAGTCCGGCCGGAGTCGGCTTCTCGTACTCTAACACCACTAAAGATTATTCGCTAAATGGCGATACAAAGACCGCTCAGGACAATGTTGCGTTTTTAGTGAATTGGTTGGAGAGATTCCCAGAGTACAAAGGAAGAGATTTCTACATAGCCGGAGAGAGCTATGCTGGCCACTATGTTCCTCAGCTTGCACACGCAATTCTCGCACACAATCGCCAAACCAAAGGCCAAGATAGCATCAATTTTAAAGGCATCATGGTTGATAATTTTTGTGAAAATGCCATTAAATTATGTCATGAACTCAACACTTGTGAACATTACTAACACATGCACATTTGTGAATGCAAGATTGGCAATGCGGTTATCAATGACGACACCGACAATAGCGGCATGTATGATTTCTTTTGGACGCATGCTCTCATCTCCGACGAGACGATCAATGCGATTCACAAGAACTGCAATTTCTCACTTGATAGTAGCAGCTCCACATGCTCATCTGCGCTCGAAAGTGCAGATTCAGTTTTTGGCAACATTGACATCTATAACATCTATGGTCCATTGTGCACGGCTTCAGGCACAACAAGCCCTCCGAAAACGCCTTCGGTTAGTACTACTCATTCTAAACTCGTCAAATTAGTTTGTTACTGAATAGTTGGGAGATTTTGACTGTTTTATTTCGATTTATGATTTGGGATATATATATATATAGAGATATATATATGCATGAACAGTTTAGACTACAACTCCCATTACACGGTCATTATTTAGACTTGATTTAACATAATTTTCCATTTTAATTTTTGAACACATTTTTTTTCATTTTTTATTTAGCGATATTATTTTAATCATAACATCAAACTTTGTTATGCTAATAAACACCAATGGTAACAAAAATTAAAATGCATCGAGCCAACCAATGAATAACTTTGTCTACAATCTCTCTGTTTCTACCTTTCCGGCAAATCATAAATGTATGAGGATATTAGTGTTACAACGATGGCCTATTTTGCTTTGTGTGCCTTTCCAAATGGCCATTAGTTTGATGTTTTCAGCAATACCATCTTTTGCAATTTGACCTTTTTTTGTGGCACTGTATGCTCTCTTTAGTCCTCTGATAAGATTGCTTACCAACAATTGAGATGCAGGGGACAATTTTCTTTTTAGGAAAGTAACAGAGAACTTTCTGAATGCAACTTCTGACTATTCTTTCTTTGTATTACATAAAATGCCATGTTAATATATATTATGTATATGAAAATCATAAGTTGTATAAAGTGTCTTACAATTTTTTTTTTTATTGATACTCATTCGTTTCATTAGAAGAGAGCTAGATATGACATTTTTTTTGTTTTAAAAAAGACATCTATATATATTGATGTATCTTTTTTGGATTTCATGATGCAGATTGAAAATTTCGATCCATGTAGCGATGATTATGTAGATGCGTATCTAAATACTCCAGAGGTACAGGAAGCAATGCATGCCAATGTCACCAAGCTCAAGCAACCCTGGTCTTCTTGCAGGTACAAACATTTTTGCAAACTTGTAGAATTAGTATTCATCATAACTCTGGATAAAGAAAAACATTTTGGTAGGAATAACCTGAAACAAACCCCTTCTAGGTGCAATTAATTGGTGGTTGATCAAGTCTTGACCAAATGCTTCAGAGTTAGAAATACACATTACTCCCTCCAATAAAAAAAATTCATTGAGAGAAAAAAGAAGAAGAAGAAGACATTGTTCTTTGTTTACATACTAGATGTACCAATGAATTGCACCCAAAAATAGGTATACATAGAAAATGCACACAAATTACATATTGGAAAGAGAACATATTATTCAAGAGGTAATTCATTGCATAAGCCTTAAAAGCTTTACAAGCTTCATGATCAATACAACTCAATCTTTAATTTTACTATTGAGTTCCTTTTGCCTATACAAAATTTGTTACTCCAAGAAGACAGTTTTTAGCTTTAAAATTATATAATGCGCCTACTTAAATTGAAATATGTGACACATTTGTTAATATTTCCTTTTGTATAATCTCAAAAACATATTCTCACTGCCTCTGCAGCTCTGCTCATCAATATTCCTTGTTAGTTGTTACATAATGAGAGTTCTACAAGGCACATTTAAAGAAACAGAGAAAGGGCTATATACATAATATAAGTCAATAAGTGGAGTAGAACTAAGGTGCTCTTAAGCTCACCAAGCCCTTTGTGAGCTTAACTCAAAACCTATCGGATTGACTTCAAACGACATTTTCAAACCGTTAGATGTTCGATCTATATTAAAATGTGCTTGGAGACAAAGATTTTCATTTTTTGAAATTTTTTTACTATTTATTAAGCTTGTTTGAAAACCGCTGTTTTTATTAAATTTCTGGATCATTGAAAAACAGCGGTTTTCAAACCAACTTAATAAATAGTAAAAAAATTCCAAAAAATAATTTTTTTTGTCTCCAAGCACATTTTAATATAGATTGAACATCTAACGGTTTAGAAATGTCGTTTGAAGTCAATCCGATAGGTTTTTGAGTTAAGCTCACAAAGGGCTTGGTGAGCTTAAGAGCACAGGGATATAAACTATACTATATCCTTCTGTTTTTCCCAGAGAAAATATTTTTCTTGTAGAACCACATCCACATGGAAAGGTTCCTATAATTTAATAATCTCTAATTTACTTTCCTCTGTGTACACCTGCTTAGGCAATAACCACCCTGGAATTGGGCCCCTGGAATCCAATAATCAGATTCCTTGAGGGCTCCAGTGACATTATTGCGTAAAGTTTAGTAACCCAACTGCTTTAACAAACTATTATGTGGTCAGGATTCTCTTTGTCAGGTCTCCTACGACGAACGGTGTAGTCTGCTGTCATTAAGATCAATTAAGTTAGAATTAGTGAAGAAATAAATCATTTTCATTCTGGATTATAGTCTTTCTGATCTCATTATATAACTTTATCCCACTTCCTTGAAGTCCATTTTTTTTAATTGTTGGTTCTAAATAATACACTAATTTCCATTTTCTTTGTTTCTTTTATTGAATAAAAAAATAGCATAAGCAGTATTGATGTGTTGTCATGAAAGTGTTTGGAAATTCACATTTGGCTCTTAAGAAAATACAAATTTATCAGGCCAGGGGTCTTAGAAACTCCAATGTTTTAATTAACATGCCAGTCGGTCAATCAATAATAAATTTAACTTTGTTTAATTCAAATAAATCTAATTAAATTGGTTCCTTGGATACATAATAAATAAATAAATAACGAGGGAATCAAATATATATAACAAGAAATTTGCTCCCTTTAACACTAGCTAGCATCCTCTCTCCATTGTACTTGGGACCGATATGACTTTCCACTTAAGCATAGAAAAGGAAAAATAATCTAATAATTAAAGGCCAGATTCCTCACCTAACATACCAACTCACAGAATAGTTAGCAATCCCATCCTGGGTTTAAGGTGATTATGGACAAGCGTGCCAATGCTTACTAAAAACATCATCAATTATCTAGGATTCTAGATGGCAATTACTTGTGAAAAGCTAAGAGGAAACTTTGAGTCTTCATCAAGAAAATTATATTTTACAAGATTAGACAAGGTAGGGAATCAATCAAAATTTCCATGTGGTTGGTCCTTTTCTTTTGGCTGTTTTAGAGAGTAGAGATACAATCATTAAAGTTGTTAGGTTTAGATGAATAATACATAATTCAGTAATGTTTTCCTAGATTTGCTCCGTACTTGTTGGCACTTTTAGAAACCTTTCTGATAGTTTCTTGGATCAGGAATTAGTATTTAGGAATCTCCAAAAGAGCAACATTGTGTCGATCCGCATTTCACTTCGTGAGTTCGGTTCGATGTCTAGTCTAAATTGTCCAATCTGCATTTAAATTTGTGCAGATGATTTAAATTTACGGGGAACTTAAAGTTCGTACTGATCTAAATCCATTTATACAAATCTAAATGCGACCAAGACAGTATAGACCGAGCATCGAGTCAAACTCAGTCTGATGTTCATCATAAACCCTCGCTCACCTACTCAGGGGAAGAACTAGAAATTTTAGATGGGCGTTGAAACGTAAAATGAAAAGTGTGATAGGTGAAAAAAAAGAATTGTCAAAAAAAAATATTATATGGTAAGTGAGATTTGAATTCAAGTCTTCACAACCACAATGTGGAATTATAACCACTAAACTACAATTACACATTTGAAATTTCATGATAAGGCTCATCTATATAAAAACTTATTTTTTTTTATTAAATTTCAATATATATAACTAAAAAAATTATACCATAGAGATGGTTAAGCGCTCTTTGGGTTGCATTAAGATCCGCCCTTGCACCTACCTCTATATAAGGCAGCTTCATGTATACTTTTGGAAAATATCATAAACTCCTGAGAAAGTGAAAAATCTCATTGCAAGTAGTCTTTTCTGGTGAAGTGACCTTATCAATTGATGGCCTACATCAAATTAATTGCACCAGACTTTTAGCATGCAACTATTATATGTAGTGAAGCCACATACAGAGTTTCTGTGAGCAATCAGTGCAAGTTATTTATTATGACCTGTTAACTGATATCCTTCTTCAGTTAGGTACTCGTTATATTTGTCGCTGGTACCTTCTGAAATTGAAATTAACCTGATATGCATGTTCAGTCTTTTGAGGAATAAAATACACTATTTTACCATGTTCAGAAAACTATACATTGTTGTACTGTCACTTTCGATCGAGATGGCGACATCCATCATTGTCAGAAGAGAATTGGCTGCATAATCTGTCTATTTAGGCGGATTACACCATCCTAGAAATTAATAAGCGCTAATTTAGTTCTGAGCTTAGAGGTCTTTTTTGTTCACTTAACCTCTCTTACCAATGAAAGGGAAGGTAAGCTAAGTTGAGAAGCATTTAACTACTATGATTAAGATGTAAGGTTGACAATTGACTGAGATATTTTTGAAAAACAGGACCAAGTTCCAAATGTGTAAAATTTGGTCTATGGCTTATCTGGTATGACCTGAATATGACATGGAAGAAATGAGAAATTAGCACCTTTTCAGTCTAATAAGATAGAAGAACATATTTGGCATGTTAAATTATAATTTTTGTACCATGTATTTGTGGAATATTTTCTTACAAGTTAGCTTATAAAGATTGAACATATCATTTTCATACATGCATGACAGAGATGTAGATGACGGAGATGTAGAAAATTTATATCAGATCTTTTTATTTCTTTAATTTAACAACGCTGTAACACCGTTTTTGCAACAATATGCAGTGATGTTATTTCAAATTGGGTGGATAGCGCTTCAACAGTTTTACCCATCCTAACTGAGCTCCTGTCCAAGGGTATCAGAGTTTGGGTATACAGGTACCAACATAACTCATTTTATTTCATCCATTTCTGTTATTACAACTTACTACTGCTATGCTCTCTGTTTCTTCTCACACAGTGGCACAACATTTTAGTTGCTGGTATAAATTAGTGCGGTGCACTTGCACAGCTATTTAATTGTCAGGAATAAATGAGGACCAGCCTTTAGTGTAGCGACTAAAGTAATGTTTTTCGTATAAGAGGTTATGGATTAAAAGAATTCATTGTGACTTGATTTTATCTTTATATAAAGAAAAATAAGAAATTACTATATGACTCCCTCAGGTAAATAAGTTAAGATTCAAACAATCTGAAACATGGAAAAGAAATCAGTAAATATTTTTTTTTTTTTTTTTTTGGGAAACATTCTTGTATTTGTTGTGTTTTGAAAAAGATGGATCACATTTTTTTTCTGGTTTCATCACTCATGTTTTTAGGATAGCTTCAGTAGGATATTAGATGAACCTGTGCGTGCGCGTTTTTTTTTTTCTGGATTTTATCCTTTTTTCTGTAAAACATACAAACAACTTAATCCAATCTGGATAAATATTAATTACAGTGGAGATGTTGATGGCCGCGTCCCAGTTACATCAACGAGATATTCTCTAAATCAACTCCAGCTTCCTGTCAAGATTCCTTGGGGCGCTTGGTACCTAAACAATGAGGTTCTCTCTCCCTCTAAATATTTTGTTATCCAGACAATCAAAATATTTAAATGAAAATTCTGAAATGCTGACTTCGGTGCTTTTCTGACACACCAAATATCCATAATAAATCAACAGAAATAATGCAGAATGTAAACACAGTAATTTCCTGACTAAAAATGTCCAGAAATCCAAATTACAGCTTCATATTTTTTCTGTCTCAAATTTAACAGCTCGGATTGTTACTATTTTCGCCATTATATGTCTCAAATTGAATGTAAATTTTCACTGACAGATACATGTATAAATTTTGTTTGGTGAACAGGTAGGTGGATATAGCACAACATATGAAGGCAATCTGACACTAGTGACAGTGAGAGGAGCAGGACATGAGGTGCCCAGTTACCAACCTGCTAGAGGCCTTTCACTTGTACAATATTTTCTTGAAGGAAAACAACTTCCAGCAAATTGAAAGCCATTTCTCTCAATTCATACAAGTGTAATCAGAATTCAAGAAAAAATAATAAAAGAGCATCCAATAGTTTTCTGTAATCCATACATTGCCTATTTTTTTTAAAACTTATAGCGAATTATTTTTTTGATAAATACTGGTATGCATGTTGTTACTGTACGATTGAGTGAAGATGTATCGCAATAGCGTCAAAACTTGTGAATTGCCATTTTTAACCTTAGCAATTAAAATTTCAGCAAGTTTAAACTGATAATGCTAATAGTGAGATGATATATTCCTTTTTAGCAGCAGTTTGACTAATTGTTCTGTACTTGAGTTATATAAATGTTCTTTCTGTATTCAACAAATTATACTGTGAAGCTCTTTCTGCACTAGAGTTATCTTTATGTATTCATTAAATCAACAAAAGTTCCAACATCTATTGTTCTGTTATAAAGAATTTAAAAAATATAAAATGATTACTATTCATAGTCTAATTTTAGGAAGCAGTTATAATGCAGAAAAATCAATTAACCTAAAAAATTATATAAAAACTTTAGACATTAAAATTCATCTTCTTCTTTTTTTGAGTAAAGTTAGAGGTCAAACCAACCAGCTGTTTAATATCCACAAGGGTCAAGGGATCCCTATCCGAGTTTAGAATTATTAGAGCATTTTTATCTTTATAATAGTAAAATATGAGTTTTCTTTTTCATATCAGCAACTACAACAATTTTTTTGATTAATTTTAAATCATTTTTATTATTGAAACTTATTTTAACCTTTAGTCAGTAAAATCTATTACATATTTTAATGTACTTTTATGAATTTTGCGATTGAGATGAAGACGCTGGCGTGGAAAAAAAATGATTAAATGAGGTTCAAGGAAGCTACCGGAAGTCGATATTTTAGGGACACCCACCACTAGTTAAAATTTTAAATAATTTGTTCCTCGGATTAAGCAAAGCTAGCCACAAAAGAATGCATTATTTAATTAGTTGGGCCTAGTGAAATTTCGCACATTAAGCCCAGTTAATATCGTGGTTTAATTGGGCTTCTTACAATTTTGTTTATTTACAAACTCTGGTACCGCTACTATGACGGCCCAGTCTGTGAATCAGGCAATGCAAAACCATCAGGAGGGCCTTCTGGTCGTAGCCGTTGACGCACGTCAAGATTGCCGCCCACCTGATCAAATACCGTGTCTATCGTACACCCCGAAATTAAAATATCATAATTGATGAAATAAATTTAAATTGGATAGACACGGTGTCTATCGTCCGGACGAACTTTAAAAGTTGACGATGATAGACACGGACTTTAGAAGTTCCCAAGTCCCACCAATTATGAGACACCGTGTCTATGAACTTTTAAATAAGGTAGATGATCGTACATCCGAATTACACTTTTAATTTATAAGGTAAATTAAAGTTCCTAAAATATATGAGAATGAAGGGTTTAAACAAAGGATTACAAATCTCTTTTGAGATGAGCTTTGGTGTCATTTTCCTCTGTACGTTGAACACGTCACTGTTAAAACTTAAAAGCTCAGAAATCTCCACATTGGCTAAAATATCTCCACCGCGCAATGCTATTCACAATCTCCACCTTGCCTCAACATCTCTCCCTTTCCCTGTTTGGAAAAAGACTGTTACTACTTTTTAAATTTGAATTTCTGAAAATGCTACGTCGGAATAAGAGAGGCAATCTCTTTTTCTTATCCAAATTTGATCACCTCTCTCCTGTTTCTCTAAGTCTAAGCCTGGGAAATCACAGCAAACCAATAGGAAGCTGAGTCTGGCCGATCACAATCCTTGAATGGCCCCACCAAAGTACTCACCGACGCAGCCATATCCAAGAATAGTATTTTGCATTAATGCCCCTACGGAAGCTATTTATGATAACAACCCTATAAAATTACAATTTGTATATTCACTCGTAAATTGATGATTCTGTAAAAATAAAGAAACAACCACCTGATGCATTATTCGTTTATAGCGACCTTTTTTGTAATATTAAGCCAAAAATAATTATTTTATATTATTATAGAGTTAATGTTGTGACAATAATTGTGAAAATTTACAGCAATAAATATTTGCATTGAGTAGTTTCTTTACCTACCCACCTCTACTTTTATCAATAATGTCCAGTATGCTTTTTATTTTATACCACAAAAACATCTAAGGTGTCATTTTATACTTTTATGAGAATATCTATTAAAAATAACTCAAAACATGTAAATTAATAAATGAATAAGATAATATAGTTCAATTAGAACTTTGCAAGATCTTTTTTGTTGTTGCAATTATTGACACTTTAAAAAGTATACTATCAAGAAATAAGTCTATTATTCAAATTATAAATTCCTAGGACAAATATGCAAAAATTCAAATTAAAAGGCCACACTCCCAGTCTCAATTTCGCTTTTTAGCAAAATCTCTCCCTTTCCACAGGCCACGTGTCTCGCCATGGCACCACCAGCATTTCTAGGCCTCAATGGCCTCAATTCCTCCCTTTTTCCCTCCTCCACACACCACACAAACCCCTCACTGCTCAAAACTAAACTATACATTCTCATACCTTGCTCCTCTCCTATCTTCAGTGCAGCCAGCATCCAAGGGTGGGTTACCAAGGTAAACAATGTCATCTCTAGTTTCAACCCAATTCGCACTCAACCCCTGTTCGAAGAAACTAGACCAGCTTACCCTTCTACACACATTCCTTCCAAGGAGATCAGGCCGGGTTGCGAGACCCATTTCCATCCGGTGTGCGGCTATAACAGGAAACGGGCTTTTCACTCAGACAAAACCCGAGGTCCGCCGGATAGTACCAGACCCAAGGGAGCCCACAGGACTCCCACGTGTCAAGGTGGTTTATGTGGTGCTTGAGGCACAGTACCAGTCATCCCTATCAGAGGCAGTGCGTACACTAAATGCAGACCGCCGGTACGCTTCTTACGAGGTTGTCGGGTACCTTGTCGAAGAGTTGAGGGATGAGGAGACCTATAAGGCATTTTGCAAGGATTTGGAGAATGCAAATATATTCATTGGCTCTCTGATTTTTGTAGAAGAGCTAGCACTCAAGGTAATTTCACAAACTTTTTCAATTTTTGGGTTGGTTTCCAAACAATTGATTTTTCCTAACCAAATAAAAAAGTGTCGACCGAGCCAAAATGGAACCATACAAACCGAAACTTAATTCGGATTATAAGGATAAGCCTAATACACTGCAAAACCTTTAGAACTTCTATAACTTATTCAAATTTCTCTACTTAAAAAAAAAACTTATTCAGTTTCACCTTGCTCTCTAACATTCAGTTAAAAAGATTATTACAACATGTAAGTATAATAATTAATAATTAAAGGAATGCATTCAAAGGTGAATTTTTTTTAGAAAAAAAAAAGAATAAGAAAAGCAAACAAAAATTCTAGCTTCAAATTGGTAAAGATAAAATCTTGGTTAAAATTAATGAAGCCATTACAATTGAAATTTTTTGTGCGTATACTATTGATTGATAAACCAGCCTTATTTATTCAATGTACAATTAAACAAAAAGTTGACTACTGGGAAAATAAGCAGTTACAGTGCCAGGTTCTGTAGATATAAAACAGCATCCCATTCACAGACAAATCCAAAATAAAGCAAGAATAACCCTGTATGCAAACCCCCTTGTAGCTAGGCTCCTGGTAAGAAAACAAAACCAAAAGTCGGAGAAGAAAGGAAGGAAAAAATGAATGAAGAGCCAGCTTCTAACTTTTTTCAACACAAGGAAATGCCAAAAAAAATAAAATAATAATAATAAAATAATAAAATAATAAAATAATAAAATAATAAAATAAAAGTAGAAGTATGCATACAAGGAGAGAAATTTAAAACCAAGAGCTCTTTTTTCTGAAAAACCCTGGATGGAAAATAAGAAAGACACATGCATCTTCGAATGATTTATGCTCACGATGAAATTCTAAGAGGACACCTGTTTCAATTAATTTTGTTGGTTGGGTGCATGCCGTTTGAGAAAAAACAGAAGCGAATTAAATATAGAGAACCTAATAACATCAATCCTTCAACCGAACTGTTGTATTCAGGATTCATCGATTCAGTTTAAAACCAAGTAAATCAGATGAAGACCCTAGTACCTTGCATATGAGATAAATCAAATTTAAATGCTTTTGTATTTCCCTAGCCTTTTTTTGCAACTGGGTTATATATTGAGTGGAAAATAAGGTGCTGAGCTTAT
Organism: Carex kokanica; assembly: GCA_025461125.1. NCBI lineage: Eukaryota > Viridiplantae > Streptophyta > Magnoliopsida > Poales > Cyperaceae > Carex > Carex kokanica. Next base: position 146,452 of record JAJGRX010001122.1, on the reverse strand, counting down.
TTCTTCATAATCCTAACCTGATAGAAATGTGATTTTACTATTTTACTCACTTAAGCGCTGAAAAATTTCATTATTTGCATGAAAACAGGTCAAGGAAGCAGTTGAAAAGGAGCGGGACCGCATGGATGCTGTACTGGTATTCCCATCAATGCCAGAAGTAATGCGATTAAACAAACTTGGTACCTTCAGCATGTCACAATTAGGTCAATCCAAGAGCCCCTTCTTCCAGCTTTTTAAGCGCAAGAAGCAATCAGCCGGTTTTGCCGAGAGCATGCTCAAGCTGGTACGGACTCTGCCAAAAGTGCTTAAGTACCTACCAAGTGATAAAGCTCAAGATGCTCGGTTGTTCATACTTAGTCTCCAGTTCTGGCTGGGTGGGTCCCCTGACAATTTGCAAAACTTCCTCAAGATGATCTCGGGTTCCTACGTACCAGCACTCAAGGGCGTCAAAATTGACTATGCTGATCCGGTATTGTATCTGGACAGTGGTATATGGCATCCACTGGCACCCATGATGTATGAAGATGTAAAGGAGTATTTGAACTGGTACGGCACGAGAAAAGACCTGAATGATAATGTAAAGAATGCCAATGCACCGATTATTGGGTTGGTGTTGCAGAGGAGTCATATTGTCACTGGAGATGACGCTCATTATGTGGCTGTGATAATGGAATTGGAGGCACGTGGTGCGAAAGTTATTCCGATATTTGCTGGCGGATTGGATTTCTCAGGACCCACAGAGAGGTACTCTTTGTGATTGATTGGGTTTCACCTTGTAATTAGCTCCAGTGTCTCAGTTTTGGCAGTGCGTACCACGTATCATGTTTGACCGTTTTTTCTTTACCCTTCCCATAGCTTCATTTTAAATTGTGCAATTGTGGCAGGTATACTTAAATTTATTGGTATGCATTAGCACAGCTCAAGTTGATTCAAGGTCAACATAAATTGAGGTTCAGTTGCAAAAACAAGTGCTAATTGAGAATGACTTATGCCCAATTCAAACTCAATAGTCTTTAAGATCGAATGTTTTTTCTTATTGACAATTTAGGATGCCAGTAGTCAGTTTACTGTAGCACTTAAAAATAATTAAACTATAGTGATTGATTTTAGAGTCCTTCTGTCTGTTTGTGTTCAATTCCGACTGAAACATTTGCAATTGCAGATACCTGAGAGACCCCATCACTGGCAAGCCATTTGTACACGCAGTAGTCTCACTTACTGGTTTTGCCCTTGTTGGTGGGCCAGCACGACAGGACCACCCAAGGGCAATTGAGGCATTGAGAAAATTGGATGTGCCATACATAGTCGCACTCCCGCTAGTTTTCCAGACCACAGAGGAGTGGCTGATAAGCACCCTTGGATTGCACCCTATACAAGTAGCATTGCAAGTTGCTTTACCAGAATTGGATGGTGGTATGGAGCCAATTGTCTTCTCTGGCCGTGATGCAAGAACAGGTATGGATTATTTTCACTTAAAACAAATATTCAAATTTTTTTATTTGAAAGATTGGTTTTCACTGAGGTCTTTGGTGTCCGAGAAGTTGTTACAATACAAGTCCGAAAGTCGTGTAAAGATTATGACTACCTATTCTGGTATAATACCAACTAGTCTGGTACTGCAACTTCTTGATGTATATTTTTATATATTTAATTTTTAAAATTTTCGTGATACTGTTAACTTTGTGATCTTAAGCTAATATGTGCCCTTCTGTTCCTCACAGGAAAATCTCATGCATTACATAAGAGAGTGGAGCAGCTATGTACTAGGGCTATTAGATGGGCAGATTTGAAGAGAAAAACAAAGGTAATAATACAAATTTACAATTTCTTTCAATTTATCACATATCTCTTGGGGGACACATTTATGGGCAGTGATTGTGTGAATGTCCTTGAGATAAAGATTGATAAACTAATAATTATTTTTTGGTGCTTGTAACAGACAGAGAAGAAATTGGCAATTACAGTCTTTAGCTTCCCACCTGACAAGGGCAATGTCGGAACAGCTGCATACCTCAATGTGTTCTCTTCCATTTACGCAGTTCTCAAGGATCTTAAAAAGGATGGGTATGTGTCTTGTGACCTTTCAATTTTAATAATTTCATACTAAACGCAATATTGGATGGTTAATAACCTGTAATGCTCGTGACCAGGATGAATTGCCTAAAAATATGTAGTCTGTGTAAGAAAATGATCGGTTTCTGAGGAAATATGGTTCATTTCTCTATTTGCGATGCATAGACAGTGGCATTTAGGCAGGTTACATATTTTGCTCTCAAAACTGACCAATTACAAGACTAAATGTTTATCTTAAACATGTTACATATATATATTCTTTATTAAAAGAGTAAAATGGGTACTTTATAAATTTAAAAGGAGTTTTATAGAAAAGTCAATAAATTGAGTAATTTGTGAGTTTTTGAAATTTAAAAGGGTAAATATGATATTATGAATTTTAGAGGGGGATTACGTAATTTCGAAGTTTTTGAGGGGTATACATGAAATTCCCCCCTTAATCCATGATGATACTGACGATCTGACCTAATGACAGGTACAATGTGGAGGGTCTCCCTGACACTGCTGTAGCACTGATTGAGGACGTGATTCACGACAAGGAGGCCAAATTCAGCAGTCCCAATCTGAACGTGGCATACAAAATGGGTGTGCGTGAGTACCAGTCCCTAACCCCATATGCACAACTCCTAGAGGAGAACTGGGGCAAGCCACCTGGCAACCTCAACTCAGATGGTGAGAGCCTTCTGGTATATGGAAAACAGTATGGAAATGTATTTATAGGGGTTCAGCCAACCTTTGGGTACGAAGGAGATCCGATGCGACTCCTCTTTTCTAAATCAGCGAGCCCACACCACGGCTTTGCAGCTTATTATACATTTGTGGAGAAGATTTTTGGTGCTGATGCAGTGCTTCATTTCGGGACCCATGGGTCATTGGAGTTCATGCCAGGAAAGCAGGTAATCTAGTTTTTCATGGTTAATTTTGCTACAGAAATTTATTAATAAATAAGTGTTTTTTATTATTATTGATACACCTAAAGTTTTATATTATGGCTGAGTGCAATAACTTAGTACAACAAAATAATAGAAGCGGTTTAATGATTCGAGCATCTTGACAATGAGGAACTTCTTTAATTAACAAGAAATACACCTTCGACCATTTATTGACAGCATAGGGACCAATTACCCTTCCATTTTGTATTTTCTCACGGTTACCAAATTTTATTTTCAAACGGTGCAGGTCGGTATGAGTGATGTATGCTACCCAGACAGCTTGATTGGAAACATACCAAATATTTACTATTATGCCGCGAACAACCCGTCAGAGGCAACTGTTGCGAAGAGGCGTAGCTACGCAAACACTATAAGCTACCTGACACCACCAGCAGAGAATGCTGGGTTGTACAAGGGGCTCAAGCAGCTAGCAGAGCTCATCTCCTCGTATCAGTCACTGAAGGATACAGGGCGAGGCCCACAGATCGTCAGCTCAATTATCAGTACCGCGAGACAGTGCAATTTGGACAAGGACGTGAGCTTGCCTGATGACGGAGTTGAGCTCACAACAGAGGAAAGGGATTTGGTTGTTGGGAAGGTATATGCAAAGATCATGGAGATCGAGTCGAGGCTCCTGCCATGTGGGCTCCATGTGATCGGTGAGCCACCGACTGCACTTGAGGCAGTGGCAACTTTAGTAAACATCGCAGCTTTGGACCGGCCAGAGGAGGGTATCTATTCTCTTCCCGGTATATTGGCTCAGACAGTTGGGCGGAACATTGAGGATGTATATAGAGGAAGCGACAAAGGTACTGTATTAACTACATATATAACTCCGAAACCAATCAATCAAAAGAAAAGGTCACTGTATTCCATTTCCATATCTAATGTGACAATAAATTAATTTCATGGCAGGTATACTGGCTGATGTGGAGCTCCTCCGACAAATTACAGAGGCCTCACGTGGTGCCATCACCGCCTTTGTTAATCGAGCTACAAACAAAAAAGGTCAAGTGGTGGATGTAGCTGGAAAGCTCACATCCATTCTTGGTTTCGGGCTGTCAGAGCCATGGGTCCAGTACCTCTCCCAAACAAAGTTCATCAGAGCCGACCGAGAAAAGCTTCGAACCCTTTTCGAGTTCCTTGCCAAGTGCTTGAAGCTTATTGTTATGGATAATGAAGTAGGGAGCTTGAAACTCGCACTTGAAGGGAGCTATGTGGAACCAGGACCAGGTGGGGACCCAATCCGTAACCCGAAGGTCTTGCCAACCGGGAAGAACATACATGCATTGGACCCGCAATCGATTCCGACCGCGGCAGCCCTGCAAAGTGCAAAAGTGGTGGTTGATCGGTTGGTGGAGAGACAGAAGGCAGAGAATGGTGGGAAGTATCCTGAAACTGTAGCTCTAGTGTTGTGGGGCACAGATAACATAAAGACATATGGTGAGTCACTTGCACAAGTGTTATGGATGATTGGCGTGCGGCCAGTTGCAGATACCTTTGGTCGAGTCAACCGTGTCGAACCTGTTAGCCTTGAGGAGCTTGGCCGGCCTCGGATTGATGTCGTTGTCAACTGCTCTGGCGTCTTCAGAGATCTTTTCATCAATCAGGTATTGTATGGGAAAATGAAATCAATAATAAATAGTTATACAACAATGAATAAAAAGTTAAATTTTTTTCTTTGCAATAATGATTTCTCACAGTATAATAAAAAGTAGCATGCAAAAATTTTAGTGAAAGAATTATACTTCAACATGAAGCTAATTCGAAACTTTCCATCTCTCGAGTCTTAAGTTGCCCACGGATCTAACTATTTTAATTTTAATAGTGGTAAACCTCAACTAATACAACTATGAAATGCTATGATGAAAAAGACAGGACTTCAGCTATAGCTCATTTCTGTTATCTCCATAGTGTCACAATCTCTGCATAATTGACATTAGAGACAAAATATTTTAGAGAAGTAAAATAATCGAAAATAGATGTGCACCGAACTGATTGTAGCTGCTTGATGGCCTGTGCAGGTGAACCTTCTAGACCGGGCTGTGAAGATGGTTGCCGAGCTCGATGAACCTGAAGAGCTAAACTTTGTGCGCAAACACGCACTACAGCAAGCAAAAGAACTTAATGTCCCGCTTCGTGAGGCTGCGACACGTGTCTTCTCCAATGCTTCTGGTTCCTACTCATCAAATGTGAACCTAGCAGTCGAGAACTCTTCATGGAATGATGAAAAGCAATTGCAAGACATGTATTTGAGTCGTAAATCATTTGCATTTGACTGCGATGCACCAGGTGTTGGCATGATGGAGAAGAGGAAGGTGTTTGAAATGGCACTGAGCACAGCAGACGCCACATTCCAAAACTTGGATTCATCTGAGATCTCATTGACAGATGTGAGCCATTATTTCGATTCTGACCCAACAAATTTGGTTCAATCACTACGCAAGGATGGAAAGAAGCCTAGTGCCTACATTGCGGATACAACTACTGCTAACGCACAGGTACATCTAATTATTATTTTGAAATTCCTTAATAGTGGCACAATTTGTTTTTAACAATTCTGCCTGTTATAGCAAATTTGGTGTTTAAATCAAAAAAAAAAAAAAGTTAAAAAACCCAAATTGTGCATTTAACCAAGAATACTGGTAATATATATTTAATGCTCCATATGAAAATCTAACCTATTATATAAATGGGCAGGTGCGTACTCTATCTGAAACAGTAAGGCTGGATGCCCGAACAAAGCTCCTGAACCCGAAATGGTACGAGGGAATGATGTCGAGCGGTTACGAAGGAGTGCGCGAGATCGAGAAACGGCTGACTAATACAGTGGGGTGGAGCGCCACGTCAGGCCAGGTCGACAACTGGGTCTATGAGGAGGCAAACACGACATTTATCGAGGATGAGCAAATGCGCAAGCGCCTGCTGGAAACCAATCCCAACTCCTTTCGCAAACTGGTACAGACCTTCCTCGAGGCAAGTGGCAGGGGATACTGGGAAACCACCGAGGAGAATCTCGAGCGCCTGCGCCAACTGTACTCAGAGGTCGAAGACAAAATTGAAGGCATTGACCGATGAATTACATCATCATCATGAGTTATATGCATAGATTGGATAGATGGATCGTGGATCCAACTGTACAACTTTTTTTTTTTTTTTTTTTTGCTGATTTTGTGTTGTATTATACCACGTATACACATGTAAGGACTTTTTGGGGAGAATTGTACCCTGAGTCGTGAATGAAGAAAATTGGTTATTTTTCTTTTTCCCAATTACAATGTTTTTTTTTGTGTGGGTCAATTATGCGATTTAAATGGTGGAGAAACATTACACCACCCGGACTCACTTTCCTTGTAACGAATTAAAGATTAGAAGGCCAATGGCCTGTGACCAATGGAGGCAATGGTGCAAAAGATCTCCATTTCGACACGGACTGGAGAGGATAGAACGGAGGACGGGAGGGGAGACCTATATAACGAAAAGTAAAAACTACGACACTGGCCCGATGTTGACTAGTCCTGGCAAATGGTGCCAACTAACACATTCCATTTTACTGTCTCTGTCTGTGTATCAATTGCTATTGCGAGTGACTAAGCAGCTCTTTCAACTTTCAAGCACTCTAAAACAGATTGCTACAGGAATAATGATTTACCAACAAAGCACAAGATATCCCACCATGTCAGAGTCCCACCTTACAGAACCACCATCTCCCGCTTCCCTATCTTTATCTGTGTAGCTATACGTACCGGGTCATAGTAACCAGATTCGCGATTTATTCGGTTTTGAGCGAATGGCGGATCAAACTGCAAATTAAACGGTTAGTTCGCGAATTAATCGCGAATTTTACAAATTCTCCGTATTATTCATGATTTTTTCGGAAAAATTCGTCACTCCGTCATTTCTCTTTCTGAGTCGCTTCGCTGAGTTCGCTCCGCTGTTTCTCTTCGACTCAAAAATCCTAGTTTCTGAAATCTACGACTCTCTGAGAGAGTGAGACTAGAACGACGAGAAGAAATCAAGAAAGCGGCACTTAGTGGCCGCTAAGAGGTAACATCTCTCATTCTCTTTTGATTTTTTCTATTTGAGATAAAACTGTGCATTTGTCCTTTTCTTAGGTACCTCACTATTTTAGCAAGAATTCAAATTTACCTACTGGCAGTTGCTAGTTTGCTATTGCTTTCATTAAACAAAGTCCTTCAGCTCTTCTGAATCACTTTCATTAAAGAAACTTTATGCTCACTAAAATGTTATTCTAGTGGAGTAAATGTAACGGAGTATAATGTAATTCCAATGATGTCATACATTTATATTGATTTTTTTATAATACCTTGTTGTGTTCCAATTTTCTTAAATCTAATTCCAATTGAAGTGAGGTGATATATTTATATAGATTTCTGATAATACCTTGTCGTGTTCAAAGTTTCTTAAAGAATTCTAAACACGGGACTGTTTAATTCTCAAAATTGCAGCCAAATAGTGCTTCATTTGTTATAATTTTGTTTATTTCTTGCCAAGCACTACTGTCTCTTTTTTTTATTGGAATACTTAAATAATAAAGATATTACAACATAATTGACAGGTATGTTACAGAATCTTACCCAAATGTCACATTGTAGCATTGGCAGGTCTTGTTACAGAATTACCAGTAACTTTGTTATACTGTAAAACATCATTAACAACATAGCCCACAGTAGAGCTACCATCCCCGTAACAGTCTCAATGTAGTTATGTTTCAAAAATGTAACGTCTAATTTGTTTTCTCTTTTGTAGAGATGCCAAGAGAAAAAGATGAACTCTATGAGTATATTTCAAGGGAGACCAGCAAGGTGTACGTTGCACCTTCTGTGATATAAAGAAAATAATAATAAGGAATAAAACCAGGGACCTAAATGTGAATTTTACACTTCTAGTTATCTGACAAGTTGAATTTCTTGCATATCTATGAATTCGCAGTGTTAATATTGTTTTTAAGTTAGATGGTATAAAACCCTAGAAAAAAAACCTATATTATTGTCAAGTGTAAAAACCAAAACCAAAACCATATATTGACACTAAGAAATGGTGGTACCAAGCAGTACCGGTCCAGTACTGGTGAACCTTGAAACGAGTGGGGGAGGATTCTGGTCTGCACCTTGATGAGGCAAACAACAATACTGGTACATTACTGGTACGAAGATGAAGCACATGGACTGTACCATACTGCTACATGTGATTATTGATACGGAAAGAGAGAGACACAGAACTTGCAGTTGGAGGATTTAAGCTTCATCTTTTTTTTTTTTCAATTATAAAATTAAGGCATTCCACTTTGTTTTGTTCAACTTCTTGCTTTCCTTTTAATATTTGTTTCAGTTTCCTTTTTAAGCTCAAATGTTTTGAGCAATTTAAATTAAATTTTCTCTTTTCAAATCCAGTGGATACAAACTTTATAACCGCAATTTATAAATGAAATATGGGCATGATCCTTATTTTTCCTTTAAAAAAAGTTCTTGATGTGGGAGTAACTGTACCAGTGCACCAATACCTTAACAGCCCTGTACCGGTTCAAGATAGTGAAAATCACCAAAATTTGCAAAACTGATAAATGTGTCAGTGAACCAAAAAGAACGAAATAAAGAATTGTATATAGAATTTGATAGAAATTAAACTAAGTCATGAAATTAATGAGACTCACAGAGTAGAACTAAATAAATATGACTATGCTAAATTTTCTATTTTTACACTAACAAAAAATTAAAATGATTAAACAATCTCATATTTTTGCTTTTTACAATTTCAGTATTTTAATATATTATTTGGTTTGTACAAAAATAAATTATTCCCGAATTATATCGAATTATTTCTAAATCACAAAATTTTAACCCGCCCAACCTTTTCCGAATCACTGAGTTGTCATTACTCATCGCTCATAAACTCGCTACACAAAAGACTTCAATGATACAACCGCGAGAAATTTGCACCTAATTCTCTTTCCGAGCCACGGCCTCAAAACCACACAATCAAAGTGATAACCAACTCTCTCTTTCTCTCTCTCTCTGATCAAAGATGGAGAGAGTGAGAAACAATGAAGAGGAGGAAGAAGAGGATGTCGCTATGAGTGGCCAACAGAGGGGTGGGGGTTGTAATTACGGTGATGCTTTGTATTGGGATGCGCGGTACCTGGAGGAAGGAGGAGCTGCATTTGATTGGTACCAGCGGTACGCGGCGCTCCGCCCGTTCGTGCGCAAGTTCGTACAAACCTCTTCTCGTGTTCTTATGGTTGGCTGTGGCAGCGCTCGTAATTACTCTCTCTCTTTTTCTGAAATGATCTCTCTCTCTCTCTAGTTTGGTCTAATATGCTTGCCACTTTCCTCCTCCTCCTTTTGCTTGAAGTTGGTTGAAATCAGTGGGTTATCCTTCAGCTTTGAATTGTTTGATTGATGAACTTAGTTCTTTCCAATAGTTAAGTCCTCTTTTCTATTCTGTAGCAATTCTAAAATTGAAACATACTATAAAGTCTAAGATTTATTAGAAAAGAAGGCCAGTTTCGTACCAGCATCTGTACATGTGACATACCCTTTGACACCGACTTTATGTCTTTCTTTCCTCTTCCCTTCTTGTTAAGTTGCTTAACTGAGGTCTCAATAACGGAATCAGAGTAGGTCCGATGCCCATCGGACCTACCTTGGTTCGATGGGTGTGATGACCATTCGATCTACATCAAGATTCGTGTGATCTGTATCAATTTTCCGTGCGCATAGATCTTGATGCTAATCGTACGGTCCTAAAGCTAATTGAACCTAAATGTAGGTCCGATGCCCATCGGACCTACTCCTATCTCCTCAATAACAAAGTTTTTCATGTTATTTTTTTCATATGAAGCTCCACCGACCTCAAAATAAAATAAAATAAATAAAACTAATATTTTACAATTTTCCTTTGATTTCCAGTGATGTCAGAAGATATGATAAAAGACGGGTATGCAGAGATAATGAATATCGATATCTCAGCCATTGTTATAGAGATGATGAAGCGCAAATATGCTGTTGTTCGGCAGCTTAAATGTAACACTCTTATTTTTTCACCAAGGCAACCATCAAATTTTATTTGGACTTTTTACCTTGTCAGTGGGGTACCATACTAGTTTACTAAATTTAACCCCTATTCTTTATTAGCCTTTCTTATGCAATTGCACAGTTTTATGGTAAAGGTTTATTTAATTATATTGAGACTGAGATTGTACTGTTGAAATTTGCTTGATTGTTAATTGTATAATTGAACTTTAAGTTCGTTGCTCTTAATTTGGCTCAAATATGAAAGTCATGCTTTTTGAGACATTACTACGCTGAACAGAAGATTTGTCCCCAAGCGGAAGATTTGATTGAGGTATTATGAAACATTGAGAGTTTAATTGAGGTTAAATCATGTTGAACTTCAGCTTACGTCATGCTTGCACTTACATGTGCAAGTTAAAGCAAATGTTGATTGTACTGAAATTGTGAGGAACCTCTGTCACATTACAGTTGGATCATTTATACATTTCATTTTATTTATTGTTGTCTCTAGACAGTAAATTGACTATGGTTTTGGTGTGAGCTATACAGATATGCAAATGGATGTTAGAGATATGAGCTTTTTCTCTGACGAATCGTTTGATTGTGTAATTGATAAAGGTGTGTATGTGTGCACTTATCTCTGACTCTCAATTTGGTACCAGTCAAAATTTCTTTGGTTATGAAAGATAAACTGAAATGAAATAGAGTAATAAAAGAAAGGAGGGTTCAAATGCCTCATCATGCCTCACATCTTATATCTCCGTTTTCAAAGTCTAAAGAGTCGATCCGAACCGCTAAACACGATATCCATATTAAAATATGCTTGGACACCATATTTTATATTTTTTCGAAAATTTTCTACTATTGTTTTAGATAGGTGCAATATCACTGTTTCTGGACCAGCCAAATACACAGATTTTACACCTTTCTAAAAAAATAGTAGGAATTTTCCAAAAAATATAAAATTTGGCGTCCAAGCATATTTTAATATGAATATCATGTTGAGCTGTTCGGATCGACTCTTTGAACTTTGAAAACGGAAATAAATATAAGATGTTAGGCATAATGAGGCATGAAAGACATGAGGCATTTGAACCTTCCTCATAAAAGAATATCATAATAAGTAACAGAAGTGCTGGCATTAATTTTTGAAAAAATATGGATTCATCCTGTTTTGTTATTATCAACAGTGTTAGCACAAAACTTATCTGGAATGGTACTGGATTGATTCTGTGGCCTATATTTTTGGTGGGAAGCTAAATGTTTCCAAGAGAACATAGAAAATAAATAAATAAATAAATAATATAAGGTGGTTACCAGCAGCATAATAATAAGATTCTGTACCAGACAACAGCAGTACTGGTATGAAAATGCCATATAACTGTTCTCACTATTCTTATATGTTAACTAATTTTTATCTTATTATTTCCTTAGGGACACTGGATTCTCTGATGGTAAGTTAATTTGAGTCCGTTAACATTCCATTAATTAACTTTTAAGTTTTCCGTTATTTAATTAAAACTTGTGTTGTGTGTAGTGTGGCCCAGATGCTCCTCTCAGTGCTGCTCAAATGATACAAGAAGTGAACAGGCAGGTTAATTTATTTATAACTTCTACATAATCATTCGATTTAGGAGGCATTTTCTTATGCAACCTGAAGAGTCCAGCAAGTCCCTAGGAAAAAGTATTAAAAAAATTTGAAAATTGTTCCATTTTTGACGCTCATAATTACAATCCAATAATTATTATGTGACCATTCTATTGATGTCACAATTTGATATTGTACTTTGACCCCCATTTAGAAATTTTCTGGCTCTGCCCCTTCCCCTCTCCCAACTCTCTCTGTAATAAATCATGAAAATTGAAAGTGTAATTTGGTCAATTCCAAAAAAGTTGGAGAAAACAGTTTCATATTTCACATCACTTGGAGAATATGCAATTTTTTTTGTTCTACTGGAGTATTTGAGATTTTTTGGGGCTGTAAGATCAAAGTGAAGAATTTGTTTACTTTAAAATTGAACCAATATTTTTTACTATAGTAACAGGCTTTAATTTTCTCTAATTTTAGGCTGCTTAAACCAGGAGGCATATTTATTTTGGTAAGGACATTTGTGACCTAACTCTCAAATTCTGAAAGCTATGTACTCCTTGATATTGCCATGTTAATTGTGCATCTTTGTAATTCTGTGTCAGATAACCTATGGAGATCCATCAGCACGAGTTAATCATATGAACCAAGAAGGATGCTGTTGGAAGATTGTACTGTATGTTATGCGTAAGTAGATGTCCAATACTTCTAATAATTCATTTTTAATTCCTCTTTTGATGTTTGGAAACAGTGAAATAGAGAATGGAGGATAGATAATAGGTGAATGATCCATATTGTATTCCAACTCCTTTCGGCAAAGTAAAATAAGTTCAATTCCACGCCCAGTAGTATTTCTCCAAGTCACCGGCCTATTCAATGGAACTGGCCAGTCCATTCCCTTCATGGAATTAGATAATATGGGCTGGTGGAATATAAAGGTGCCTGTGCGCACATAGTTCCCAGGTCTGACTGCAACATTTCCAGTTTATCCCATTCACAGTCATTCTACCTCTGTTCGGCAACTATTTTGCCTTTTTCCACCCAATTCCACACCGTTGAACAGCTCCTTTTGTCCCAGAATATATTCCTACGTTCCACGAGTAGCTCTGTAATATTTTTTATCACACTAACAATAACATGCCGATTGTTCTGCTTTATGGGTGGCCCTTTACTTGATTTTGTGTTTTCATTATTTCCAACAAGTTACTTGTTGCATCATTTTGGTATTTTTTTGGGGAACCATTGTTTATTTTCTACATTTTCGTTGCTCTATTGATGCGAGTTAGAAATACTTGTACTTTACGGTGCTGGTTGATATAGGCTTTATTGAATTTATTTTTTTAACAGCAAGACCGGGATTTCAAGTCAGGCCCGGTTCCAGTTCAAGAAAGTCTTTTGCAGAGCCGGTGCCACTTACAGAAAAAGGTCAGCTTCCAGCCGGCTTCATACCAGAAGACCCTGACTCCCATTATATATACATCTGTAGTAAGTTGTCTCATGGGTTAATCCAACCCCTTGTACACTAGAAAGTTATACCGTAAATTAAATGTCACTTAGCTGGAGGTGAAATGTGGCTAACATTTCTCAAAGTTCGATCAAGAAAATGAACCTTTTTGACCTCGATCCACTTTTGCAATTGGCCATCCACAATATATTAATTTGATTAATTTCATGTTTATTTTATTCCTGTTTTGAGAATTCTAAAAGAAAAAGAGAAAAGGGAAAAATAATAGTTGACAGACAATTGTTTAGTATGTGGAGAAGCAGTGTGCAGTTTTTCATGATGTGGATTATTTTTCGAGAAATTGTTTGTAGTTTGATTTTTTCTTTTCTTTTCAAATATGCTTTATTATCTGAGTTCTACTAGGATGTTATTTAAGCTCACCATATCTCTTGATGAGTTTTAACTCTAAACAACAAATTCAACTGTTAAAACCGATCTAATTCATGCATTTATGCAAATTTATAAATTTTTGAATTAATTTAGTATAAAATCAAGAAATTAAAATTTATAAGCTAATTTTAATGTATTTATTTTTCATCATTTTTTTCTATTATTTAAAAATTTTAGAGGGGTTGGCCAGAACCGAGAATAGAGCGACTATATAAAGCGATTAAGCGAGTGGGATTGGCTAAATTAGGTTAGGCTGCCTAGACTGTGTAGTGGTAAGTATTAGACTCGTTGGCTAGGCCAGATTTTAGTTTAAGAATATATATAACAGGATACCAGGGTTCTAATATCTCATCATACTTCATATTTTATATCTTTGTTTTTAAACTCTAAACTGTCAATCTGAATCGATCAACATGATATCCATACTAAAATATGATTGGGATGAAATTTTATTATTTTTGAATTTTTTTTACTATTTTTTAATATAGGTACAAAATCACTGTTTCTAGACTGTTCGAAAACAGTGATTTTCTACCTATCTAAAAAATAGTAATTTTTTTTTCCAAAAATTAAAATTTTTTGGTCTCCAAGCATATTTTAATATGGATATCATGTTGAGCGGTTCGGATCGACAGTTTGAACTTTGAAAATGAAAATATAAAATATGAGTCATGATGAGGTATGAAGAACATGAGGTATTAGAACCCTCCTCATAACACTATCCTAGTTAATATGTGACGCTAGTATAATTGTATAAAAGAGGCCTCCTAATTTTTATTTAGATCAATCCGGTTCGTTCATTTTAAATCGCACAGTCCGAAATAATATGATCTTATTTTTTTTTTCCCGGAAAACTAGCGGATATGGACTCGTAGCTTAAGCAATGAATTTTCTAAGCTTGATCTGATTATTGAATTAATTTTAAAATCACGAATTCAAACAGTTTATTTTGATCCACTTGTCGACCACATGTTTCAAATCTTTTATTTTTCAAGCTTCTTTCTCGTGAGGTCAAGTGGCCGAAAATTATTAGATAATAAATAGGGAAAAATTATTAGATAATTAATTGCCTAAAGATGAAATTAAACTCGAAATTCTCGATGAGTCTAAGCTCGTATTAACTTTATTCAACAATTATTATCATAAAATGGTTAATATAAAGAGTGAGATTATAGTGGCAATGCACATATCGGTCTTTATGGACTCATATCTTTTTTTTTTTATTTCTAAATTTAAATAATTAATTCAAACTGTTTACGTGATCTACTAGTATCGTGCATGTGCGTTACAATGAGGATATATTATAAGAGAATAAAAAATATCTCATACAAAATAATATATTTTCATAAAAAACTAAATAACAAATAATATTTTTTAAACGACATAGTAAATGATAACACGTAAATAACATTCCTTAAACGAAATATTAAATAACATATTAAATGACATATATTTTTTTGATCTTTTTGACCTATATTTATAAAAAAAAAAATCTCAAACAAAATGACATATTAAATGACAAATAACATTCCTTAAATGATATAAAAAAATAGAAAGAAGTGAAGGCATGACCAATCAATTAATTCAAAATTTTCTTAAATGACTTTTAAAAAATAGAAAGAAATCATAACCAATCAGAAAAATGATACAATTTGCATGTGGAGAATACGTGTCTAAATAAATTTAGATCTATACTTAAACAAACATAAAATAGATGCATAGAATCAGGATATTTGATCGGAGGGCTGATATTCAATATGAAGTTTGATCTTTTATTTAAAGTCGTTCACAAATCAGGACATTTACATGCTAAATATAAGAATGGAGATATGAAAATGTATTTGGAGATCAATATTGTATTTTTTAGAATTATTTTTTTAAATAGGTAGAAAATAACTAATTTCGGATGGCTCATAATTTTTAGATCCGCTAAATTTTCTACCAATAAAAAAGTAGTAAAAAAATTCTAAAAAATATAAAATTTGATCCGCATGTATATTTTCACATGAAGATCGTGTTGAACGTTTCGAATTAACTGTTTGAACTTTGAAAAAAATAAAGATATATATATTCATAACACACTGTTCTGCACATTACAAAGTATCATGACCTCACTCATATAATCATATATCTATTTTTCAAGACTGTCTCGTGGGCCCTTTTGTTCATCCAAAAACCTATAATAGAAACACCTACCGGTTGCATGATGTATGCATTTTGGAATTGTATTGTGTTTTATATAAGAATCCATAACTTTAGTACTGATTAGCTAGCTAGTTGCGTGACAAAATTTAAATGACACGTAATAAAATCTCACATTTTTGATAAAAAAGTTCTTAATAAAATCTCACATTTTTGAAAATAGAAAACTATTTTACCGGTCTAAACATGACTATACATAGACATCAATGGGCCTTCATCCAAGGGGTTCAGCTCCTTTGCAGTTTTACCGAGTTCGTACTGGTCTATTTCATGCAGATCCAAATTGTTCATCTCATACAGTGGTTGAGCTATATTGAACTAGAGTAGGCAATTATCTCTGGATAAGCAACTATTTTTGAATTTTGAAAATCGGATATGAATCTATGTATAATTGAGCTATTGACCTTTTTTCTACTTTTGAAGAAATTTTGATTATTTCTAAACAGTCTACAATATGAAAACAGTCTGTAACCGTTGAATCTAAAATGAAGGTATAACAATTGGAGAGGGAAGCGTATCCTTCTTGATAAAAAAAGTTTTAAGTTGATGAATCTACGTGTCATATTTTAAATGGTGCCTATTTAGATTCACATAAAGTGTATTAATAGGAAATAGATTGCTTTAAAATTTATACTGAACAGTTCAAAATTTTACACTATCAACTCAAAATTTTTGAGTTATCTCAGGAGATTAACAAATCTTAATATGTTCTCAGATACTTATCAACTATATTCTAATTAGAAATAATTTTAATAGCATACATATATAAAATAGATATATATATATATATATATAGAGAATGGCTAATATCAAAACGTTTGTTCCTGGATCTTGGAACAATCAAGTTTTAAACCGTCCGATCTGATTTTAGATTCGCGTTTGATCTGATGAGTTGGAGTCGCTGATCCAACCAAACGAAACGGAGAAATTTTAAAATTCAGCTCTGTCGCTTCCGTTAGGTCTCTCCCTTCCATCCCGTCTATCTCTCTCTCTATTTGAAATCCTCCATTTTCGTCTCCTCCTCCGCCCTGGTGGCTCTGCCCCGTGCCTCTAGCCTCTTTCTCTCTTTCTCTATCTCTCTGTTCGAAATCCTCTAGGCCAGTGCCTCGTTTTTTCTCTTCTCCTCTGCCCTGGTGGATCTGCCCCCGTGCCTCCATCCTCTCTCTCTCTAGCGCCTCATTCGGTATGCTCCCCCTCTCTCTCGTTAGTCAGATTTTTTCTTCTCTTCGTAGCCAATTTACATTTTTCTGGTTTAGCTCGTAATTGCTTTTAACCATCAATTAAGATCTTGATTGGATACTGTATGGTACAAATTTCGAACAAACTAATTGGAGAAGCAATTTCAAACACATGCAAAATACAAATTGGCTTGTAACTGGTTTTAAGAAACAATAGGATTCAATTAACTTGTAACTAGTTGATGAGCAAAACTGGAACTGGTATTAGTCACAGAAAATCTCTACTATTAAGGAGTAATCAATGAAAGAGTTGTATGTTATATGTCCAAATAAAAAAAAATATTAAAGAATATTTCAAATCCACTAAAGCACCAATACCAACAAACTAAGAACTTTTAAAAAGTTCATATTTACTTGCCTATTATAGATTTAAAATATACTATATATGTATATATTGTTGTATGATGATTATAATAGAAGCATCATCTTCTTTCAGGTACTCAATCATTTAGTAAATGTAGATACCAATAAAAATTGTAGTGCCTTTTGTACTAATTTGTAAGTATTATATTTTTTTAGATAAATGGATAATTAGGAAATAAATGATCACTATTTTAGGTACCAATCTGAAATTGAGAGCGAAGATGATGAAGATGCCGAAGATGAAAATGCATACGAATCTGATTATGGGAATGTAGAAGAACTGTTATAGACCAATGAATCGAGTAGCAATTTTGTATGCATCTGTTATAGACCAATGAATTTTCTGTGATATATGCATCAATTAAGGGGCTGAATTGTAAATGTTGTGGAATTGTTTATAAGCTTTATAAATCAGATTGTAAACTGAATTGTAAATTTCTTTGATATATGCTCATTTTTTTTAAGTTTCATTTTAATTAGTGGTTTTTTGTTGCTGATATACTGTTTTTACTTTGTGACATATAATGCATACTGAATTTACTAGTTTGAGCATGAATTCTGTAATTCTGTGATTTCACATTATTAGTTTGAGCATGAATTTTGTAATTATGTAATTTCATATTCTGAATTATTAGTTTGATCTTGATTTTTGATTCTTGCAAACGTTGATCTTATTTTCCCTCTCTGGTATGCCAAACAGTGGTTTGATACCCTTTGAACATTAGTTTGTATTCAACCAGTCAGGGCATAATATTGTGCTTGCAATGGGACGTAATGAAAATGCTCATGGCACTTCACTGGTACAGAAAATGCTCAAAATGAGCTGTCTCAGAGATCTGAACAGAATAGACTGCTACAATGACCAAATGAAAAAAAACAAATTCACAGTTAAATAAAAGACTAAAAAACACACTTTAGAACCAAATTTTACATTTATAGGATTTTTGAATCATTTATTATGGATTTCCAAAGTTCACATTTCAAAATATAAAAAACTGTTATTTCCTGCATCATTTTACTATACTGCCCCTGCATTAGATTATTTGTTTGGCATAGTTACAAAAACTCAAAAATTCTGAAACTTGACAGGTATTTAGAATAGGTTTTTTTCTACATTTTCATAAAAAGAACAAAAAATATGGTGTAACAAATTTCTCAGAATTTAAATCTAAAGATTGCTTGTCAGAAAAGGAAATAACAAAACAGTCATTAGCCACATTATGAGATAAAATACTTAAAGATTCCCTAAAAATATACAAAAAAATCCTGTAAGCTCCTAGAACTATCTTCAATGTAGTAATGATATTGAAACACCCCCATCATGTGGAGAAAATTGAGATGAGAGTATGAATCCTGAAGAACAAAACTGAGATACAAAAAGAGAGTGTTAATCTTATGAACTTGAAAGAGTTGAAGTCATAGATTCATAATTAAGATTCCTTAATTAATCTTTATACTTCTTTACTCAGTTTACTCTCTTTATTTATGCTTTCACCCTTTGTCTTTACTTCTTTACTCAGTTTACTCTTTTTATTCTGCACAACACCAGTAAATTCTAGACTAGCATGATGCAGATTTATGAATGCTCAATATGTAGCACATTAAGCTTTGATGTGGTAACTAAGAACTATTTGTTATCCAATTAAACAAAAACATACCAACAAATTTGCAGTTCAATCAAGCATTGATGGCATCCAATTTTAACCCACATTAGCCCTGATGTTACTTAAATTGAGAATATTGATGTGATTTACAATCGTCCTCAAATGACCCAGCCTAAATACACACAATATTGTAGATAAAAAACGATAGTTCCATGAAGAGCCAAAGGTGGAATAAAAGAGGTACATGATTTCTTCTTATTTTAGCCATCAGCTTTCAAATTGCCGCAATTCTGACAAAAGGGTAAACAGGTAGAGTAAATTCAAATCTGATACTAGAAAATTTCGATCCAAGTAATCAATTTTAGGGTTACCTGTTTGACAGTGGAGATTAAAAAAAAGAACCACTTCAAAGATCAAATTTTCTTTTTGACAGCGGGGATTTAGTTAGAAAAACCAGAGACAACGGAAATTCAGTGAAAATGAAGAGACATCGGAGATTTTCTGACAAAGGCAACGAGAAAGAGCGAAGGAGGCGAGGGTTACCTATTTGATAGCGGAGGAGAACAATAAATCACTTCGGATCCGCCTTCTGCTCGACAGCGGAGGAGAAAAGAAAATCGCCTGGATTTCGCTGGATTTCGAACAGAGAGAGACCTAACGGAGAGACCTAACGGAGCGACGGAGCTGAATTTTAAAATTTCTCCGTTTCGTTTGGTTGGATCAGCGACTCCATCTCATCAGATCAAACGCGAATCTAAAATCAGATCGGACGGTTTAAAACTTGATTGTTCCAAGGTCCAGGAACAAACGTTTTGATATTAGCCATTCTCTATATATATATATGTGTGTGTGTGTGTGTGTGTGTGTGTGTGTGTGACACGTATAAAATTGCAGATGCTGTTGTCATTGATTTAAAAACCAGGATTAGATATTAAAAAAATATTCAGGCGCCTAACCAGTAACCACTAAACAGCTTTTTGAGGTACGACAAACGATCGCTGTGAGAGAACACTTTAAACTTTAAAAATTAAACAGACATCAATTTCTTTTCTGGTAAAGGGAATATGTATGATTCCTTTCTATTCATTTTTTATACCTGATTCTCATCTCGTGCATGGCGCGGAGTGCACCACTTGCGGTTTGCTGGAAAGGTTGAGACTTGAGAGATCATTAGCTGAATTAGTATCGCACAACAAATTACCTGCTGCCACTCTGTATTGCGGGTCGTATACTGGACATTTATCCATCTCAAAAAAATAATAATTTAGAAATACAAAAAAAAAATATATATATTTTGATAATAGGATGGAGTGTTATTTTGATGCAATGGACCTTTAATTTCCTACAATTATACCAGTACTGTACTGTCATGAGATTCTCCATTTTCTTTATTATATTTAGCATGTTCTTTTACCCTCTAAATTTGCAAAAATCAAAGAGACCGGATTTAATAATTCGGTGGCTTTAAATTTTCGAAGTATGTGTCTGTTGGTGTGCAGAGGCTTGAATTTCCCCGAAATTTTTATTAATAAAAAAAACAAAACAAAAATATCAACAATAATTCTCTAGATTTTGAAGAATAGAAAAAACGTTATGGTTTGTAACACTTAGGGTACTGTAGCTGGACGTTATAAATCATAACGTTCAGTTAATCTGATCGCTAATGATTTCTAATTAACAAAAAACACTGTAGCTGGACGTTATGGTCTATAACGTCCAGCTACAGTGTTTTTTTTTTTTGGTTGCTTTGCTTTGTTGCTTCATTTGTGAATTTTTTTGAAAAAGAAAAAAAAAATATAGCTGGACGTTATAGACCATAACGTCCAGCTACAGTGTTTATTTCGATTAATTAGCGGTAACTTGATTTCGTTAAGCTAACTGTCATGATCTATAACATCCCCTGGACATTATGGACTATCACGTTTTTCCTACAAATCGAATTTTTACAAAATACTTCCTCATTATCGATATTTTTTATTAATTTTTCTATTAATAAAAATTTCGGTGAATTTCCCTTCTATACGTTGAAAAAAAAGTAACCATTGGTCCAAATATATATATATATTTTATATATTCTATTTTTTTTCTTTTTGCTTTATTTCGGTGTCGTCAACTTTTCCTAAGAACCAAGGTCCAAATAAATAATTATCCCTGCATTGGAAGCAGGGTGTTACACAGTTATTATCTTAATTATGCCTTAATCTATCAACTGTGGTTAAATTACATTTATCTATTCATTGCAAATTAACATATGGGTTAGGAAAATAATTGGTTTCTCAAAAGTTTCTACCATATTATAAGTACTAATTAAGATGATAAATGCAGTATTAACCTTAATGAATTGATGATTTTTGGCCGTTCATTTCTGTAAAAGAGAGAAAAAAAATATAATGTTTGAAGGTGTTTTGAAGGGGTACGTATTAATAATTCTGAATGCTCAATTAGCTTATTAAGCACTCTCAATACTTGATTTAGGCTGAGATAAGCAAGTGAAGTACCAAAAGTAAATTAGAAAGTCTGTAAGACCACTTTCTGATTTATCGAAAACATACGTAGAAGGGTTAATTTCTGAAGTAAATTTACAAAATTCCAATAAAAAATTTATCTTCTGCTGAGTCGAGAAGAAAATAAAAAAGTGCATATTATTCGTCTCGTCCGTTACACTTTTATTGATGAGATAGGAGTAGGTCCGATGGGCATCGGACCTACATTTAGGTTCAATTAGCTCTAGGACCGTATGATTAGTATCAAGATCTATGTGCACGGAAATTGATACAGACTTGCACGGATTTTGATGCTGAGCACACGAATCTTGATGCAAATCGAATGGTCATCAAACCCATCGAACCAAGGTAGGTCCGATGGGCATCGGACCTACTCTGATTCCTTTATTGATTGCTGGACGCTGGTTGATCATAAATAGCTTATTATCGTTATTATTTTTATAATATTTATCATCATGTTATATTATAATATAGTGACGCATTATACGATAGAGATGATTTAACAATCGCTTAAGAATATCACTTGGTAGCTCCTACCAAGTTCAAAAAAAAAAAAAACAATCGCTTAAGAATATGTTTCTTTTCTGTAATTGAAAGAGGCTCCAGAGGTGGAACAACAAACACACCGAGTGGCGAGTCGCCTTCATTTCTTCAATGAGAATTCGTTACATAAAGCGCCACCATCAAGCTGCCACATAAAAGCATGAAAATTTGGGTCCCATTAGCCGTTCAGAGTTTAGACCGGTCCAAATCCCCCGCAAGCCATAATTTGTCGCGTCCGGATGTTCTGAAGTAACTCAAATTTTGATTTTTTATTGTGACCGTCCGATCAGAATCCCGGCCAAACCGGCCGGAGGTGGAATACACGGGGCCTTTTAATATTCGTGCCAAATCATATCTAACGGTTCTGATCTAAACTCAAAATTCGAGTAACTTTAGGTCATATAATTCAATTGGTCGATTGACTCGCTTCAGAGTTCAGACCAATCCCCTACAATTACAAAAACACAACACACTCTCTCTCTACAGTCAGATCCCTAGTTCCGCCATTAATGAGGCCCTTTTTTGTGCTTTTACTCTCTCTCACACTACTCCCCTTTTCGTCTCCATGGAGATCGAGCCTGGAGGAGGAGCTAGCATCCAAATTGAACAAGCGGAGAGCTCCTCCGGAGATGCAAGAGACCGCAACCGCTTTACTTCTCCAGCGCTTGCTCCCCTCTCACACCTCCAGTTTTAAATTCCAGATAGACTCCAAGGTCTCTTTCTCTACTTTTTGTAAGGGACAGTATGACTACTTTTAAATAAAAAAAAAGTGCGTGTTGATTTGACTTGACTACGTTTCGCTTACATCACAATTAAATTTTATTTTGTGCACATCACATCGTTTACAGTACCATTTTGTCTCAACGGTCAAATTAGACATCTTATTGCATAATATCTCAGACCGGCGATTAAATGAATAATAGTCATTTTTTTGTGCTAACATGGTAACATCTTATGGCAATTAAGGAAACGTGCACTAATTACCATCTCCTTTATGGTTATTGCAAATCAGGCTCTAGCGTTCTCTGCTATTACGGAACTGTTTCAGAACTGATTATGAAAAAAGATGTTTTATTTCAATTAATGGAAGATAAATCCTAAATTCTTAATATCAGTAATGTGTTACGTAGTGACTCACCTCTCTCAACCAAGTCTGAGAATTATTACCATAGAAACCCTAGCATGACTCTTAGTACCGATACCAGACTGGTCCCATGGAAAACAAAAACACATAGTAAACCAGATAAGAACACAACATAAACTACATCATCCAAATTAACATCCAAACAATGAACATTTAATTGGATCAAACTTTAAATGCACTAAACACAGTCAGGCAGTTGGCGATTGCAAAGTTCCATCCTAACAAAGCAAGTAATTCCCACTGTCTCACGTGGTAACAAGAGTCGGCAACAACCCAGATAATGGTGGAGCGTGAAATCTGCAACTGATATATGTTTTCCTTGAACTGTTATCGGGCAATTTAGACAAGAGACACCTGCTGAATGAAATTTTCAAATATTGATCATGTAATTTTCTCAGGATCTCAAGTGCAGTGTGCATTGTTCAAAAGTTTAGGAAGAACTGCATTGTACTTACTGTATGTGTGCTTGACAGGGCATTTGTGGGAAGTCGGCTTGCTTCTATATAAGTAATATCTACAATTCAAAGCATGGCCAACCCGAGATATTGTACGTGTTCTTTATCATAATTAAGCTTATCAAGTGCAGGAGTTTTTCCAAAGATAGTCTCACTTAAGCTGAATTTAGTCCTAATATAGCTCTATTTAGCCCTGATTTGGCTAAAACTGTAACCTGACATAAATACACAACAAATAAAGAAATAAGCAATAAAAGATCCCTCAATAAGTGCTGTTGTGTTATGCATTGCTTTAGCTATTCTTGGCATATATCTAGGAGCTACTCAGCTTATAATAGCACAAGCTTTTTCTTTGGTTGTTTATGCTATGTTAATACAGCAGTATGAACAAATCAAATACTTCTCAAGTATATGCTATGTTAATACAGCAGCAGTGCATGACCAGTGAATGGTGATAAATTATACTTGTCAAAATAATGTGAACTACTATTTTAGTAGCTTCTGTATTTTACAGGATTCAAGGTTCAACAGGAGTCGAACTCTCCTCTGGCCTCCACTGGTACTTGAAGTACTGGTGTGGTGTCCACATTTCATGGAATAAGACTGGAGGAGTTCAATTGGGTTCAGTACCGTCACCCGGCTCTCTGCCTCGTGTAGACAAAAAAGGTGTCAAAGTTGTTCGACCAGTGCCATGGAGCTATTACCAGAATGTTGTCACCTCCAGTTGTAAGCTCTTTGCACCAATAACCAAGTATTATAGTCCCAGGGTTTTCTTACGAACCTGCATGTGCTTTCTATAGAAAGACTCTACCAATCAAGAAAAGAAATTGTAAAAACAAGGGGTACTTGTGCAAAATAAACAAAGGCACAAGAAAATTACTTGTTCTTTTGTTGCTTAAACTGCACCTGAAAGGTATGGTACTAACAAAAAGGAAGCCACATCAAATATAAGCATGTTGAATTACTGGTATATAGAATGATTTGAACATTATGGTACTGATAACGTGCATCACAAACTTCACCCTTCATTTTATTTTTATTTTCCTTTATTTTCTTTTCATCACTGGTGTTTATCTATGATCTGCATAGATTCTTTTGTGTGGTGGACTTGGGAGAGATGGGAGAAAGAGATTGACTGGATGGCTCTTCAAGGAATTAATTTGCCTTTGGCTTTTAATGGACAGGAGTATATTTGGCAGAACGTTTTTATGGTATGAGAAAAATATGTTCATAGTAAATTAAAAAAAAACAACAGTAATTTTGTGCTATTGATTTTAGTTGAGGAAAATTAGATAAACTATATTCAAAATGAAATGAATCAGTTGAAGAAACACCACGAAATGCTGATTTAATAAATTGTTATTGCAGGATTTCAATCTAAGCAGGGAAGATTTGACTGACTTCTTTGGTGGGCCTGCCTTCCTTGCGTGGGCTCGAATGGGGAACCTGCATGGGTATGATATGGCTCATAAAATAATAGTTCTTTTCCACATTTAACTTGTATTTTACAAAGTTAATGCAAGTCATTCAGACACAGTATATGGTGGCTGGTAGTTGCAATCATCAAACCTGACCGGTTATGGTACTGCTACCCAGGAAACTGGTGTGGTATTGTCTTCTTGAGTTGACTATGAGCAATAAATACACACTTAGTCTCACACATTTTACACTGAAATAGACACTTAAGTGATTGCCTTGTCAACTTTCGTCAAATTGAACTCAGCTTTTTTTGGTTGCCTCATAATCAGTTTAAATTTCTTTTCTTTTGGTTTGGTAGGTGGGGTGGGCCCCTTTCAGAAAATTGGCTGAACGACCAATCTATTCTCCAAAAGTTAACTGTAACTCGTATGATGGAGTTTGGAATGACCCCCGGTAGGTTCTTTCTCTTACTACATCTAGAGTTCTATTTTCAGAAAAGGAAATCCATAATGAGCAAAATAAATCCGCAGGACTGGCATGCTATTTATTGTTTTGTTCTGGTCAAATCAATGTTAATTATTTAATCCATCACCTACTGCCCTCGTGGAGAATAACCAAAATTTATTAGTTTGTTAGGTTTTGCACTTCATTGTTATTAGTACTAGGTATTTTTTATGTTTAGTTCTTACAAAATTGATATGTATTAGAGATGTTTTGGGCATACACCTTTTCCGAATGGCTAGATGATGCCAAATTGTATCAAATCGAGGCTTGTACAATGAAGGGTTTATTGAGCTTGGTTGAGCTTAATTAGGGCTTACTGCACATTTTTGGATAAATCCGTGGTTCCTCATGTACTGTGTTTCCTATAAATTTCAATTCTACTAATATTTCTTATCTATGACATTTTGTTTATGTAGTTCTACCTTCATTTTCGGGAAATGTGCCAGCTGCATTGAAAAAGCTTTATCCTTCTGCCAAAATTACAAGACTTGGAGACTGGTACCGTTGTTAAGAATAAGAGATCTTTTCATTATTTCTATTTAACTTGGTACTAATGAGCCCAAGTTCGTACTAACTTTGCATTTTTTCTTGTACCTACTGAACGACGAGTTCTGGTCATTTTAGTTCATCGTTTTTTTTTACTGTCTACTGTTTGATTGCACAATTTAGGATGAATTTAGGCTGATTATAATCGAGAACAATAACTCTTAGAGGATGGATTTAATAATTGAGGCTCAGTTAAGGGCTAAATCTTAATTGTTTTGAAGTTGGGCTTAATTTTTCGATGGGGGCAACTACTATAATAAGTTTTTGTGTCATAAATAGTTCTTATTTGCAAAAGGCACCTCAAAGTTTTGTATTTGTAAAGTTATTATTTTAGAATAAACTGTGGTACTCCCACTAAAATTCAATTTGATTCTAGAATTGATTTTTTCTTGCAAATAATAGTATGAATTGGGCGAAGTAGTCAAGTTAGTTTGGTTTTTTTTTTTTGGTGAGAACATTAATTGTCAGTGTAATCTGCAAATAAGGATAAATGATGGGCTTCTTGTTTCTAAAACAAAAACCTTCAACTTCCAGTTTCAGGTGAATTATCATGTACATACTTAACTCTGTTGTTGAATTTTCTTTTGTTATAGGAATACTGTGAACGGTGACAAGAGGTGGTGTTGTACCTATCTTCTTGACCCATCTGATCCCTTGTTTATTGAACTTGGAAAGGCATTTATAAATAAGCAAATTGAAGGTATAGATAATTGTAAAGATGAAATTTAAATCAGGTGACATCATTAATCAACTAGAAAATTTCAAAGGGGCATACATGAAACTATTCCTATTATGACAGTAGATCAGGCTTGTGATACCTAGGGGTGACCAAAGCCTTACTTGATTCCATCAACAGTAACAAGCCCCAAATGAACAAGAAAAATAATTTAATAGTAGATAAAAATCATTGAATTTGGTTCACCGTAAACATTTTGGTGTGGCTATTCCTCTAATTAATGAGTTTCCGCTTGTATTTGAGGCCTCTTATATTCTCTTAAATTACAGAGTATGGCGATGTTACTGACATCTACAACTGGTAAGTCTACCATCTTTCCTCATAAAGTTGTGTTTTTAAAAGTTTAAAATATTTGATGTCTATTTGCTTCGCCAAAAATTGCAGTAGCTTAAAATATGAAAAAGGTAATTTAGAACTACTTGTCTACCCATATAGTTGTATTGCCTTCTAATACCTACCAAGGATTATTTGAACTTCAACTTTTGCATGATTATATTTTTTTAAAGGGAGAATGCTATTCAGAAAATCAACATATCATGAATAGGGGATATTCCCGCTGAATTGGAAATATCTAATATTTTTTGCACCCTTGTACGAAATAAGAACTGTCCTATATGCGCCAATTTCTAGTTGTTTTAAAATATGCCCAAATTTCCAATTCTTTTCTTCCTCATATTTGTTATACCAAAAGTCAGAATCAGGGGGGAAGGTTGCTCTAAGTACTTTAAATGAGGAAGAGATGGGGTATTATGCTTCTGTGATGCTTCCGATGATCTTTAGCATGATGTTGAGCAGAGA
The DNA here is from genome assembly GCA_025461125.1 of Carex kokanica. Classification (NCBI taxonomy): domain Eukaryota; kingdom Viridiplantae; phylum Streptophyta; class Magnoliopsida; order Poales; family Cyperaceae; genus Carex; species Carex kokanica. Next base: position 118,875 of record JAJGRX010001122.1, on the reverse strand, counting down.
TGGATGCAGTATTTTGAATTTTTCTTAGGTATACATGACAAGCTAATCAAATGATCCCATATCGCAGTGATACATTCAATGAGAATGCACCACCTACAAATGACCCATCCTATATTTCTTCACTTGGAGCTGCTGTTTACAAGGCCATGTCACAAGGCAACAAGGATGCTATATGGCTAATGCAGGTATACAATAAGATGTTTTTACTGTTTTTTTCCCAGAATTATTAGTTTAAAAAGTAATAATATAAAAGCTAGATGGATTTGTTGGGGGCGGATTTGCAACTCAAGAAATGATTGAGCTTAGCCTGATCATAAACCACCAAGTTCACAGATATCTATTTTGTCCCAACCAAATACTCAAATGTTATTATTGCACTGTCAGAAAAGTTTTCAAGTGTTATTTTGTAGTAGATGTCTATTGTTACAACAACAACAACAACCAAGCCTTTAGTCCCAAACAAGTTGGGGTAAGCTAGAAATGAAACCCAATCATAATAACAAAGTCAAGGTAGATGGTAATAAAATAATAATAGTAATAGTAGTAGTAGTAATACTAATAGTAATAATAATACTAAGACTAAGACTAACTATATTCTGCCTAGACTATATATCGTAGGGGTCAAAGTCCTAAGCTCTACGTCCTTGACCTAAGGCCTATAATACTACCCTTAAACAATATTTTCTAGGTCATGGTTCTGGTACGTGGATCACTAACTTCCACGCGCTCCTGTCCGAAACCATCTCCTTGGAAACATTCCATTTCTTCAAGTCCTTTTTCATTACTTCGTCCCATGTCAATCGTGGCCGATCTCTGCCTCTCATTGTGTTTTCAATACGGCTTATAATTCCAGTATGCACCAGTGCCTCGGGAGGCCTCCGTTGGAGATGCCCAAACCATCTCAAGCGGTGTTGGATGAGCTTCTCTTCAATCGGTGCTACCCCAAGTCTGTCACGTATATCATCATTTCTAATTTGGTCCCGTCTTGTATGGCCACAGCTCCACCGCAACATACGCATCTCTGCTACACTTATCTTCTGGACGTGTTGTCTTTTAGTAGCCCAACATTCTACACCATACAACATCGCAGGCCTGATCGCCGTCCTGTAGAACTTGCCTTTGAGCTTTTGTGGGACTTTTCTGTCACATAGGATGCCAAATGCCTGTCGCCATTTGATGCCATTTGACCCACCCTGCTCGTATCCTATGGCTAACACATTCATCAATTTAATCTCGCCATCACTCTGCAGCATCGACCCCAAATTTTGAAAGGTGTCCTTCCTAGGCACTAGATGTCCGGCCAAAGTCACATCTCCATCATCTGACACCGCTGAACTCGCACCTCATATACTCGGTCTTAGTCCTAATAAGTCTAAAACCCTTCGATTCTAAAGATTACTTTTGGCCTAGATGTCTAAAACCCTTCACATCATCTGGCACTAGATGTCTACTGTTGCCAGAAATAATTTCTTTTGGCCTCTTTAGATTTTACTTCTGTAAAGATTACTTTGCCAATAAGCTCCCATGATACCACCTCTTAATATAACTTAATTTGCACTTTTGGTTTAATTGATTAGTTGATGTTCAATTGAGGTTATTTATTTATTTTATTTTTTGAAATTTATTTAAATTTCAGTTGATGTTTAAGCATCCAATTTGTTCAAATAATTTCAAATAAATGGAAACTAACAGATAAGTAGATGAAATTATATAGTACAATAAAGTTGAAATACTCGTGCATTTAGGGTTGGCTGTTCTCATCAGATGCTGCATTTTGGAAGCCCCCTCAAATGAAGGTAAAACTTCGTTGCTTTACTTTAATGGAAGCTAAATACTTTATTTCCATTTTATTTTTATATTTTTTGTTGCTGCTACATTTAGGGGGGATACGTAACATGAAAAAAGATGGCCATTTCTGATGTTTATTTATTGCAACCTCCAACTGCTTTTCAGTTGATGTTTGTAATAACTGGAGCAGGTGTTACTTCTACCCTTGTTCCTGAAGTATTAACTGGGTGGTGTTTTTTTATGAGCAAGGGTAAAGAAGGATTGCTTCTACCCTTGTTCCCTCATAATTCATGGAAGCTAATATTTTCTTAAAGACTATTATTTTCCTTTTCCTTTTGTACTTTAGGCACTTCTTCACTCAGTACCAATTGGAAAGATGATAGTATTGGACTTATTTGCTGATGTTAAACCAATATGGAAACAATCTTCTCAGTTCTATGGTGTACCATATGTTTGGTATGTGCATCCTCTTGTCTATATGTGTGTCTACCCTATTTATAAAAGCTTTGAAATTCCAGCTGGTCCAAGTTCTGACCTTTTTGTTATTCAATATGCTATGGTTTTCTCAATAAATCCAATCCAATCTGGCATAAATAATGAAACTCGGCTTAATTTAACCAAACTGAGTGTTAACAATCTCCATTTTATTTAATTTAACCTCAATTCATTATCAAATTGAGAATTTGGTTCCTAACTATATCAGGGTGTAATTGAACATTTGAGGTTATTTGATGTAAAGTTGGATTAGCATAGTGCTAAAACTGGAAACGGAATAGTTGGTGTTGGGGTTTAACTGTGAAGTTGGTTTTGGCTCAATTGGTTTCTTATTCAACATCTGAATTTTCTGTATTATGTGCTGTGCTTAGTAATAACTTGAATTCAGGTGCATGTTGCACAACTTTGGCGGTAACATAGAGATGTATGGGATACTTGATGCTATTTCATCTGGACCCATTGATGCCCGCAGAAGCAGCAATTCAACAATGGTTCATATAAGAACTATCAACACTCAAATAAATATGCACTTCATATTTAGTTCCCTCTTTTTGATACTTCTCGAATTAAATGTTAGGTTGGTGTCGGCATGTGCATGGAAGGAATAGAGCACAATCCAGTGGTGTACGAGCTTATGTCTGAGATGGCTTTTCGAGGCGAAAAAGTTCAAGTCAAGGTATATTACTTCCCTTTCCACATTTCACTGTTCTACTAGAGCCAGCCCTTCCAAGTTGATGTATTATATTGTGTGGAACTGGCTTAGTCACCCTTGACAAAAAACTGAACAAAAGAGACGCTTTTACGGAGATTCTATTTTAACAGTCTAAATCTTGAATGGAATTGAAGGGAATGAGGTGGTGCTATTGTCTTGTGGTACTTTGATTTACAAATTAGTCATTCTGGTTTTGTAAAATTTAAAAGGGACCTTCACAGAAGTTGGCGGATTTAATTGTTGCAGTTGCATATAGGAACAAAAATAAATTGCAGATATGTTCTATATTGGTTTGAACTTTAGATAGCCTGCGCATCAAATCTGTTGCAATTTGAGAACTGCGCGGTCACGGATCAAGTGCTATAAACTGTTGTTTATATAAATCGCTCAATGGATGGCCAATCTGTTTTCAAATTGCACCAAATTTTATACTCAACGTATCTAAACTGTAGAGAACATATCTCCAATTTGTTTTTCTTTTTAGATAATTGTTTTATTGGTTGCCAAGGTTGTCATCGAAGTTGTTTTCAATATATCTTATTCCACTTTTAAAATCCTTTCTTTATGTCTGATTGCTTCATTTGTCTTATATAATTGTATAGGAATGGTTAAAAAGCTACTCAAAGAGGCGATATGGCCGTGCTATTACTGAAATTGATGAAGCATGGCAAATTCTTTATCAAACAATATATAATTGCACAGATGGAATCGCGGTGAACTTTCTCTCTTTTTCCTTTCTCTTCATATCTTTCTGTTATTCCAAATTCTCCTCTTTTTAAACCACCAAATATTTGCATCTAGGATTGCAAATTGAACACTTTTATTTCCCCTGATAAATTAAAAAAGAGGCTAGCAATTGCTTTTGCACTTGCTGAAGAAAAATGGGGCCCAAATTTCAATATTTTCTACATTTTTGGACTAGTTTGAAAATTTCTCAAGCAAAATACATCTTTTACTGAAACCATGGCCTGTAACAACTGGTTGCTTTCTTGTCATGCCGATGCCAATAATAGCTTCAACCGTTCAACAGTTCTACCTTTCTAGTAATTTGGGAAGACCTTATTTTGTTTATAATTTAAATTTCTCGTCCCATTTTAAACATGAATACAGGACCACAACAAGGATTACATAGTTGAATTTCCTGATATGAGTCCCCCCACCAAGCAATCCCTGCTCTCCATTCGAAGAGACCTCTCTCATATGAGCCCTCGATTCTTTCTAAGAGAGATCTCACTACAATTGCCACAACCACATATGTGGTACTCCCAGAAGGAAGTTGTCAATGCTCTCAAGTTGTTTTTAGATGCTGGGAACTCCATTTCAGGAAGTCTGACTTACAGGTAAGTGAATTGATTATAGTTGATCCCAAATTTATTGGTATTAACCCCTTTACTGTGCAACTAAGCCTGGATCTAACCCATTTAAGCCCTAACTGTTATGATAAACCTAAACTGGCATCAATGTGTCCCGCAATAGTGCCCCTAATTTAATCAAATATAGCCTAAAAATTGCTTTTCATGGTTCATTAAGCCTGAATTAACCTTGATGTTGCAAATGACTAACAAACAAGCAATTTTCAAGCAAAACGAGGAATACTGCCAAAGGATTTGTTTAGTCAGACACTTAAGACTCTTATTATTGTTCATCTTTTAGAAGAATCTTCATGTAATTTAAATATGAACAACGGAGTGCCAATTTTATTTTATTTAGTCTCAATGTATGATGCCAACAGGTATGATCTGGTTGACCTGACAAGACAAGCTCTCTCCAAGTTAGCAAATCAAGTGTACCTAGATGCACTGACAGCATATGGGATGAACAATTTGAATACATTGAATCTGCATTCAAAGAAATTTTTGGGGATAATAGAGGATTTGGACACACTTTTAGCCTCTGATGATAACTTTCTGTTGGGTACTTGGCTCAAAGACGCAAAAAGCCTTGCCATGACTAGTAGTGAGATGAAGCAGGTCTGTCATAGTTATTTACAATTTCGTAACTTTGAATTATGTACTTCAATGGCATCTTTAAGTTGCTTTTTTATGTTGAAAGTAAACATTTAAGCCTTAATTAACTCGCTGTGCAATTAACTTCAATTTATCTAATTTTTTTTCATTTAAGCCTCAAATCAATTTAATTAAGGCAGCTGCTCACCTGACATCAAAGTAAGAAAATCTAGCAAGTGCCAAAAAGAAGCTTACCATCGTTAGTGTTTTTAATATCTGGCTGTTTTAGCTTGTCAATTTGCAACTATACCCTTTCAGAAATAGGAGTTTTACCAATTTTACATAGAGTGCTCTTTGTTTTTTTTTTTTTTATTTCTCAATGTTGCATCCTGCAAATAATAACCTTGTTTCCTAGTTCCTACAAAAGGATTAATTTTAAAATATACCTTGCAAATACTTGTTTTGTGTGTGTGGGTGGGGTTGGGGGGGGGGTGGTTTGGCATGCATAACATGTGACTAACATGCTCTTTAATTTTTAATTCAGTATGAGTGGAATGCAAGAACGCAGGTGACAATGTGGTATGATAATACAAAGACCAATCAGAGTGAACTTCATGACTATGGTAGGTTTGTTACAGCACTTACAATTTAGTCAAATTCAAGTGAAAGATCGCAGTACTCACTGTCCCGGTCCCTGTCCATACAAGACCTGTTAGAGGGTGTGTGGTACATAATACAAAGACAAATCAGTGTAAACTTCGTGACTATGGTAGGTTTGTTACAGCACTTAACAATTTAGTCAAATTCAAGTGAAAGATCGCAGTACTCACTGTCCCGGTACATGTCCATACAAGGCCTGTTAGAGGGTGTGTGGTACCACTGTCAAGCCAGTTGGACTTGTACCTGTCAAGTAGACACCTTATTATGTCAACTTATTGTTTTTCTGGATTTTGTCGAGACTTTGATTTTTTATTTTATTTTATTATAATTTCATACTGGTTTGGTTTTGTACTAGCAGAACCCAAATTATTTCTTCAAATGGTTTCCAGGAGTGCAAACAATTTCATTGACCTCTCTTTCTCCCTTTCTCTCTCTCTCACAGCAAACAAATTTTGGAGCGGTTTGCTGAAGGATTATTACCTCCCGAGAGCCTCGATGTATTTCAATTATTTATCAGAAAGCTTGAAAGCGAATAAAAGCTTTAAGATCGAAGAATGGAGGAAATCTTGGATTTCTTATTCGAACATGTGGCAGTCTAGTACAAAGAAGTACCCCACTGCTGCAACAGGTGACGCCTATGCCATTTCCAAATCCTTGTTTAAAAAATATTTGAGTTGATTAAATGGAAAGGTTCCTGATTTGAATCCGGAATTCTATTACTTGAGATGACATGGGATGTTGTAAATACAATTGGTTCCTTGAACAATAAGTGCTAGCGGTTGCAATAGACTAAAATCTGCTTCCTGCTTCAGAATTTTTGTATCAGATAGTACCCAGCTTGTACTCGGGTCATTTAATGTCTGGCCTTATCTGAAATATATCCGTATTCAATACCCAGGGGCGACCCACATGCAACCGGGGGGTCATCCGACTAACTTTGTTTTTCTCTTAATTTTTTTTTGTCCTCCTCTCCTCCTCTGATTTGTAATTTGGGATAAATTTAAGATTAAAATTAAAATAATCTTTTTAATTATGATTGGTAGTTAGAATTATAAGTTAAAACATCAGAAATTATAAGTCAGATAATTGAAAAATATAAATTAAAATATTATTTTTTTATCGAATTCTCAATTAATTAATGGATTTAAATCCGATTTACTATTTTTTTTGCGCCCCCTCCTCCTCCCCCCCACGTGGACTCCCTCCCCTTCCTGACGAAAATTCTAGATCTGCCTCTCTAAATACCACTACTTAATTTGTAGTGGAGTTGGGGGAGTTCGGTGTAAATCAGACCAAATTCAATCTAAAAGGGAGGTAGCACATTTTGGTTACTAAAAGTCGAGAGTTCAATTCTCACGACTTCGTAACCTCTGCAAAGGTTACAAAAAAAAAATGAGCACTTAATTTCTATGAATCTTAAAATTATTCACACAAATTATTCACACATAAAGGGTAAAATAGATACATTATAAATTTAGTAGTATTTAGCTTGTGCTTTGCTACGGGTTCAAAAATTCAAACAAAAAATACAAAAATGAAGCAAATCAAACTAAATATTTTTATCTTTAATAATATTTATCTTTTTATAATTTCTCTTTAATTAACAATGAAATGAACTATTTTGTCTTTACCTCTTCATTAAATAGGGAGGTAATCAATATTTAGTGAGCAAACATGTTAATTACTTTTTTTATTTTGTTTTAATCAGTAACATAAAAAGTAAGAAATAAATGTTATCAATTAATTGCTTATGTGGCAATATTTATATGAAAAATTGTAAGGAGAAAATCAATGTAGCGAGTGTTCAGAGAATTAAATACAAATTTCAACACAATAAATGTCAATATATTGCCACCTAAAATCACAATTGCAGAACTTTTTTTATCTTAACCGTTTAATATCCATGTAATTTAATTAAATTACAGTCGTTTGCAGATCAAGACATCTATATGCTTAACATAAGAGGAGAGATAAAGATGTGTTTAATAGAAAATACAATTGAATGGGTAAATTTATGAGTTTTTGAAATTTGTAGGGTAAATATGATATTGTGAATTTTTTAAAGGAAATACGTAATTTTGATGTTTCCGAGGGGTATACATGAAATTCCTACTATTTTTTTTTTTTTATGTAATGAACTTGTGAATGCTTTTGTAATTTTAATCTTTTGGTAATCTCTTTTATATCAGTTTTGTTTTTTCTTTCTGGAGATTTGCCTGCAGGCTCCTTGGATTGGAATGTAATCAAGAGAGACAAAACAGTCAATTTAATAATGAAAGCGTTTTTCTCACTTTTACACTGCAAGAGCTACAAAAGGGCTGATAATATCTACACCCGCCAAGACCGTGAAAGAAATCGGAACCGTCAATCCCCAGTTCTCCTGTTAGACTGTGAGTCTGAATTCTAAAGTAACTCAGATTTTGATTTTAGACCCGGACCGTGGTGGAATTCACAGGGACCTTTGATATTCGTGCCGAAACAGATCCGACGGTTTGGATCTTAGCTCAAAATTTGAGTTACTTTAGGTGATAGACTGTAGCTTCCAATTTCTTCCGCCTCACCCTTCCAATCAAATCAAAACCCCTCTCTCTACAGTCTAGTCCTACCGAGCAACCAAACAATGGCCATTCTATTGCTTCCTCTCCCCCCCTCTCCCCTCTTTGCTTCCCGCTGCCCTTTTAAACCCTTTAAAACGAACAAACCGTTGCGTTCACCAACTCAACGCCCGTCTTTCTTCCATTGTCTCGCCTCCTCCGCTCACGGCGAATCCAACGCAAGTGCCAACGCCTTCTTGGAGTCGGATCCACGTTCGCTATCTCAACCCCAATCCGACCCGCCAGGGTTCCGATACAAGGGCCCGGTGCACCCTGAGCCTTCCACTGAGTCCAAGATTGAGCGGGTTATTTATTTAATTTTTTTAGTTTGGAAAAGCAATTAGGCGTTAATTTTAGAAAACGTTGTTACTGATATGAACAAATTTTGTTACAGTCCATGAGACAATCTATTGGCCTAGCTCGAATTAACACTACATTGAACAAAAGGGCTGAAGGACCCTCAATTTAACTCAATTTTCCATCAACTGAGGCCTATTGCTCGCATTGAGGTCCAGTTGATGGAATATCGAGTTAAGCCTCATACAAACTGAGTTTTGCCTTGATATAATGCTCAATTAGAGCAATTATGCCTCACGTAAGCTTTGATTGTGACAACTGAGTCGTAGTGCAACCAGTTTTTAACGGTTGCTGTTTTGTTCAAAGCAAATACCAACCCCAACTGAAATTGTTCTGAAAACTAGCACAAAAGTTCTTGCCAATTATAGCGTCTATATTAAAATCTGGCATCGGTTGATGGGTTAAGATATGAAAATAGGCTTCTTATATCGCGCATCTGTAATGCTTTTCTACTTGATAATCACTTTTTATGGTTTTCTACATGGTAAAAAATGTTCTTCTGTAAACTTTGTGCAAATCGATCAGGTGATATTTGATTTTCGCTTCTTGGCCCTTTTGGCGGTTGGAGGTTCCCTAGCTGGCTCTTTACTGTGCTTTCTAAATGTACATATATCTTTTTCTTGTAACTTTTTTTTTTTTTTTCCTAAAGTTTGTCAAGTTACCTACTTCTAATAGAGCTCATGAATTCAAAAAAATATGTATGTACTTCATTGACACTAGAATGCTGAATTTTCATATTTTGAAGTACAAAAAAAGTACAACCAGCCAAGTGATTACATCCCAGATTCCCAGGAAATTATAATGCTGCCCTCCTTTCTTTTACACAATTGAGCAGAAAACATTACCTCTTTTGTAACGGGAGTAAAGGAAAAATTATGTCCAAGTAATGTAGGCTCTAGAGCTGATTGGTCTAACTTGGTGCATGTTTTCTTAATTAGGGCTGTATTTACATAGTCGAAGCATACAGGGTTTATTGGACAAGTTGTGTTAAGGGGCATCATTCAGGGCAGATGGTTCTACGCCTTGTTGAGGCTATTGGTAACAACCTACTATATTCTTGTCTTCTTAAAAATTTTAAATGGGAAAATGATTAGTGTTTGGTTCCCAGAAACACATAGTTTTCTATATGATACACTTCTTATTACAACCGTCCTATGCTTTCTATAAATTATCAGCTGCCGTTGTGCACCTGATACTCATACCATCATGACCAGCAGTTTACTAGTAGTTGATGTTGTTATTTCTTTTTTGCTTGTTTATTGCCTTTTCTTTTGTAGATGTGTATCTTGCTGGTACCGTCATGTTAATTTTTGGAATGGGGTTGTATGGATTATTTATTAGCAACGTACCACCTGGTGTGCCACCAGTGTTAGACCGTGCCCTGAAGGGTTCTTCATTGTTCGGCATGTTTTCCTTGAAGGTTAGTATATAGTATTTGTTTGATTTTGAATATTTTAGTTTAAGTTTATGACATTTTGAAGAAAGGCATTGAAGCATCTCTTTAAAATGGCAGTGAAGGAAAACAGGCCTTTTGCTAATAAATCCCAAAAATTTGTTGTACTTGCTTCTATTTGTCTTTCTGAAAGGTATGGTTTACTGTATTTTAGGGAAAAAAATGTTATGCACTAATTGCAATTTTGGATAGTTCTTTGGTAATTTTAAGAATTTATCAGAAGAGGGAGAAGGAGAAGGTGAAGAACTAGAGAGTTAAAACAAGATATATTTAATTCATTGATTAAACAACATAAGCAACATTACAATTGTCTCCCCTTATTTAGGTCTCAAAATTTATCTTAACTAAACAGTTAAAACATAAAATTACACAGTAACTATAAGACAATTTTCTTGCAATGCCTATCTCGCCTGCTCATGGGATCAACGCTCATAGTTGCCTTCAGTTGAAACATCAATTTTGGATAGTTCTTTAGTAATTTTAAGAATTTATCAGAAGAGGGAGAAGGAGAAGGTGAAGAACTAGAGAGTTAAAACAAGATATATTTAATTCATTGATTAAACAACATAAGCAACATTACAATTGTCTCCCCTTATTTAGGTCTCAAAATTTATCTTAACTAAACAGTTAAAACATAAAATTACACAGTAACTATAAGACAATTTTCTTGCAATGCCTATCTCGCCTGCTCATGGGATCAACGGCTCATAGTTGCCTTCAGTTGAAACATCAATTGGGTCTCCAGTTGTGACAGTTGGGGACCCACTGCCCTGTTCTCTGGATTTCTCAAGTCGGGCACCTTTGGCCCCGTGCATCAGTGATTCCATCTCATTATTCTACGGCACGGCGGCACCTCAATACATACCCTTTGATAGGCTTGACCTTGCTTGTCATTGGTTCACCTCTTTCATATCCATCAAATTCTTGCCTAGCAAGGAAAAAGATAATTTTCGCAAATTATGTGTGATATCTTTTTTTATATGCAATTGTAGCTAACACGATTTGAGGTACCTGTGCGTAAGATAGCTTTATGTAAGTATGATGGAAAGGACAAATATCAATAAATGTCAAACTTTTGCCCTACCTCTAGACCCTCACCTAGCCTTAAATATAAAATACAAACATAAAGTGGAGCATATTTATTGGTGCAAAGTTGTTTCCAGTTTTTTGGTTGAATAATTTGCAGTACATTTTTGTCCTATTCCCATCTGTGTTTTTGCCAGGAAAAATAAAAGCTGGCTGTTATTTTCAAATATAAGAAACTTTGGTTTTTGAGACCTGATTTTCCATCTACTTTTAAATTTTGTTTTCAGGAAAGACCAAAATGGATGAAAATAAGCTCACTTGATGAACTAAAGACAAAGGTAGGGCATGTAATTGTCATGATTCTATTGGTAAAAATGTTTGAGAGGAGTAAAATGGTGGTAATAAGTACTGGCCTTGACCTTCTCAGTTACTCTGTTTGCATATTTTTATCCTCTGCTTCTCTTTATATTCTTCACAATCTACACAAGGAGTGATGTACACAATTCTTGTATATAAAAGGATTTCACCGTGAAACTTTGAAATGTATATATCCAAGTGATGTAGGGTGAGAACTGTATAGCTAGTGATGTCTGTAATCAGGAATATGCATCGTATGTAAAACACAAGTTGTATAATTGGTCAATTGAACATTTTTGTTATTCTAGATGGTGTAAATACTACAATAGTTTATTTAGTTTAAAAAAAAACAAATATTACAGTAGTTATGGTACCTATTTCATTTATCTTGATGTTGTACAATCACGAGTAGAAGTGATGCACTGATGGTATGTACGGTTGTGTATAGATCCATACAGTTGAGCTCTGAACTTGAAAGATCTTGTCTTTTCAAACAGCAAAACTGCTTGACTTCATAATAGAATTAGAAGATCAGTAATTAGAAATGTATTGGAAGAGTGGTTGTTGAAAGAGTGAAATGTGCTTGGCAATAACATGTAGGGTACCTTTTTTCTCTTCTTTGTTATACTGCCATTCTTTACTCTTCTGAAAAGTCTAAATGTGGTTGGTACAAGTATCGTGCTGGGCCTGTTCGGCGGAAGAGTAAAATGAGAATAGATTGGAATAGAGGTCTATTTCAGCTGAACAAGGAAATGGATGAGTGGAATTGTGAAAATGAAAAAAAAAAAAAAAGTGAAATTGTGTTGGAATTTTTATAGTCAAAATCTTTATTTTTTACAAGTAGATCCCTCATCTATTCTTTTACGAGTCAATTCTCTATTTCATATAAGTGGTGGAATAGTGAAATTAGTCTTTTCCAAAAATGAAATTGACTTATTTATCAATACTCTTCCATCTTCAACCGAAATAGTATGAAATAGACTTGATAATTTGAAATAATGAAAGTCTATTCCAGATTCCATTTTGTCTCACTTCTCCTATTCCAGTACTAGGCTGAACGAGCCCATTTGAAATAATGTAAGTATAGAGAGTTGCTAAACGGCCCATAAAATAGCACAGCATGAAGTGCATCACAAGAAAGCTTAAAGACAAATATAAGCATGCATTTTTTCCCCTATTTTGTAAATTTATTACACAATTCTTCGACCGTCAAGAATACTCTCAATTTCTCATAAAAAAATGCTAGTATTCATGAGCATTTCGGCATATACACATGATGTAAGTCAAGTAAGAACATGCTCATAAAAGCCGCAAAACCATCAGCTACAAGCCTACAAAGCATGAGGAGAGAGAATGAAGTCCCTGCCATTGATCTCTTCAAAAAGCATCCAAACTGTCTATTTTCTCAATTTTTCATGTACATGGGCACTAACGAGTGCCATTTTGAGCACCTTTGGTCATTTTGAAAAGAAAAATAATGAAGATTGCAGGACCTGTAAGCTGCATAATTGACAACTTTAATTAGATATTGTGAGATTTTACTAGGCCAGACTTAAATCTAGAGCCCTGTGACAGTACACTAATTCTAGAGTCTTGTATCTAGAATTATGTATTTTTGACTTCCTGAGGGGCCTTTCTGCAGAAAACATGACTTCAAGCAGAAAATAGACCAAGGTGGGTCCCGCATAATGATGAAGCCTTCCTCGGTCTCACACTCATTTACCCCGAGTAGAGTCCTCATCCTTCTATTTATAGCCTCTGTTGATTGACCCCCAAAAAATGTTTCCTGTGCATATATTGTAACTCAACAAAGTCAACTTTAGGGGGAAGAGAGCGAGGGAGGGTACTATTTTTCATCGCAAAATATCCGAATCTTGTGAAGAAACGCAATATGTTACTCTATGAGACTAGCCTAAAACATTTAATTACAACAAACAAGTAAAAACCAGTTTGTAATGACCAGTCATGGAATCACGTTGCTTTATAATTTATAATACGGACCCTTTATATATTTACTTTGCCTGGATATATGCATATAAGTTAGGGCTTTTGTTGTGGCATCCTGTCTGTACTGGCATAGGGATCCTGTTACTGGAACATAGCATATTATAATGTTAATAACATCTTACTGCATCTTTCCCCGTGAGCAATGCATGCACCCTAGCCGTTGGGTCTTCTAGAGTTAGCCAAACTTCATCCTGTCCCTTATATAAAAATTCTGATGGGTACACATCAACTACCCGTACAATAGCCTTTATCAGGTGCTCTGCCTAAATGAACAATAAATGGAACAAATAAATATATAAATGTTTACCATGAATAAAAAAAACATTAAGAGAAAAAAAAAGAGTACGGACCGTTGTGTTTGTTATGGAATCCATCAAGGTAGAATATCCCATGCTTGAGTGATCAGTTACTTGACAAAATATAAGAAAAGAAAAAAACATGTCAACAAAGTATCTGCAAGAGAACCAGAAAAGGAAAAATTCAATCAAACCAGATCAAAAGATACTACCTGTGATGGAGGAAAACAAAGGGTGGCACATCCAAGGGTATCGACCATCTCGCTTATTGATACGACTGTCATATTCCCTGACACAATCAATCATAAATCGATGAATAGTAAAAACAACACAATATGTACTGTACATATGCCTAGTTACTTGCATGCTAGTTGCATGCAAGCATTACAAAACCAGTTCTTACCATCCTGTACTTATACTTCAAATGTTAGGCAAGCATTACAGAGCAGTTCTCAATTACAGATAAGATACAGTGCCAGACAAAAGTTATGTAGCAGGGGTACTCGAACCAGCTTGTGTACAACTTACACGGCTTCTGTTTGGCCCTATTTTTGAAGTTATAAATTTTTTGGCACTTGTAGGGAATTTAGGTGCTTAATCAATGTTTTAGGCAGGCACCTAGTCAATAAATTAGAGAGATTTAAAAAATATTTTTTTACCTCAAGCAGTCAAGTACAGAGTTATCTTGATCTGATAATATTCGAATTTTACTAAAAGGTTGTAAGACACCTTCCCAAATTCCCGAGAAATGCATTGTGCATGTGAGATTGCAAAGCTGAACCCAAGGCCTGTCATGATCTCGTAGTTCGCTGATTTCTACAAAATTCTTGTTTGCAAACACTCGTAAGATGGTACCGACACAAGGGAAGTTGCATATAGTGTCTCTAGGCAGTGGGGTTTCTTCGATTTGCAAAAGGATTGGTGGAGTTGATTGCTGGTCTCTATGAGTCCTAAATTCAATGAAAAAGATTGGATGAAATCAAGGATTTGGGACACTTTGGGTTGAACAACCTACAAGTTTATTGAGGCCTACTTGGTCTATTTTCAGACTTAAGGGCTCCATTTCATGGGATTAAGTTGGATACTTGGATCTGCACACCTTGGAGTTAACTAATGCAATTTGGGTTCGAGGTTTTATTAAGCTGGACTGATGACGGGCTTCCATTAGTTAATTTGGAGCATAGTTGGATACCTGCGGCTTGTTAGGTCCAATTAAATTGAATTGAGGTTGATTGCCCACTTGGAGCTTAAGAAACTTAATCTGTTGGGCTTAATTGCACCATTCAGCGTTTAGTGAAGCTATCATGGGTTCTTTTAAGACCTAAGTGCACAATCAAAAGAATAAATAATAATATTGGAGCTCAACTGAATAATTTAAGGAGCAGCATTTACGTGATAAACTGCAGCCCGGGAGGAGCATCAGTTCCATCCCAAACATAAAGCACCGGTTGATTACTAGAAGTTTTACTTACATGAAGAACCTTTAGAAAATAAAAATTGTTATAACAACATAAGAATAACAGGTGAAGAGGGCAGACCAATCTTGCATATTAGACTAGAGTTCATAAAAATTAAAAAGATAGTTACTGACCTTGCAAACAAGATGAAAAATAGAACACGGATTAATTCTCATCAATTTCAAGGGATGCTCGGTTAAATCTACATAGGAAAACAACGCCAATAATTTACAATCATAACAAAATGTGATAAACTCATTAGCACATTACTGGCACCCTTTTTTTGACAGATACAATACCCTACAGCTCAAGTACAGTAATAATACTAACTGCTGGTTCTAGCACCAGAAATATGAAATTACCTTCATGTATTACACGCTCGCTTGACCATTCTCTCATCTGCTTTATAAATACAGTATCGTGGTCAGTTGCATTATACTTTTCTGATGTCTGGTAAGGTACCAGGTTTTCACTAGTTGTCCCTTCAAAGAGTGCAAATGATGAGTATCTCTTATCATAGACACAATAATGCTCTCCATCACGAATATTCATCTGTCACAAAAGATTCTAATCATCCAATAGGAATAAAATATAATCTTTGTAATGTTTCTTATCTTAAAACGTATCATTTTATACTCCATAGAGATATTAAATTATTCCAAATAAATTTCTAACAAAACATGAAAAAGTTGTGCCTTTACCATATAGGTAGAGAACAATAAGTGCGCAACAGTATGTCATGAGTGGTGCAGCACCAGTACCTGGTTGTGAAGTAGAGGATGTTAGGTAATTTACAACTAATTACCATGACTCGGTGAAGGCTGATAATATCTCCAGTAGAGTTCACATCCGGGAGTTTCGTTTTAGTATCAGCAAACCATATCACTGTAACCCCTAAAGCCGGATATGTTGGATCAACTACCTTCAATTTCAGAACTAGATCTGAAAGAGAATGCAAAACGAAATTTGATCAAAACGCAACATAATAGCATGAGGTGCACCCCCAACGCAGTGATCTTTGCTTGCTTTCTTCTGTTTCCAAGTAAATAATTCCCAAACCCTCAGGGCAATGTGCAACTGGTTACATTATAAATGAACTTTTGCTCCTATACCCTTTCAAAGTTTCAATTTGCTTATAAACTCTTAAACAGAGAATTTGCACACCAACCACAGAAATCTAGCTTTCATCTAATACAAATGACCAGTTCACCGGGGTAACCTGTGCGAAATCCATGCCCCATTCGCATACGCACGCGGAGAGAGAGAGAGAGAGAGAGAGAGAGAGAGAGAGGCGAACCAGAGGAAGAGTTGAGGTACGGTCGAGCGACATGCTCGAGGAGAGCGAAAATGTTAACCCTCACCCCGATAGACTTTATTGCGTCGGCGAGAGGAAGGTAAAAGTACTCCCGCTGCCGCTTCATCTCCTCTCTCTCTCTCGTCTCTGCGCTCTAAATTTCCGAAGGAAATACGCTGGTATTTATTTTTTTTATTTTGGATCAAATGTGCTTGCGTTTGGACTTTGGAGCGTCGCGTCAGCACCTTGACTCAAAAGCTATCCTGGTCCTGGCCTCCTGGGACCTGGTTCGATCAATTACATTGTTGCTGCTGCGGCATGCCGCACAGAATCTGTTGGGGGTGAAATTTTCGCGGTCCTCCGGTCCCGCATCAATTCCAAACATAAATATTCATCAATGGAGGCCCTGTCGCGGTTGCCTCCATTGCTTGTTTTCAAGTTAATTCTACGCCTACGGGCTTCAATAAAAAAAAAATGAGAAGATGAGAAGATGAGAAGTGAAGGCTGCCAGGATCATTTGAAGGAAAATCACAAATAGGGCCCAAACTTTTCATTTCTCCAAGTGGGAAAGGGCGGGCATCTAGGTGTTTTTTTCTTGGTTCGCTAATACTCGGGAGAGAGCTTTTATTTGGAGTTTTTTACTTTTAGCTGTTATGTTTTTAGAGTTATTTGTTTAGACTTTAGAGGTTTACTTTTAGCTTTTATTCAGAGTTATTTGTTTTTTATTTTTATTTTTATTTTTTACTTTATGGCATTGTAACATTTAGATCTTTTAAATTAATGAAATATATTCTCTTAAAAAAATTAGCCCCGTTAAGCTTCAAAAGTCTAATTTATAATGTTTCATCTAGGGCTGCTAATGAGCTAAGTTCGGCTCAAAACTCGGCTTAGCTCATCATATAACTAAACAGGTCCAACTCGAACTCGGCTCGGTCTTGAAGAAAAAAGCCTGACTCAATTTAGTGAGTTTGAGCTTTCAGCTCGGCTCAAACTCGACTCATAACTCGCGAGCTCAACTCATTGGCTCGTGACTAGCCGGCTCAACTCATTAGTAGGCCTACTAAAAAATTTGGGAGCTTAATCTAAGGGACTGGATAGTGTTTTCGTCGCCAAGTTGAATCCTCTATAATATTATTTTCATTTAAATTATTTTTGTCGCAGGATAAGTATTTAATAAATGCAACATGTTTTCTATTTTTTCTGTAATAGGCAGAATATTTTACTGTTATTGCACCAGAAAAAAAACTATTAAAATTTACAAATATAAAAATTAGTATCATAAAAAAGATCAGTTAGAAGTACCACAGACCATCGATCATGATCAGATGATTAAGAATATTTATTTTGAAAGTACGTTCATCAGCAACAAGCACATCTGCGTATAATTTATTGTGCTGTTCTAACATGGAATATTACCACAGTTCTCTAAAATTCATAAACCTCATATGCATATCCTCTAACTCATTGGCTCATGAGCCGGCTCGGCTCGATCCTGTTTGAGTGATAAAATATGAGTCGAGTCGAGTTCGGACTTTATTTAGTTTAGAACCTGGCTTGATATAATTTATTGAGCTGTTCAACTCATTGGCTCATAAGTCGGCTTGGCTCATTAGCAGCTCTAGTTTCAGCCCAATTACAATCTCGTTTTTTTTTTCTTTTCCGATGAAGGCTCCAATTCAAAATTTCTAATATCATTTTTCTATTTTACTCGAGAAAGAAAGATTTTTTTTTTTATAAACCATCATAAAAAAAAAAAATCCGAAACCAACTTGATTGCTTGATTTTTTAGAAAAATCATCAATACCGAAAATCAAATTCAATATTCAATTCTCATACTGAAAATTATGCAATATTGTACAAATAGCAACACCATTCCACGTATTCCCCTCAATAAAACAATACCGAAACTGAATTTTGGTTTGAATTCCCATACCAAAATTCAATTTGAGTTTGCATTTAATTATTTTTTAATCAAAAGTAAACGATATAGTTCTGAGTATGCTTTTTTGCAACATCAACCATTTCAACTTTTATATATATATAATTAACAAACCCACGTTGACCAATTAAACCAATGTCCAGCAAAACTAATATGTTTTTCCCCTTTTTTTTCTTTCTTAGAAATCTTTATGCTCAATTAGGTTGCTTTATAATCTGGAATAGTTATCCACGTTAAGTTACTTAAAACGATATTATTTCAATTCTTAATTGTGTATTGAATAAGCTTTTAAATTATATGATTGTCATTTAAGTTCCTTAATATCGATTGCATTAAGATACACTATTGAGTGGGGACCACCCAATAATTACCCAACTCAATACCGAATTCAAAGTTCGGAAATCAATTTCAATATCGAACTTGAAGTTCGAATTTAGCTTTTTTTTATTGGGGCGTGCTATTCTGAGCATAGTAACAAATGAATTATTCAGGTTCGGTTCGGCTAGGTCAAAAATTAGTGATTCGGGAATAATTCGGGTATAATTCGGAAATGATTCGGTACAACAAGAAAGTAAAAAAAAAAAATTCCAAAATTCAAGATTTAATTTATATAGAGTGCTACATTAGTATGGTCACAGAAAACTGTCTCAAATTCATTATGTCTCTCAAAAGCTTTGCCTCAGCCCCACGTGGCTGTGAAATTCAAACATTTTTAAAAGTTTTGCCTCAGCCCACTCTGCCTCCAAAATTTTCAAAAATTTCCAATGTTGCGAGTTTTTCGAATAAAACGCGAAAAATTCGTAAAAAACGTTTTATTCGCGAATAAATCGGTAAAAATTCGGTGAACCGTTTTATTCGCTGTTCGGTTCGGAAACCTCAAAAAAAACGTTTTATTCGCGAATAAAACGCGAATCATGTTACTATGATTCTGAGGACATGAATTGAACTTTTCAGTGGCAGTGCTAAGAGAATTTTTTTTCTTAAATTCCGATTTTGCCCTTGCTCTGTCTTTCTAACTTAATTAAGAAGGGGAGCTAATAAAAGAGGAAATAATGAAAATGAATCAATTCCAAATCACTCATCGTCCAGTACGCCAAGTTGTTCTTCATCCTGTACACAAAAAATGAAAATGTTCATCTTGTACACAAATAATTCTAACTCCTAACAACATACTGGTACATGACAGGCATAACTGTTACCCAAATCAAAAGACTGGTACCTAACCGAAAATAATGTAAAACAGCTAAACTACTAAATCCTATTACAGCAGTGAATCAATCACTTGTGAGAGTGCCTTCTAAATTCTCTGAAAATAATTACTCTTCGTGAACATCACCACGTAGGCGGGCTATTTACTAAAAATTTGCAGCGCATATCATCACAAAAGAAAATTGTAAGCTCCCAGTCCCAACTTCGCTGAATAGACACCAAACACTCTGTACAGGCAAGGCCATGGTTGAAACATGCCCGCCGGTACAGTAGACATGCACTGTGGAAACACCCACAAGCAAGGTAAGTCTTATGGTACACATTCCCTCATTCTTTGGCTAATCATCAGATGCTGCTGAAGCAAACTACAAAGTTCAGACATGACAAGCAAGTGAAAATTACATAAATTATGGTAAGAGAGACGACGAGACCTCTGATTTCCCTCAAATCTTAAAATAATATTTTAAAATTGATCAAAAGAGTTAAAAATTGTACTCCCAGCAAACATAAGAAACCGATTATTCGGAACACGGTAGATCAAAGGCCTCTGCTTGGAAAAGATCAAAGGCCGTTACCTTAGCATATATGAATTATGATATACTTCAGGTATCCCTTAATTATCAATGTAAATTAGGATTACTATACCGATTGCTTCTCTCTGATTTGTGTCCCAAGACGCGTCAACTAATTATAAAATCAGAGAGAAGCAATCGGTATACTATATATAAAATACCATTCCCCTTGCCACAATATATTGTACTGGTTTCTGTCAGTTACTTCTGGGTCTTGGATTGGCGGCCACACTCACAGCCACAGCCACAGCCACAGCCACAGGTTATGCGCGCAAATTTGGATTTTTTATGTCTCAGTTTTGTAATTTTCCTTCTTGTCACATACAGAGGGACTTTATTCAGGAATCTTATGTCTTAGCCGCCCAGGCAAGGTTACATCGTTTTGATTACGCATGGTACAGTACTTATTCTCTGTTTAGATGAGCAAGAGCATCAATTGTGCGGTTCCCATGCTTTATGCATTCTCTTTCTCTTTCTCTTCTCTGATTGGTTTATAGGCTCTGTTATATTAGTGCTTTAGTGGGATTGTAATTTTTGTTTTTGCTGTAATCGGGTTGGTGTAATTTGAATTTTGTGGAAATGATTATAATTGGGCACATAAGAGAGAGAGTTTAGATTATAATTGTAATTTATCTATTAAATGGCCGGTTTGGTTTGGGAATTAAAAAAAAAACAATTAAGGTGAGCATATTAATAAAAATGACGGCATTAATTGTGAGAGAGAGCAAAAGGATGAAATCGGTATTTAGAGAGAAATTTATCTCAGCTCTCAAAATTTCAAATGATATCCTCAACATAGCGCTCCTCTTTTTTATTTTATGTGATAGTGACTACGAGGAGTAGGACATAACCTGATAGAAAACTCATATCAAAATTTTATTTTGAAATTCAAAAGTGAATATCGTAATTGATTTTCGATATTAATAGTTTTTCTAAAAACAATCAAGTTGATTCTAGACTTTTTTTATTTTTATGATAATTAATAAAAAAAAATTCAAATAGAAAGATGTCATCTTTTTTTCGGATCCAAATCTGCTTCTTTGTTTCTTTCTTTCTTCTAGCAACTCCTCTCAAAAAAAAAAAAAAAAAAAAAAAAAAACGGATTTGGATCTTTTCTTCAATTTTAAGATAGATCAAAAGCCAACAGTTGCAGTTAACAAGTACCAAGTCACAATAAGCAGAGTGATCAAATTATGGCAACCATCCAAATTGAGAATTATTTTGGATCTACTAGTAGGTATTCATTTTAGTAATCTGATATCTTGATGTAACATGAAAGACAAGAAAATTATGTGCTATGACAGAAATCTGATTCAGTAACGCAAATGGAACATGTTGTTTGGTGTAATCTCTCTGAAAGTCTGTACAAGTACCACGGGCGGATCTACTGTAGCGCAGGGTAGGGCAACTGCCCTATCCTGAAAATCCAAAACTAATTTACAAAGACTGGATTTTGGACCTTTGTCCTACCCTGAAAATTGATATTGCCCTACCTTGTAGTTGATTATCTAAATTTTATGGAGTAGATTGTGTTATAATACTATTTATGTTGTTTTTGTTATCATGCTTTATCTAATATCCGATTATCTATGGGTTTGGACCCGATTATTTATTTAAATCCGATTCAATAATTTTTTGCCATACTCTGATCAAAATCCTGCATCCGCTCCTGACAAGTACTAGAAGTCGGTTGGGTTCTTTTTTGTTCAATTGCATAAAATAAAAGTCTTTTTTATTATAAAATTAGCAACGATTATGTATGAATTTAGAGTGCAATATTTTATGTATTTATAGTCTGCTGTATAGGCGAATAGCAATCTAAAGGATAAAACCACATCTGATGAAAATTAGTATTATAAGAGTTGCTCTCAATAACTCAATCACGAGAACTATAAGATTACGTTAGTATGCCTAAGACTGTGTTTCAGAACATAATGTATAAAGAACAATAAAAAAATAAAAAATGTGAGAATGACAGCATAAAGAAGTCACATCCTCTACATTCCGATTTGGAAATGAAAATCGATGAAAAAAATTTGCCCAAGTGATACCGAAATTTTTATTAATATCCAAAAAAATAATAATTTTTGAATTTCACACTTTGTTTAACAAGATTTCGAAAAATGTCCAAACCGCAATTTTATTTCATGGTTTTGGGCCAACTTTCCGCAAATTAAATCCACGATTTTAACCCCTCGAAAACCACATAACAAATCCACGGTTTCGGAAAATTGGAATTTTTATTTTGCAGTTTTAGGCTAAAACCGTGAATTTAGGTTTTAGGTTTTTTATATTAAAAAAATTACTCAAACCGTGAATTTAATCCACGGTAGAGAATTCAATTCATCTTTTGTCAAACCAATTATTATTATTTTTAAATAGAAGACAACAATATTTTTTGTATTTATCTAGAAATGACTTTTGAACCGGGATCAATAACTCAGATTCAAAATATTTTTATTTTTTTCCAATAACACACAAAAGCCGCAAAAAATCCGGCCTAAAAATGTTGATCCGGGTTATTTGTCGCAGTCTTTCTAATAAATCAAATTATATAGTATTCCATCTATTTTTTTTTTAAATATAAAAAATATTTAATATTTTAATACAGAACATAAATAAATTATAACATTTTCTGTTTAATTAAACAAATAATCAGAAAAACCTAAAACCGTGAATTAAAGTCACGGTTTCATGAAAAATAAATCTATTCCACAATTTTAATTTCCGGTTTTACGAAACTGTGGATTTGTTCTGCGGTTTTAAGAGGGCTAAAACCGTAAATTAAATTTGCGGTTTTGGGACCTAAAACTTTGAATTAAAACTGCGGTTTGGATATTTTTCGAAATCTTGTGAAATAGGGTGTAGAATTCGAAAAAAAAATTGGATATTAATAAAATTTCGGAAGTGATACAACAAATTTACATCTGCTTCCTTCGCCTTTTCTTTCTGATTTTATCATTCTGGAGTAAGTAACCGAATGCGGTCAGAGTCCGCACCCCCCAGATACCTGATGTGCAATATATATAAATGGACAACCCAGATTAATCCCAGCCGGGCCAAACTCAATCCGGAGCCTATAGAAACTATAGGAGGTCTGTTTTGAGATTCGTGCTAGATTAAAAGAACGGTTCAGATTTATATATTGCACCTATAGAAACTATATAGGGGTCCGTTGAGATTCTTGTTTAAATGTTGAAAAAGAATGTTGTTAACTGAAAAATGAAAAAAAAAAAAAAGACTTTTTTTTTTTGCGTGGAAGCATCTAGCGAAGAGTAAGAGAATGAAAAGTCGGTTTTCGCTTTCCATATGTCACAAAACTTAAATTCCGTGCTTTCTCTGAATCAGACAATTCACAAAATTCATTCTCACCAAACATCGCAAAAGCCCAAAGACTTGAAATTAAAGCTTCCTGTTTGGTCCCCAATGCGCTCCCGGACTAGAATCTTCACCAGATAGAACTGAAAGCTAACTTTGTTGATTAATGTTAGTCTCAAATTATCGCCTGGAAACTGGAAAGTGACAAGAAATGAGCGGTGAAAGCATCAATTTGATGAAGGCACTGGCACGCCATCCAAAAGGCTCGCTATCACGTAACCTGATAACCTGATAATTAAGTGTCATATGCAGATTTAATTTGCTTCTCGATCTTCCTTTAGTACGGGAAAAAAATGGAGATTTTTAATTCTACGAGGATATTTTCAATTTAAAATTTACATCTGATGGTAAAGGTACGGTATCGGATATGATTAAATAATGTCTATCTAATATCTGGACTTGAAGAAGAATTTGTTTTTGAGGCTCGCTGTATTATGAATTTTGACGTGCTAGAAATACAAATATGAGTACAACTAGGGTGTTCTCAACTTTATTAAGATTTTTTTGTGAACTTAATTCTAAAATCTATTGAATTGGTTTCAAATGGCGAATTTAAAATCCATGCATCTTAAGAGTGATGTGTCTATATGTAAAAATTTTAAACTTTTGAATTAATTTAGTATAAAGTCTATCGGTCAAAATTAGAAGGTTTATAAATTAATTTTAATGCATTCATTTTTTGAACATTTTTTTACCATTGACTCCATACAAAATCAGTTCGAAAATTTAAAATTTTCACATATAACACATTACTCATAAGATAGATGAATTTTAACGTTTTGGATTCATCGTTCGAAATCAATTCAATAGATTTTGAAGTTGAGTTCAAAAAGATGTTTCACACTTAATTAAAAATAAACAAGATTTGACCATAACACACGTCAACCATGCATAATTTCTATTGAACTAATGGACGATCATGGCCTAATATTTTCATCAAATAACAAAGCATATTTGTAAAATTAGAGATATTAGTATATATGTTTGAACTTTTAAATGTAAGTGCCAAGTACTAGTTTGCATTTACTTTAAATTGTCGATTTATATAGTGTTCATAATTTAAATCCACTTTTCAGCATTAAAATGTGCACCAATGCATAAAATATGTGCACCTACATCCAAATTTGTATTGTCCACGAAGAGATGTTACGAGTATTTGAATCGAGATGTTTGCTTATAGAATGACCAAGGCAATTTTAATACAATTTAAATTCATCTAATATTTGGTCAAATGACATTAAATATCGACTATTACAAATTTTAAGTCATGTGATGAACAGTGAAATTCACAATAAAATTTAGAGAAAATTGGTTATTTGCTACTCCAAAACCTTCTAATTTTAAAAATGTCATCCCGAAATTTGAAATTGTAAAAATACCACTCTAAACTTCATTAATTTCTAATTTTGCCATTTATATTGTATTCTTATGCTATTTTTATTAAAAATTAACTGAAAAATACTGTTTTGGTATACGTATTTCTGTATTTCCGATTATACAATTTCAAAGTTATTTGCCAAAACAGTATTTTTCAGTTAATTTTTAATAAAAATAGCATAAAAATACAGTATAAATGGCAAAATTAGGAATTAATGAAGTTTAGAGTGGCATTTTTACAATTTCAAATTTCGGGATGGCATTTTTAGAATTAGAAGGTTTTGGAGTGGCAAATAACCAATTTTTTCTAAAATAATAAAAATTGGTATTCTACAAGTTCATTAGATAACTAATTTACTGAGCTACGTAGATTGAAGAATAGAAATAAAAATCTTAATCGGAAACTTCATCTCAAAATCTTAATCGAAAATCTTAATCTTAATCTTAATCAGAAACTTCAACTGAAGTGTTACTCTATGCTATTAGATCAAATATTAGTTTTTGGTTGGATTCTAAAATTGTAAGTTATATCTTCTGCGAATGTTAAAATTGTTAAATTGATATGTTTTCGGTGGATCACGACTCTAAGTCTCTAAAGCATGTCTTAAATTCGACATCTTAATTTACTCCCATTATTGGATTCAGTAGTTTAATAGAAATTAATGACCACTTAATTGTAGCCCACGGCTATTACCAATTCACGCAAAATTAAAATTGTGCACGACTCTTTTTTGCAGCCTGCCCACCTGCCCATGCCCGGACCCCGGAGTCTTCTGAATTGGAAGAATTTTCAACGTGCGCGCATTTTAAACAACAAAGTAATTCCGTAATTTAGTTCGGGTTAAGGTCCAAGAATATTCTAGGCTCGAATCTAGATATTCCATTCGTATCCGGTCTTACCATCTGGCCTAATTTAATTTGGAGATCAAAGCACGGTTGTATTTATCTATTATTTATGCCTGGCTGTACCAGCAAAGAACCATATTGCGGGCCTCACGTGGCAATTGCTTCAATGGAAATGGCTAACAAATCATTAAATTAAAGAATTGTTAACGAATCATTAAAAAAATATCTTACTCGGATACTTCTGTATGGGCTCTGTATCTGTATCTATGATTTTTGAACATTTTATTTGAACACATGAGGTCATGTGTTGCACAATTACTGGTCTAAAGAAACGTGGAGAAACAGGATCTCATTTGGGCATGCATCACTAATGGACACACAATGCGCTGTCACAAATGACCAGAATTAATTAATTGCACGAGGTAGGCCTACCAAATAATAGGCTTCTTCGATCAATCAATCATACATACGCACAGACAGCGCCCCCAATCAAATATCCCTGTGTATTATAATAGTTGACAAGTAAAGATCAACATAATTTCTATATAAAAAAGTACTTGGAGATTAAATTTTATATTTTTTGAGCTTTTTTTACTATATTTTTAAATTAGTAAAAAATTATTGTTTCTAGATCATTCAAAATAGTGATTCTGTACCTATCTAAAAAAGATAATATTTTTTTAAATATAAAATTTGGTCTCCAAGCACATCTTAATATGGAGATCATATATATTAAAATAGAGATAAAAGATGTGAAGCATGAAAGATATGAGACATTTAAATAAACATACATTAATTAAAGACACACGTAATAATAACAAAATGATTAACCGCACAGTATTTTAACTGAAGAGCACAAATAGATATATAGTTTTGTTTCAGAATATAATAGTGCATCATAAACACATTAAACACATAATTTTAATATAAGAAAAAAGAGCATGATATAGGAATTATCCGATCAAAAAACGAGGAGAGAGCTAGAAACTGGATCATGGTCTTGATTTTTCAGAGAATTTAATCTTTACAATATACAAATGAGGTGAGCTTACCTATAATATCTTCAGTGGTACAAGTACAACCACGAGCACTGTAAAATGACTTTACATCCCTTAAATATCTTAGATTTTTTCCACTAAATTTCAAAACTGATATGATGTATCGTATTAAATTATTAAATTAGGTATATGATGTAATGCACTCTTAAAATATTATAGTGCAACCAGTTAGCCGCATGACTTGGTTTTATCACACTATCACATGTTTAATATTTGATAATATTAAATATACCGTCAAGGGGCCCAACAAACCCCCTCACAAGTAATAATTAATTACTTTATTTTAAGGAGGGAATCTCAACACAGCACCATCTTAATCATGATCGTGTAACTCCCAACCCGTTTATCTCTAAAATTTATATTTCAAAAGTAAACATACAATATATGAATCGAGTAGAAGTAGAGTTCACCCAGTCTCTTTGTGAACTCAACTCTAAAACATATCGGATTGATTTCAAATGACGAATTCGAACCATTGAAATTCATCTACCTTACGAGTGATGCGTCTACATGCAAACTTTTAAACTTTTGAATTAATTTAGTATAAAGTCAAGCGGTCAAAATTAGAAGTTTTATAAATTAATTTTAATGTATTTATTTTTTTAACAGTTTTTTACTACTTGACTCTATACAAAATTAATTCAAATTTTTTAATTTTTTGCATATAGACGCATCACTCGTAAAATAGACGGATTTCAACAGTTCAGATTCATCATTTGAAATCAATCCGATAAGTTCACCAAGTCTCTTTGTGAACTTAGGAACACCCTAGTTCTACTCCAATATATGACATGTGTTGTTTAAAAAACTAATACACGAAGAGAAGAATTTTAGTGTCATTTCATCAACAATTTCACTTTTTTATTGCTTGTTTATTTTACTGTCTTTTCATGAATATAATGTATAAGAGCATCTTCATCCCACTTGTAAAGGAATTGCAAATATTAATATTAATACGAAAATTACAATTTGCAATTCATAGAGATAATAGAGTAATTGTTAATTTAGTAATCTTGCTAAAAGTGACACATCACAATTTACAATTGCTTAAAAGTGTTAATTTCAATGATACACAAGAATAATTTGTAAAAGACATAAGAAGCTTAAAATGTTTAATATGTCTCACAAATTGGAAATAAAATGTATTGTAGGGATGAAGTGGGTTGATAGTGATTGTCTGATTGATGAATAATTAGCTCTCGCTAGCCTCTAATTATTTACGTTGTATCTATTTTTTAGTTTATTTTGTTGCAATCTAAATTATGAAAAAATATTCAATATTAACATGACTATTCCAACGCTAGACTAAGATATACATTTAGTGCTTTTAAATGAATATAGAAACATAAAAATTAAACGTTTGATTTTGGCAGAATATGTTAGAATTAAGATGAACATATCGGGCCAGAATATGTTAGAATTAGGATTCCATTAGTTCTAATTTTGATATTATTTTTTAAGCGACTTATAGGTGTAACAAGTTGGGAGAGGCGTAACAGCCATCACACTAAACGCTCGTGCGCTCTGACATGCTGAGTAGGAAAGAAAAACGAAAAAACAGTCTCGAAAGAAAACGCCACACCAACGGTCACAAAATTAGCGATACCCCAATCTGGCAATCTCATTCTCTCCCCTTTCCTTTCTTCCCATCTACACCATTCCCTCGTGGCTTCAAAGCGGATTGACAGAGAGAGAGAGAGAGGAG
The DNA here is from genome assembly GCA_025461125.1 of Carex kokanica. Taxonomy (NCBI): domain Eukaryota; kingdom Viridiplantae; phylum Streptophyta; class Magnoliopsida; order Poales; family Cyperaceae; genus Carex; species Carex kokanica. The sequence goes on along the minus strand of JAJGRX010001122.1, from coordinate 90,349 downwards.
AGATTGAGATAGATAGATAGATAGATAATTACGAAAGCGACTTAGAGAGACGCAACCAAACGCAAGCGCGCTAATTTACACAACCACACTACACCCCCCACGTAGAGAGAGCAAGAGAGAGCTCCATTGATAGAAGCAAATTGAAAGAGCGAAATTCCATCAGATATGGGCGCCATCGACCCAGTACGAACTCCTCTCTCTTTCTCTCAATTCTTAGAGCAGCCGCTATCTTCTTTCTTCTCCTTCATTCTAATCACTTTATCTTTGCAGGCAACGGAGGCGGAAGCAGGAAAGGAAGAAAAGAGATCAGCTGTAGTAGACAAAGAGGAGAAGAAGAAAACCCGAGGTGTTGAACAAACAGAAAGGAAAGATGGAAACCCCCAAGGAGAAAAGGAGGTTGTGGTGGTGGCGGTGGACCCCACGGTACAGACTCAGACTCAGAGCGATACCACGAGGGCGTCCCGTCTCCAGACTCAGCGTGCGGTGCCTCCAATTCATGTGGTCACGCAACATGGTACCGGGCCTGTAGCTATGCCTGTTCCTGTCCCCGTACCGGTCGGCTCTACCCCACCACAGGTATTTATTATTTTCTTAAATTATTTTGAAGTGAAATAATCCCCACAACCACAATCGTTGCGGTTGTCTATCTATTACACTATTTGTCGTCCCGGACTACCGGTACCGGTACCGGTAACCGTCGCACCTAGCAAATCCCAGTTATTTAATTGTCAGTTGACCCCAGACCCCAGTCCTAGTAAATTCGCATCCTCTGAGATATCTCAAACTTTGCGTGACTTTATGGAAAATCTCAACCATCAAATACGTTCTGCACGAATCTCGAAGCACAAGTAATACTGGGCCCCTGCGCTATCCCCAAATAGGCACCGGACACGTCGGTCACGCAAAAATTGAGATATCTCAGAGGATACGCACTCAGTCCTAGTGGGATTATTCTTTCTTTATCACCTTCTTGTCACCTTCCATTTTTTATTTTTTGGAAGTTTATAATGATACCCGGCCTTGAAAAGTTTGCAAAAGTGACCCTGTCTTTCTAGCCTTGCTGTTTGAAAAGCACCTTTCCTTTCAAGTATTGATAGATAGATGATAATCCTTTAAAATAATGTTTTAAACTTTTAATGAAATGAAGATAGTTGACAGTACAACTCTGAACATTGTACTTGGCATATCAATATGCAAAAGTTGAGATAGCTTGCTGCATATTCTTACCAGCAGCTTCTTTGCTTGGAAATTAATAAAACAAAGAAGAAAAAAGTGTCCTCAGTCTATTTAACTTTATTGGTAGCTTTGTCTTTCTTCCTTTCTTAAAATTGTACATTGAAATTTATGAGGATACTAATTATGGGGATACTTTTGAGCTTTGAACACCAAAAGAAGCTAATTTCCGTGATACATCGATATTCTGTGCAAAATTCTGAACCACCTAACCTGTGTAGTCTCTTTACCGTTAACTTGGTTTACAAAAGAAAGAAAGAAAACAGAGATACAGACTGTTCACCACTTGAGATTCCATAGTCTGTCCAGTAGCTAACTTTTGTATATTCTAAGTTGCCAAAAAAAAAAAAAAAAAACTTTTGTATATTCCTAGTGGATTAATTACTTTTACCTAGTTTATATACTAGCTGTCATTTTTTTTTCATTCAATACAATTCTCATGTCTTATTCCTTTTGTCTCTCTTGGATAAAATTGATTGATTGATTGGTTTTACGTACAACAATCATGCCACACACTCCTCTAGCTTACTCTTCTAGAGAGAGAATCTTCTCTTTTGATCAGTAGTAAAACCATACTTGAGCCTTTTTTCCCTCAATCGCAAAACGAAACCAATTAGCAAATTTTATGTTACAAAATTTAGTCGCTCAATCAAGCAATATACTTCAGATAATAATTTTAAGAACCTATATGCTGTTGTAGCATATTGTTTGCACCAGAAAAGAGTGTAAAAGCAAATTGATTCACACATGCAGATAATGACAGTTTTCCCTTCATCCTTTGTATACAGTATGCCTTGTTTACTTTATATGTAAAGTAAGTTTTGCCCTTAATTATATACAGTATGCCTTCTGTTTCCGAATATACCTCTTGGCAATTAGACAATTTTTTATGTTGTACCATTAGCCTTCATAGTCATACTTTATTGTTCATAATTTTATTTGGAGGAGACATACCTTTTGTTTGTTGAACATTTCTTCTCTTTTACTGAGGTGATCCTCTGCAGATAATGATTGTTATTGTCAGGTTACATGACAAACATGTCTAACCAACAACCACGTAAATTCAGGTTGCACTTTCCTCTCTAAATTCGAGGAACTACACAAATAAAATCTCCCTGTTTGTCTTCCTCCTCCATTTTGCGGCAGCAGCAGTAGGTGTGTGTTTTTTTGTATACAAAAGCATTGAAGTAGCAGTCGAGCCCCATACTCACCGAGCCAAAAGGGACAAACGTCTGCTGCATTACTGGGTCCCACCTATCGAATCTGCTGTGCTGCTCAGCATAATCTTGGCTTTCTCATGGCAGAAGGCTGTTCGCACCAAGCCGGAATTTATGGTCACTTTCATCCTCTGGTCTAGCTTCGGTAATATTTATTTCTTGATTTGTGAACTCTGGACCGATAACTTAAATAATTAGTTTGTATAAAAGTCCTAAATTAATTCTTTCAATAACATTTATTGGTGTAGACTGTAGAATCAATTAATGTATCAGTAATAAGTGCTATAAAAGGTGCAATAGTAATGGCTATATTATGATGTATAAAATATTTATTTAATAGTTCATGTTGTTTTGTCTTTTGACATTGTATTGTGTTTTTCAACCTTTAATCGTATATAGTTGCAAATTTTTATGTCCTTGTAATGTAGCTTTGTAAATTGTGAATCATTTCCTAAATCACCCATGTTTTGGTTAAACAGTAATAACAATGGCAGCCGGGGTCATGCTCCTCTGCTTCTCGCTCCCGGCCACTGCTGGCATAGGCGCAGCCCTAATCCTCTTTTCCATCGGCTCTGGTTTATATGCATGCTGGGTTACGCGCCGCATCGCCTTCACTGGCAAGATTTTCAAACAATCAATGATTCCTGTTTCCAAATTCAAAGGCCTAAATGGTCCTGCGTACCTCATGGTCAGCCTAGGTTTCATTTGGATGCTTCTCTGGTGCCTGGCTGTGATAGGCGCATTGGATTTCTACTACCCTCCTCTGACCATAATTTATCTCGTGCTAAGCCTTGCATGGACAGCCGAGGTTATGCGAAATGTAACGAACCTGACAGTTAGCCGTGTTATTACTTTGTATTACCTAAGAGGGATGCAGTGCAGCACACAGTTCAGTTTCCAACGGGCTATTTCTCTTAATTTGGGAAGTGCGTGTTTAGGATCTTTAGTCGTGCCTTCAATTGAGGCACTTAGGATTTTAGCACGGGGGCTTAATTTGTTGGAAGGGGAGGACGAGTTCATGTTCTCTTGCGCGCATTGCTGTCTACATGTGATGGAGTCAGTTTTCAATTATGGCAACAGCTGGGCCTTCGTCCATGTAAGCTTTTGTGCACCGTTGATTTGTCTAATGTTAATTACCAATTACCAATTTGGTTTCATTGTAAGAATATAAATACAAAACCCCCTAGCCCTTCAGCAGCATTTTTATTGACAGTTTGCGGCATGGGGAATTGGTAGGAAGCTTCAGGCGCAGAATAAGCTCATTTAATGCCGTAGCTTTTGTTTCTAACATTTTTGTTGCTCATAATTTATTTCTTACGTTAGATAGCGGCATATGGAAAAGGTTTTGTGACGGCGTCAAAAAGCACGTGGCAGCAGTTCCGGGAGCAGGGAATGGAAGAGTTGGTCGACTCTGACATCACTAGCTCTGTTTGTTTTCTGACCGGGGTCTCAAGTGGGGCCCTCTGTGTGATTCTTTCCGCTTCATTGACCTTCGTCACGTACAGGCATTACACTGCTACTGTTTCACTCATAGCCTTCTTCATTGGATATCTCATGGTATGATTTTGTCTCTGCTTCTTCTATTATTGAAGTTATAATTTATTTTACTTTTTATTTGATAACAGAGTATATCTTTTTGTACATATTCATATGATAGATTGCTAGGGACAAGCTGACAACTAATTGTTGGTTGTTCAGTCATTAGTTGCTGACGTCATATACAAATCAATATCTGAAGAAAAATGTGAAATTTTTTAATATTTTAGAGGACCGGACTTTTTGAATTTAACTGATAGAACAATACCAAGCGAAAGCTTTGCAGTTTATTGTCAAACTACCATTCAATTTAACCAAAATGAAATTGGGGTCCTTAGCTGTATAATTCAAAATTTCCGTATCTTTTTGTAATATTTTATTGTACTACCTTCATACAGCTGCATGTAATATAATAATGCCACATGATACTTCAAACACATGGTACATAGACGCTATTTTAGTGTCACATGATAATTTGTAATATTATATTGCTTGGTCATTAGGTGCCTTCTTCAATATAAAAATTAGTTAATTCTGCTCCAAAATGACACACGTAAATTCACATTTTAAATAGTTTTTACACTACCAAGCGGGGCTGGCTATATGATTCCTTTTCGTTCCATGCCATATGTTATACTAAAACAATGGAACCTAATCTAGTTATATTTTATATTCTGAGGTCAGGTCTAAAATTATAATAACATTAAAGGGTACTCGTTTCTTATGCCATATGCTTCTTCTTCTTTTTTTTTCTTTTTTAAATGATTCATCCCTATGTAAAACTTATTGGACATGTGATATGGATGCAGACAAGAATCGGTATGGCATTGCCTCAAGCTTGTGTAGCATGTTACTACGTTTGCTATGCTGAAAACCCGGGCTCAAGGCTGTTCGACACGACCATACCGGACCGGCTAGAACGGATCCGTACCGGCCATGAAGCTATAGCACCTACCCCTCGCTTCCCTCACCGAATAACCAGAACCTAAACCATTACTCAGGATCATATTTCCATCCAGCCAATTTGTAGCGAGTCAGTAAGCACGGCCCCATGTATGAAGATTTAGAGATTTGCGCTACACAAGAGAAATACAGAGGGATGTGATCTCTAAAGAGGAAGAGAAGTCAAGAAAAGTCGTGGCCTTGAAAAAGAAAAAGAATGACCGTCTGGTTTATTATCAACTATCACGCCTGATAATAATAATCTCTTTCTATATAGCATTTCGGTGGATGCAGTTGCCTGGAAATGTAAGTGCAGCAACTGAGGTTGCAGGAAAATTATAAAAGTATGTATTTGCTGCACGTGGAACACATGTTGAGAATTGGGAGTATTATTGGTTTCACCCGGGTGATGACTCCAGAGTCCAGAGCAAGTAGTAGCGGTGCGGTAAAGATATTGACAGAGCTCATTTCACTTTATACATCAATCATATACTCTATTTTTTATTTTTTTTATCTTTTATTGATTGTGCGCTGCATAAATCAAAAGCTTTGTCAATAATTTTGCCCTAGAGCAGAGCGGCAGGTTAGGAGAGAGGATAATAATTTCTTTTTGACAATTTAGAATTAAAAAAAAACTGTAATGAAATTTCTGTTTTGGGAAAATAACAGAATCGTACCTTATATCTAAATAATGTTAAGATTTTTTTTTTCATTCTTATTATTCTTTTAGATTCAACATTTGAGCGTATGTGTATATAATTTGTCAATAGCGAATACTTATAAATGTTATTATTTATGAAAGTCGTATTTAATATATAGGAAGCCACTATTATCAAAGATTGTGAAATATCGTGTCGAAGGTGTTTGATGGAAAATCATAACTTCTAGTTTCTAATTAGTCACCAAAAAAAAGTTATAATGAAAAAATAATTTGGAGATCATTATAAAATTTAATAAAATGCAATTTAGAGTTTTAAAAAAATGAAATATATTTTAATATTTCATATTTCAATTAATTTTTTGACATTTTTTTTTATGATAATTTGTACTACTTTTATTGCGATAAGAATGATGTGTGAATTATTAGATAACAAAATAACAGGAAACTTGATGTGCACCTTTACACTATTTTGTTGGCATCTTTGGACATTTTAATTCTCATCATAGAAACAGGGGGGAAATGTCATGAAGAGAAAAACACACTTTCTGTCACGGTGCCTCATACGCTCAGTCTCCTTGATCAGGTTCGTATAAATTTTTTATACATATGTTACAATGCTGTTATGCCTGGCCAACATTTGGAATTCTTGGACTTGACCAAAAAAAGTATAATTTTTACTGGTACTTTCTGGTCTATCATGACCTAGCTATGCTCGTGGAATACATGTCTTTCTGGTACTTTTTAGCAGTTAACTTTTTTCTCTATAAGTTGAATTCATATTATACTCTATTGAAGCCAACCTGATCGACTTGTTCTTTCCGGGATTTTACTTCCGTTTCGTGCAAGTTTATTCTTTGTTGGAGGCTGACCAGCTAGCTAGAGTTGTTATCCGAAAGACAAGCATTTGCTTCTTCAGATCTTGATGGTGCTAATTATCAGGTATGTTTATATACTTGAACATTTTCATTGATTTACAATGTTATAATTCAATGGAAAATTTAAATGAAATCAAGGGCAAAATAAAACTTTGCAGGTGACAAATCACAGTCGTGAAGCATAGAGGACTCCAGCTAGAATATGTCTTTAAGTTTTAACATTTGATTTCAATTCATTAATCTAAATTTTGATATTGAATAAAGGCTTTGAAAGAAGAAGATGATGAATTACCTAATCAAGGCACAAATTTTGAGGGAGAGAATGGGACCAGTTTATTTTTTAACAAATTAGTTCTAAAGATGTATTATTTTTGTTTTCAGCTTTAAAATTAGTTCTGTATATATTCAAATGTTCTAAATAATTGGTAAATGTGCTTAGTTTGTTCTCTCTGGTTGACCATCCAATACTCTATCGTAGCAGCAATTTTTTTTTTCCAAATTTTTGTGATATTTACCGGCGCTTAGTAAACGCTGGAATTTTTTTTTTTTAAAATTTTGTGAGTTCTACCGGCGCTTGGTAAACATCAGAAAAGAGGCCAAAACACCGGGAAATGTCAAAAAGTTCGGACAGCGTTTACTAAACACCGGGAAATTTCGAACGGCGCTTAGTAAACGCCGGAAAAAGAGCACTGAAGCTCCAATATATGCTTTTCTTGACTGTTGTATTCGCGGCATGAAAGGAAACGCCGGCAAATGTCAATGGCGGCATTTTCTGAGGTCTATAGTGGTGTTTTTAAGCACTGGGAAAGACTAGTATTCTTGTAGTGACTTCACAATTCATTTCTAATTTTCTATTTATCACCAAAAATTCAATCCGATTGGATTTTTTTGGTAAACCATAAATTAAGATGCTACCAGCAAACTATTCGATCCAATTTGGCTTGTTGGAACCAATTTTTTTTTTTCTGATATTAATTGTTTTAGAAAAAAAAAATCCAAGTAAATATCTAATACTCAAAATTTTTATGAACATTACAAATATTTCTCATTAATAATAAGTTAATTTGTTATGTATTGCGGTCCCGATTTCAAATTGCACGCACAGTGCAGTGTTACCCGTTACGGGACTACTGTGATGTCCTTATCTGCCACAGTAGATCAGGGCGGAACTCCATTAAAAAAGCTAATTGGGAACAGATTTTCGGATTTTTCTGGCTCGGGACAATTAATACCGAACCGCCCCTTTGACACATCATCAATTCATCTTTTAAAAACAGAAAAAGAGAAGAAAAACAAAACAGACTGCATCCTGTGCTCAGCTCCTCGCCCCCTCTTTCCTTCCAATCTTTCACACTGCTGAGTTCACATGAGACAGCTCATTGTCTCTCTGGCTCTACTCGCGCTGGCGCTGGGCTACGCCGGAGCTGAGCAATTGGGTTATGACACTGGCGGGTTGAGCCGTGCAAGCTTCCCCAAAGGCTTTGTTTTCGGTACGGCCGCATCGGCATATCAGGTGGAAGGGATGGCATTGAAGGGAGGAAGAGGCCCCAGCATTTGGGACTCCTTTGTCAAGATACCAGGTAAAAAATATGTATTAATTTCTTTTCTTTTTGAGTAATATTTTTTGAAATGGAAATTGAAATTGAGTAAAATGAAATGAAATGGTAACTTTTCTTTTCCATCATAAACCCAGAGATCAACCCAGTCTATGTCTATGTCTATCCCTTTTTCTTTCTTTTTTTTTATATTATTGAATTATTATTAAGCATTTTGTCACCTCTGGCTCTGGGGCTCTGGGGCTCTGGGGCTCTGGGGCTCTGGACAGGTAATATACCGAATAATGCCACTGCAGATGTAACAGTAGATGAATACCATCGATATAAGGTATGAAATTACCTTTTTGTTTTCTTTACTCCAAATTTAATAATATAGATTGATAAGTCATATCATTTAATTTAATCGTTGGTTCAATCATTAGTTATTATCAAATTTAATATGATTGAAAATATTATTCAACTTCTTATAATAAATATTCATCAATATACAAAACATATCTAATTCAACGTACGGGTTTAATTACTATGTAATCATCTATTACATTGTCTATATATATTTTTGGTATGGTATTTTATTTGATAGTATTTAATTGTCGATATTTAAAAATTATATTGTTTTTTAATATGTATTTGTCCGTAAAAATAGTTCTAATATAATTAAGAATTGTTGATATGTGGGTCCTAGCATTTTCTATTGCAATTCTAAATGAGCTTAGAATTTGCTCGTACGGAAGGTAATTCTAATCTTAATTAGACGTCTTTTTGTTTTTTTCCTTTTGTTTTCTAGTCAATATTTGAGTTGACATCTAATTTCATTTGACCTGATTTTTTGTTTTCAAAATTGAGATAGGAAATTTATTTCAATATTATATTATTATCTCATTTCTAATTTATATTTCATAGAAGTAGTTGGGCTTCAAAATTTTCTAGTCATGCTACCTCATATGCAATGCTCACCGTCAATCAATCCTCTCTTTGTTATTTATCTTGATAGAAAAATTCATGTATTCTTGTTTCTCTCTCCTCATTTAAAATATTTTTTAAAAGCATTTTTTTTTATAAAATAGTCTGCCTTTTTTAAAACATCAAACAAAATATTCCTTTAAATTTATTAACAAAGCACTCTTGTGAGACCTAAATATACATTCTCTTTTACTCTGTTTCACCTCCCTTCCATTCACTTAATATATTTTTGCTAAGATGCATATGACATACATGAAATGAAATCCCTTAACATTATCCAAATTTAATATGACCTGAATCTACTTTTAACTTTTATTTATCGGGTTTAAAACTACATTATGATCTGAACTTTTATTGTTACTAAATTTCAATGAGAGCTATTTAATTTGTTTGATGGTTTTACAAAAATAGACTATTTTATAGAATTTCTGTTAAAAGAATGATTTTAACTTTTAAACTATAAGTGTTTGATGGTTTTAAACAAAAAAACAAAAATTATTAAACAAACAGACTCAAGTTCACAACCTTACACTTCAAAACTATAAGTTCACTTAAAATTTTTTATTACCTTGTAAGGAAAGAAGATGCCTAAATATTCCACAATATATATATATATATATATATATATATAGAGAGAGAGAGAGAGAGAGAGAGAGTGACTAAGGTCAAAGTGATAGTTCCTAGCCTCCGGTGCTACCAAGTCGTTTTCGGATTTCCAAAGTCCAAACGGTCGATCCGAACCGTTCAAGTTGTTCTCCATATTGAAATCTGCTTGGAGACCAAATTTTACATTTTTTGGAATTTTTTTACTATTTATTAAGCCACTTCGAAAATTGCTGATCACATGGTCCAGAATTTGGTTGCACTATTTTTACTGTTCACCCGGATCAGCAATTTTCGAAGTGGCTTAATAGACTATTTTGTTTGTTTGACGTACAGGAAATTTGAATGTGAACTTCCTGTACGTCATGTCTTCCTCTGTCTTTATTATAAGTGTAAATTATGTACAATTTTAAATTTATACATAATTTATATTTATTCTAAATTAAAAAAAAATTAATACACTACTTGGAAACGAAAATCACTCCCATATTTTTATCACCTTTAATGAGGCTCAAGTGATCATATGGAGCTTGTGATCGACCTAAGAAAAAGAGAAATTAATATGATGAAATGATTTAAGCAACACATTTAATCCGTATTTATTTGACAATCCGCAATCCTTGAAGCAACACATTTAATCCATATCTATTTGACGATCTAAAATCGTTGACAACTAAATTTTTTTTTTTGTTAAATTAAACAAAAATTACAGATATATTTTCAATAGTTGAGATAGATTTTGCATCAAATTTGTAATTTTAAAATTAACTGGCCAGTAATAAAGTATAGACAATACTAATTAATTGTTAAATTTTCAAATCTCGGCGAATAATCAAACGATTTTCAGATCACTGTATATTTGAAACATAATATGTCTAAATTATAAAATGTGTGTGTGTGTAATTTTACATCTTTGATTTTAACAACTTGGCTGTGATTTAACGATTCATTTCTCGTTGGTTGCCCAGATTTTTAAAAATAAAAAGCCTAGTAATCAAGAGAAATAGAAAGCAAAACATCATGGCATCATGGCTACAAACAGTTCATGGTAGGCCTCTTTAATGCTTTGTAGCAACAAGAGCATGTGGGTGGGTTATGTCTCTTTTCACATATTCCACCGACACATTAATTCTGAGTACTTTATAACATTTTATCACGATGGTACGTACACAGACCATACTAAAGCTAATATTAATATATTGGATAATCCATCGTATTTATTTTCAAAAGAAGTAATAATTATATATTCTTATCTACACTCCTTGCTTGCATCTCCGATGTGTTGATATATATATTTTTATAAGTGTTTATATTTAATAATAAAAATATATTATTTTGAAAATATCTTTTGAGAGTTGTATTTACTTATTAATATTTTAACCGAACTTTCTTATTTAATCAAAAAATGAAAAATGGGTGAACATTTTGCATAATAGATAAAAACACAACACTTGCATATTTAGGTGAAGACATCCAGTCTAGACGCCATATCAGATGGAGACATCTGTCCAAAAAATAAATTAAGCTTTGCTAAAAAAAATGCATCTCCTGGGCTGGACGCCATTCCTAATGGATTTTTTTTTTTTAAATAGTATTCCTTTAATTTTTTCAACGGAACAAGTCTTGGTTGGGCGGAAGTTAGAAAACTAGCCTCCACCGCTTCTACGGACCGGTGTAGCAAGAAAAACACAACTCACACCGATCCTAGGGATCGTTAGAGCCCGTTTTGCACCAGCCAGCCACCCCATACTACACGGAAGACCACACCAAATACCCCTGCACCGATCTTGTGGATCGGTAGAGCTTCAAAAATGCCTCCACCGGTCCTGTGAATCGGTGTAGGTTTAGAGTTTATCATCCAGTCAGCCGCACCATTCTTCTTCTCTCTTCTTCTCTTCCCAACCTCCATTCTTCTTTCTTCTTTCTTCTTTCTTTCATTATTTTGTTTTTTTCAAATTCAATAGGGTTGCCCATATGAACAGATCGCCAGAAATTTTAAAACAATTGAATGGAGAAATGATTGAGTAAATTGAGAGGATAAAAGAAAAAGAAATAGAAAAACTGATGAGTTTAGAAGAGAAAAAACGATGAAGGAGAGGAAAGGGAGAGACAGAGATGGAGCCGTGGGGTTTCAAATTTGGAAATCAAGGCTTCACCGGTCCTAGGGATCGGTGGAGGTATAGATGAGAAATTTTCTGTGGCGAGGATATCGGCTGGTGCAAAACAGACTCCACCGGTCTTAGGGACCGGTGTAGATTGAGTTTTTTTGCTCCACCGAATATCAGTCCAACGAAGACTTGTTCCGTTAAATTAATTTAAAAAATTCTATTTAAAAAAAAAAATCTTCCTAATGCTGCCTCCTTTGTTTTTCCAGCGACCCGCGACATCGCACCCATTTGTTTTTTGTTTGCGTGGGGTTTTTATGAGTTACGGGACTCAACTGATTTTTTGTCTGAAATGACATCTAAACTGATTTTTTTTTGTTTTTGGTAGAAACCTTCGTCTTGAATAGCGTCCGGACTGGACACCATACTGTCATACATGGTGGGATGCCTTTCCATTTTTAAAAATCCCACAAATCTTTTCCCATTTTTTGTATTTATTTACCATCAATAAATATTTCGGCCTTTAATCACATGATTTTTACAATCATACGATTCTTGATGTTTGTGACGTACTTAATTAGTAATGAGATTGATCATTTATAGTGGTATTAATGGGACACTCAATTTTAAATTCTTAGGACAAGGGTCACGGTTAGTAGTATAAAATCCTATTATTATTATTATTATTATTATTATTATTAGAGTTGGGCTACGGTGCTTCATGAACGTCGATATCTTCAATTCTGAACTTCAAAAAGTCGATCTGAACTGTTCAAAATGATCTCCGTATTAAAATAAGTTTGGAGACCAAATTTCACAATTTGTAAAAATTACTATTTTTAATATTTTTTAAAAATCACTGTTTTAATTTACAAAATCAGTGATTTTCAAAAAATCGAAAAAAAATAGTAATAATTTTCAAAAAATGAAAAAGTTGGTCTCCAAGCACAATTTAATATGGAGATCAACTTGAACGGATTGGATCGACGTTTTGAATTTTAAAATCGCAAAATATGAGTGTGAAGTAAAACCACTCGCTTTACTTCATGAAGCACCGTAGCCCAACTCTTGTTATTAAATTATTATTATTAATATTTATAATAATAATAATAATAGTAATAATAATATAAATATAATCAAGAAACTAATAGACCTCACTGCAATGACTGTTCAGTGAAGCAAGCTTTATTCCTTTTAACCACCAACACTAGCATTAATTTACCAGAGGAAGAGAGAGCATGGAGGTTTATTACCTGACTATGTTTTCATATACTCTATTTGGTGATTTCCTTCTGAGCAAAAAAAAAACAGCTTCATGAACATGTTTCAGTACAGCTATTAATTTCATTGCTTAAAATAAGTTTGGACATTTAATGCCAGGATTGGTTACCATGTGTTCCGGGAGTCCGTATCCTCTGAGATATCTCAACTTTTGCGTGACCGACGTGTCGGGTGCCTATTTGGGGATAGCGCGGGGGCCAGTATTATTTGTGCTTCGAGATTCGTGTATAACTTATTTGAATGGTTGTGATTTTCCATAAAGTCACTCAAAGTTTGAGATATCTCAGAGGATGCGAATTTGTGTTCCGGGGCATACAGATATCAGGCGAGTCCTATTTAGTTATGGGTGGAGATTGATTGACAACGGCTTAATTTAATTTTGATAATATTTTGAAAATAAAGTTTAAATTTTTTTAAAAGAAAAAAACTTATAGACATGTTATTAGCCTTATAGCTAGGTTGTTTGTTTGTCGATTTTTGTGTACTTGAATGTCATTTCATATTTGATCGAAAGTTGTTATATATGAACCTTTGCAAATTTCTAGTATTTTGATGAAAGGTAAAAATTATATAAAATTTCATCAGTTTTCATGTTTGTGACGTGCATGAAGTGTAGATTATATTACAACTGCTTGATATATATGTAACTTACTACTATATATATGAATTTATAAGTATTATACCTAATATGCACATATTAGTTCATCACTTTTCATTTATTAAGTATAAAGAAGTTCAAGTTAAATACTTTTGTCATTATGAACAAAAATTTTTCAAAAGTATCAACACATATAAGGTGCAAGTAAGATGCAGACATCACCTTTCTTTCGAATTCACATCCTCCGAGGTACCTGACGAGGGAATCTTTTACAATTAGTGGATCCGGACCGTTTTTTTTAACTTTGCATGAATCACAAAGTGTTCTTTTTAACTTTGCATGAATCTCAAAGCCCAATAATATTGCCCCATGTGCTAGCCCGAATCCCAAAACGTCTTAGAGTTAATCTCAAACCATAAAGTGAGGGACATCTTCCCGAAATTTTTATATATAAGAAAATAAATTAAAAAAATATTAAAAATGAGAAACTGTTCCCGGGATTTCGAAAAATAAGAAGGCAGGCGTATGCCATGGCGTCCCAGTGGGACGCCATGGCATACTCCAGCCCGTCGGAAAAAAACGGAAAAAAAAAAAAAAAATTTAAAAATACGGGACGCCATGGCATATCCCGACCGGGGGAAAAAAAAACATATAGGGACGCCATGGCATATCCCGACCAGGGGAAAAAACGTAAAAAAAAAAAAAAAAAAAAAATTTCAAAAACGGGACGCCATGCCATACTCCGGCCCTAAAAAAAATAAAAAAAAATCAATTTTTTTTTCTGCTGTGTTCAGTTAGAAATTCAATAATTTTGATCAGATTCAAAATTCATTTTAGAGAAAATGGCTACATGGATTTTTGTGTTCTTTATATCAAAATAAAGGTATGAAAGTCTAGTTTCCAGATAATATAATTTCTCTATACAAAAATATTACAGATTAGTACAGTTTTAGCGATTAATTGACAGAGGTCAGAATTCAGAAAAGCTGAAATTCCAGTCAGAAATCCAATAATTCTGACCAGATTCAAAATTCAATTTAGAAAAAATGGCTACATGAATTTTTGTGTTCTTTATATCAAAATAAAGGTATGAAAGTTTAGTTTTCAGATAATATAATTTATCTATACAAAAATATTACAGATTGGTACAGTTTTAGCGATTAATTGACAGAGGTCAGAATTCAGAAAAACTGAAATTCCAGTCAGAAATCCAATAATTCTGACCTCTGTCAATTAATCGCTAAAACTGTATCAATCTATAATATTTTTATATAGGAAAATTATATTATCTGAAAGCTATACTTTCATACCTTTATTTTGATATAAAGAACACAAAAATTCATATAGCCATTTTCTCTAAAATGAATTTTGAATCTGATCAAAATTATTGGACTGCTCACTGGAATTTCAGCTTTTCTGAATTCTGACCTCTGTCAATTAATCGCTAAAACTGTACCAATCTGTAACATTTTTGTATAGAGAAATTATATTATCTGGAAACTAGACTTTAATACCTTTATTTTGATATAAATAACACAAAAATCCATGTAGCCATTTTCTCGAAAATGAATTTTGAATCTGATCAAAATTATTGGATTTCTGACTGAAATTTCAGCTTTTCTGAATTCTGACCTCTGTCAATTAATCGCTAAAAAAGTACCAATCTGTAATATTTTTGTATAGAGAAATTATATTATCTGGAAACTAGACTTTCATACCTTTATTTTGATATAAAGAACACAAAAATTTATGTAGCCATTTTCTGCTCACTGGAATTTCAGCTTTTCTGAATTCTGACCTCTGTCAATTAATCACTAAAACTGTACCAATCTGTAATATTTTTGTATAGAGAAATTATATTATCTGGAAACTAGACTTTCATACCTTTATTTTGATATAAAGAACACAAAAATCCATGTAGCCATTTTCTCTAAAATGAATTTTGAATCTGATCAAAATTATTGGATTTCTAACTGAACACAGCAGAAAAAAAAAATTGATTTATTTTTTATTTTTTTTAGGGCCGGAGTATGCCATGGCGTCCCGTTTTTTTTTTTTTATTTATTTTTTTTTATTTTTACGTTTTTTCCCCTGGTCGGGATATGCCATGGCGTCCCTATATGTTTTTTTTTTTTTCCCAGGGTCGGGATATGCCATGGCGTCCCGTATTATTAATTTTTTTTTTTTCCGTTTTTTTCCGACGGGCTGGGGTATGCCATGGCGTCCCAGTGGGACGCCATGGCACACGCCTGCCTTCTTATTTTTTGAAATCCCGGGAACAGTTTCTTATTTTTAATATTTTTTTAATTTATTTTCTTATATATAAAAATTTCGGGACATCTTCTACGGTACCTGGGAGGATACGGATCCCTCTCTTTCACTATCTTTATTTATTAAATTAATTGTTGTTAATGGATTCCGATCCTTTATAGTTTTTTTTGGCTAGAATCTCATCCCCATGATATATAAACCCCCAATCAAAATAAGTTCACTTAAATGTCATCCTTGAATGGAACCCACTTTAGTTTTACATGCATCAAGCCTTTTATTTTCCCCCACAACGAATGAAATTGTCATGGCCTTACGGGACTTGTATGTTTCATCACTTGATGATGTAAATTAATTGAACAAAAAAATTCTGTTGTAGGAGGATGTGGACATAATGAAGAAAATGGGATTTGATGCATACCGTTTCTCCATCTCTTGGTCTCGGATTTTCCCAAGTATATATGACCAAACCCAAATTCTTATTTGTGTGTTTTTTTTTCATGAAAGGTACACCTATTATATGTGGTGTCATATCAAACAAGGTCCTTAATTTGTGTTTAATGGAACCTGTAGTAGGCTCAACTGAGGGTCGGTTGAGAATTTGAGAGAGAATTAGTTCATAAGAAACCCTATCTAACTGATGCACAATGCACATTTTGTGGCATAATTTAATTTGAATTATTTTTTGAAGTAGGGGCAGGGTACATACAGAAATTCCAATGTATTTTTTTAATATAGTTCCTTTTGTTGTATTGATACAGAGGGAACAGGGGAAATTAATTTGGAGGGCGTTGAATACTACAATAACCTCATTAACTATTCACTTAAACAAGGTAACTCCTCTAATTATTGTCATAGTAAATACATCTCCAAGTAAAAACCAGTGGCATTGAAAATAACTACCTGACATCAAACTGAAAACATACCATATTTGTAATGCACCATACCAATCTGTATTTTAGCACAAATAAAAATTGAGATCATGTATATTGATTCTAGGCTAGGATCATATATACGTAATCTTATGTGGAATCAAACTGAACAAAAAAAGTTGTTTAGTACAATCCAAAACAGAGCTTATAAGTAGATGAATAATTTGTATTATTTTAGGCATCATGCCCTATGCGAATCTTTACCACTATGACCTTCCTTTGGCTCTTCACGAAGAGTACCTCGGCTGGTTAAATCCAAAGATAATGTAAGTTCACAATTCAGCATACTTCTTTGAAATTCCAACTTATCATATTAATTAACTATATTTGTAAGTTCCATTTTCTGTAGCATTATTCTTGATATGTATTTCCTTCTTTACACACGTATCTATCTACAGTCAGGCCTTTGCTGACTTTGCCGAGTTCTGTTTCAAGACGTATGGAGATAGAGTAAAGAACTGATTCACAATGAATGAGCCAAGATGTGTCGCTGCTCTTGGTTACGACAATGGTTTCCATGCCCCGGGAAGATGCACTGATTGTGCGGCTGGAGGTAACTCCACCACCGAACCGTATACTGTGGCTCATCACCTTATCTTATCACATGCAGCTGCTGTCAAGGTGTACCGAGATAAGTATCAGGCATGTGCAAAAAAAATAGTTAATTAATTAATATACTTAATGATTATATGCAACTCTGTTTTTTATGGACTGCATGGTGAATACACCGGCAAAAATTTCAGTACATTTTATATAATCATGCAAATAAGAAATGTAACATGAGACCAAATATCACATGAGAAATATGTCCGAATACCAGTGTTACAGTTTATTCATTCTCCAAAATTTGTCAAAAATACCCAGATTTCTGTGAGAAATTAGTAGCTCCCTTTTGTGAAAGCAAATAGCCATTCAAAGGCAATACGGCAAATTAAATATATTACTCATTTTTTGTAGCAAATCTTGTATAAGTTTATTTTATCGACTTGCATATAGTTTTTCCTTATTATATGTGAAAGACCCTATATTATGATTTCATGAATTAAATCTTAAACTATATAAGTTTCATGAATAGATCTTCAAACGACCAAATTTGTCCAAAAATTTTAATGCACTGGATCATGATCCATTTTTTTAATTTATAATCAGCATATGCAAAAAGGGAAGATTGGAATTCTTTTGGATTTTGGATGGTACGAGCCTCTTACCAACTCAAATGCCGACCAAGCTGCTGCCCAAAGAGCTAGAGACTTTCACCTTGGATGGTAAATTCATTATTCAAATATCAGTATTTATAAAAGCATTTGTTTTTAAAGAATCGTATAGACAAAAAAATTAGTTTGAGTACCTAGGAGTTAGGACAGGTAATTTTAAAGAATCAGACCACAAAACATTCTCATTATAACAAGGAGCTCATATTTTAAGAGCAAGATGATACAATTAACTTAACTAATACTTTCAACGACCAAATTTGTACACTAAAGCGTCAGAAATCAAATGGATTTTGTAAAATATGTACTCAGTTCTGTTTTAAGTCACCCCTTAAGCTAATTAAACTGGCAGAACTATTTACCATCATAACATTTAGTATCCTAATATATAATTTTTTATAATTACTTTTTGTATACAGGTTTCTTCATCCAATTATATACGGGCGGTATCCGTATGCCATGCAGGAGATAGTGAAGGATAGATTGCCAAGGTTCTCCAACGAGGAGGCCAAGATAGTGAAAGGATCAATAGATTACCTGGGAATAAATCATTATACAAGTTACTATATGAAAGGTCTAAGCAAATACAATGAAAATCCTGTGAGTTACCAAGACGATTGGCATGTTGGTTTCGCATGTAAGGAACAAACTCGCCACTACATGAATTTTAGATCTCAGTGTTATTTTTTAAGCTCTTAATTTCCATATAAAGATTTTCTTTTGGAGAATCCACTGTTAGCCATAGTTTTTTGAGGTTATCTAACACAGTTATTCAAACTTTGTAGATGATCGGGATGGTGTGCCAATTGGACCACGGGTAATTGTTCTGGTCTTTCTTTTTAAATTGCTATTGAAATTAAGAATGCCATATTGGTCATGCATATTTGGTAAGAATGTCATATCCTCTGTTCTTTTTGTTATAGATGATGAAAAGATCTTCTGAATGAATAAAAAGATTACATTGTAATGAATTGATAATGATTAATGAGTATATATTACACTAATATTATCTTAGTTTTTGTTATTTCATGGCCATGTTTTCTTGCCCTACTTGAAATAAAAATGCAATTATATATTCTGGGAGGTTAGGCTATCATTTGTCTATCATGATAACTATAAAGTACGCAACAAAAAATATTCTAAAATTTAACAAAGGTAGCTTTTTGAAAAATACAGGCTAATTCGTACTGGCTTTACATCGTTCCATGGGGAATGCACAAGGCCGTGAAGTATGTCAAAGAGAACTACGGCAATCCAACAGTCATCATATCCGAAAATGGTTTGAGCTATATTATTTTCTGTTATACTTCTATAATTATGTAATTGGTTGCAACAATGCTCGTATTGTCTTGTATTAATTGTAGGAATGGATCAGCCTGGCAATATTAGTCTAGCTGAAGGTGTGAATGACACGACAAGGATTGATTACTACAGGTACGAGTATATATGATCAGTACAAAAATTTATTATTAATTTGGTGTTATTGATTGGAATTTTATTAAGGATGATATTCAGGGTGCGATGCCATTTTAATCAGGTCAATACAATTGTGCACAGGATGATCGATGCAGTAGTGACATTAAATGGACCGACATTTCTTGCAGGCTTGATATCTTGTGCATCTGAACATATTAAAAATAATATTAAATTTTGAATTCACCTAATTTACCTTGGTGTCTTGTTGCTCATTCTTTTGAGCGCCAAAATTTTAGAAGGGGGTAGCATATGATACCAAAATATTAATTTCTCAAAACTAACCTTTAGACTTGAAATTAAGAATTTAGAGAGGGGCCAAACTACAAGATTTTTAGCATATTACATACTATAAGAGGGAGGCATATGTAGTTGCTTAAATTAAAACGATAAGGCAATGCTCACTTTGGCCGACACTAATCTCCGGCCCCGCCTACTGAAAAATTTATCAAGTGGGTTTAACTGTACACAATTGAGGTTTCACCCACAATGTTAGTCAGTCAAAATTGGGTTAGCATGTGCTTGATTGCACTGGTTTTTTAGAAGTATCTGATTCACCCACAATGGAAGTTAGTCAAAATTGGGTTAGCATGTGTTTAATTGCACTGGTTTTTTAGAAGTATCTGAAATCTTTTTTTGAAGAAGAAGTATATGAAATCTTGATTCAGTGTTCAAGTCATAAAACATTGGTTCTGACAGAAATCAAAATTTGGCCTATAATTGGGTTCATATCCTTTTTTTTTGTCTTTGAAGTTAATAATTTGGTTCATATTCAGTGTTTTTATTACCTATTAAGTTTTTTGTTCTAACATAATGTATCAGAATTGAAGTTTGATGGTTGATCACAATAAAAATGACCCAGTGTGCGTATATTACACTGCTATTTTAGTAATGTTTATTTTTCCTTTGCTTGTGTTTGCTATATATAAGATTACCTTTTTATATGTTATGTTAGTTAACAAACCTCTTAAAATTCTTTGGAACTGTAGGAGCTATATACAACAGCTAAAGAAGGCAATTGATGAAGGGGCGAAGGTGATAGGGTACTTTGCATGGTCTCTGCTTGACAATTTTGAGTGGCGGCTCGGTTACACTTCTCGCTTCGGCATAGTCTATGTGGATTACGCAACACTTAATCGATACCCCAAGAACTCTGCTTACTGGTTCAGAGACTTGCTCAAAAAGTGAAAATGAAATACCAGTATATGTGAGGGATTATAGTCTTCAAAAGGTGTAGTAGTTAGTTGGCCACTAAAAATCACTTGGAAAGAAAAAATTGGTTAGAAACATAGACTGCTAAATAGGCATTTTCTTTAAAATAAGATGATATTAAACAATAATGTATTGCCTCTGCTATTTTTAAAATTTATGGCATTGCATAGATTCAACGATTGTAGAAATACTAGCCGAGACCCAAGGCCCAATGAGCATTTTAGGGCCGAACTTTGAGGCATTACCCGAATTTTTTTTTTTTTTTTTTTTTTTTTTTACAAAAAGAGCCGAGATTTTTATTAATACCCTAAAAAAAAAAAAATATATTAAAAATGCCCTCAGTTTTAAAAAAAATTTAAAAATGCCCTAACCGCCCCATAATGGGGCGGTCCACTTATGGCAAAAAACCGTCCTATTTCTGGGCGGTCCACCTCCTCCAGAAAACCGCCCAGAGATGGGGCGGTTCAGTGTTTTTTTTTTTTTTTTTTCAGATTTTATATATTTTTATAAGGAAATTGTATATTGATGTATATATATTTTAAGATGTATATATTGTTTAGATATATTTTTCTTTTTTAAGATATATATATTGTTAAGATGTATATATTTTTAATGATTTAAGATGTATATATTTTTAAGACGTAGGTATTTTTATTGTTGTTTGTACTAATTATTAATGATTTATGTTGTATATTGTATTCTTTGAAGTATTTATTCCATCTAGTTATTGTTTATTTATGTTTTATGTTGTCAATCTGTGCATATTTAATTGCGTTATGAAAATAACAAAACTGAAGCATATAAAATAGTTACAAACTACGAATTAAATCAGTTCACAAACTCATCGACGACGACCGAACAAATTTAGAAATCGACGAGTTCTGGATCTGCTTCCAGTCTGTTGTGCGACACTACTACCGCTACCGGATGCCTCTGCATGACTACTACCGCTACCGGTGGCCTCAGCAACAACTCTAGCATTTTCTCTTTCGTTGGCTTCGTTGATGGCCTCTGCATTCCAGTTCACAAAAAATGATATGTTATTGAAATCGAAAAATATAAAATGAATTATAAAATACAAGATGAAATGTACCTGCTCGCTGCCTGTCACAAGTTGAACGGCGAGCCTGATGTCCCATTCGCCTACCCTGCATCTCATCCATTGTCATTACAGCACGCTTGTGGGGCCTTCTCCCTTTCCTGATATAAAAAGAAGTTAAATAACTATATGAAAAAGATGGTCAGTGCATATACAAAGTATTCTCCCTAACCTGATCTTCTTGGGTGGGTTGAGTTCATCCCCAACGTAGGCTGGCCAAGCATGCTGGTTGGGATAAGGATGGAAGGATGCACCCCAAGTACTCGCAAGGTAATCGGTACGGTACATGTCGGCGACAAAATCATCCTCACGGAAGTTTCTCACTCGGCACACCGCCATAACATGAGAACAAGGTAGGTGAGCTAGTTGGATTCCTTGGCATGTACATGTTACAGTATTGTCCACTCCGATAATGACAACATACTTGTATGGTCTTTTAATAAACTCCATAGTCCCATCTGCTCTACGGCTGGTTGGAACATACTCATTCGGAGAGTGCACTTCGAATTCCAAGGTGCGATCCCCATACGGGACAACGGTCATAACTGAACCCTTCTCCCTATGTTTACGTAGTTTGCCCTCCACCCTTGTTGAAAATGCCTGGTTCCTGAAGAGTAATTCTCGTGCTTTAACACGCCGGTCAACGAACCATGCATTTAGCTTGTAGAAAGTGTCCTCCACAATGGCTGCCACGGGCAACATCCGGCTCTGCTTGAAAACAGCATTCAAGGACTCGGACCCATTTGTCGTCATTATTCCCCATCTCCAACCTCCATCTTTTGCTTGAAATATTTTCTCATATGCGGGTGCTTCTTGCAGATCTCTCGGATTATTTTTCCCCACCTTGAGTAAGTACGAATTTGCCTTCGGACAGTACTACACAGAAATAAATTTTCAGATTAGAAAATATAAGTAAATAGTTTATTAAAATTTCATCTAAAATATACATACCTTGGCAAACTCTTTGAACATCTCTTCCAGCCTCCTCGGCTTCTTCCTTCTGCATCCAATTTTAAATGTATCTGCAACCCATTGGTCGTTCCCGACATGCTTGTGGAGGTTCTCTGCAACGTGCTGCATACACAGCCTGTGCACACATTCGCCGTGAGCTGTCGACCACCCGAAATCTGTTCGATCAAAGACATACTTGATTCCTTTGTGCTGGTCTGATATGACGCAGAAGAACCTGTTCCCAACCACCTCTCTTCGCAAGAAACTCATGAAAAAACCCCAATTTTCACCGTCCTCCTTCTCGACAATTGCAAATGCCAAAGGCAACAACTGGTTCTCGGCATCATATGCACATGCTATCAACAGTCTCCCCTCGTAACGGCCAGACAAGAAGCATGCATCTATACTGATAACAGGTCTGATATATGGCACAGCTTGAATGCACGGACCAAACGCCCATGCTATGGCCTTGAACTGCATCGCGTCGCGCTTCTCAGGATCGGTGACATTCCAACATTCAAACTTTGTGCCGGGATTTGTACTTGATATGGCATGGAGCAGTGGTGCAAGCAAGTTGTATGAACCCTTCCAACTACCGAACAATCTGCAAATCGCAAGTTCACGCCCTCTCCACAACCTGTTGTACTTTGGGGTTACATGGTCGTAAGCGTGTCTCACCGCTCTACCGACCTCCTTAAGGCTGATCGACGGGTCGTCCTTAACATCCCTCTCAATTACATCGGCAATAAGTGATGCCGTAAGCTGTGCATGGTCTGTCCTTGACGACGTAGACTTGCATGTATGAGGTGGTTCACATTTCTTAATGATCCATGCGTCCCCCTTACCCACAGGGGTTGCATACAGTCGGAACTCGCATCGCGGTGAGTCTTTGCAAACAACAACTAACCTTTTTCGATCTCGCTTTTGTATTGTGCACTCCCAGTTGCCGTGAATATGAGTTTCTTGGACTTTCTTCACAAGTTCCTCTATGTTGGTATAAACCTGATTCGGAGCAAGTTCTGTGTTGTAAACGACACGCTTCCCAAAATAGCTTATGTCTGCTTCTTCAAAAGCAGTAGTATCGTTGAATGTGGCGACCGGATGTCTGTCTGTCCGACCTCTAATAGGAAATCTGTCATGGCTGGGTGCATAATCTCCATCACCGTCTGATAATGCATCAGAATTCCAATCCCCGTCCCAACTATCACCCGAGTTAATTTCATGTTCCGGTATGGCATCAACCCCTTCAGCCTCCAACATAGCATCTCTCCGGGGAACCATAACAGGTACAATTATAGGTACGGACGGTGGTACAGAAGGAAATCTGGCTTGGATTACGGGTTGAATAGGAGGCGGCGGCGGCGGTGGTGGTAGGTCGGTGGTATAATCAGTGGTGTAATCAGTGGTGTAATCAGCGGTGTAATCAGCGGTGTAATCAGCGGTGTAATCAGCGGTGTAATCAGTATGAACGGGTGGTGCATGACCGAAGTTTCGGTCACCCGAGTTGTCATAACCCGAGTGTTCAAAACCCGAGTGCTGCTGCACCGGGCTATCATGACCTGTATTGTCCGTAGAAGGTCCAACCCCGGACCGACGCAAGACCTTTCTGGAATATAACTCCATTATCGGGGTACCCGCAGATTGAAAAGTATTATAAACACATCTCCAACCATCCTCATCTGTTATTGGATACTTTACATAGTAAGGTCTATCCCTCCCTGTGTCAACCCGAGTAACTAAATCTATGTCATACCGGTTGTTGTTTACACCAATCCTTTCGAATACCTTTTGCTTAAGTTCCATAAATGAGGTGTTTTCGTTAACCTCAAAGCCGTGGGTTGGATCTTTCGTGTAATATACTCCCTCCACACCCACCACGAACTTCCCGCCCATATGCAGTGTAACCAACATTTTGATAGCTGCATTAATAAACAATTTTTTTATCACTTACAAAATAACAATACACAATTAAATTATTAGTAAACAACAACAATTAAAATTATATTAAAATAAAAAAAAATTACAAAAATAATAATAAATAATCTACAGTAATCTACAGTAATCTACAGTAAGCTACAGTAAGCTACAGTGATCTACAGTATCTACAGTAATCTACAGTGAGCTACAGTAATCTACAGTAATCAACAGTAACCTACAGTAAGCTACAGTATCTACAGTAACCTACAGTAAGCTACAGTAATCTACAGTAATCTACAGTAACCTACAGTAATCTACAGTATCTACAGTAACCTACAGTAATACACATTAACTAAATAATAATAAAATAAAATTATAAAAAATACCTTCGGAGCACAGTAAAGAGCGAGAGGCGGGGCGAGAGCGAAAATGAAGTGTGAGGGAGAGAGTGCGCAGTTTTATGGGATTTTATAGTATGTATAGTGGACCGCCCCATAGGGGGGCGGTTTTCTCGGCCAACAGAACCGCCCAACCATAGGGCGGTTTGGCGGGTATGGTGAACCCCATCATGGGGCGGTTAGGGTATTTTTAAAATTTTTTTAAAATTGAGGGTATTTTTATTATTATTTTTTTTTTTTAGGGTATTAATAAAAATCTCGGCAAAAAGAGTATTGAGTGTTCTCTACTTATCCATCTTAATGATTTGATTATAAAAAACAAAATCTAATACCTACTGACATTTTTAGTTGTCGATGTTTTATAGAAATAGTTTGCTCTACGGCTTTCTTTTACTCAAAAGAAAAATATACTTTCTGGAATTTACTTATTACCGTACATCCATCCTTTTTATCAATTTGATATTTTAAGAAATATTGTTAAACTAAGAAACCAAAATTGTGTATATATATTTAGATAGAATGTCTATCGAATTTTAATAAATTTAAATTTTGTTTGGAGTAAATTTAAAATTTAATTGGTCAACCATCATTAAGCAATTAAAGCTCATTCATTACAAATTTTATATTATTTGATGGAAAGATTAATGACTTTAATTTGAATCAAATTCAATACATGTCCTATTTAATAATGGAAAATATATTTTGAATTTAAATCTTTATTGAACAATATTTTTCAAAAATATCAAATATATGTTCCATAAAAGATAAATAAATGCAAAACTATTGATATTATTATCTGTTAGTGTTATGATCTAGAAATCAATTTTAGGATGATTGTTTTCTAAGTTTTATTTATGTAATTGAATAATTTGTTTATCGTTTTGTTCCTTGAGTATTTTATTACTTATATAGATCATTCAGGTTAAGGACTTGGAATTGTGGAACTCTATAAAAGGGTTAATAAATATTCTAAAATGTCTCTAGTCTTGGTAATTAACAAAGAACATTAATTACCGGTATAAGATTAGCATTTGGATTATATGATGATCATGATATGCAGACCATATGACAAAGGGTTGTCAATCTAATCAAATTGATATCTTACGGAAATTAGGGGATTGGACGTGACCAAAATAAAAATATTTATATGGATTGTGTTTGTTTCATTAATATTTTATTTGTGTCTAAAATTCTAAGGTATGAGATGATTGTCTAAAATTCTTATATGGAGATATATTAATTATCAAGAATACCAATGTGCCCCATAAGATGAGTGATGATATGACCGGGCCTCTTGATGAAATACTACAAGTATGTGCGTATGTGCACATATGATTAAGGAGTTAATCATAATTACTGAATTATTTTGAAATCAAGAAACGAGAATATTTGCAAGGATGACACGTTCCTACCTTAGATCTATTCATGATATCATGTGACATGGAATTAACACAAGGCAATTGTTGCTTTAGGAGTCGTGATACAGTATGGTACTTATCATTTGTGTCATTTGGATAACTACAATGCATATTGCTAGGAGTCGTGATACGGTATGGCAGCTCTCCCTCTGAGAGATGACTGTCCTGGTCTGGTTGATTCAGTTCCTGGTTCGGTTTGATTCAGTGCCTTCTCGGCTGCACATTTCTCTGAGCGGTGACTGTCTCGATTCGGTTGATTCAGTTTCTCGTCCGGTTTGATTCAGCGCCTTCTCGTCTGTACTTTCCTCTAAGTGGAAGATGCTTCTTCGTGCACAAGGGTTCGATACGGTGTCGTTTGCCAGAAGGAACAATACAAATATGCACACAGATGTAACAATCACTAGGCTTCTATCATTACAATCAAGCAAAGATGATCAAATTTATGTCAACGGGATGCATATTGTGTTTTTATTTGTTTACAGCTAAATACTTTCAAAGACACTCATTATCTGATATTATGTAACAGCTAGCTTTTAACTCTTTGAATTAATGCAATCGCCTACGGGCTTTCAACCAAAAAAAAATTAAGCTAAGGAACCCTTAGGCTGCCTTCATTTATCCATTCAATTTCATTTTATTTTTTTCAAATAGCCACTGGTTGCGTACTTAGTTGGAGTTTGACTGGTTCATTAGGCTGATCATGACTAATGAAATTTGTTTACACGTAATCCAATCCACTAAATTAAATGCACAGGCACGGACATGTGTGTGTTATTCTTTTCTGTTTCCTTTTCGGCGTTTGAAAAATCAATGACAGGCTGGACTTGCGTTGTTAGTTGGAACGCAAGAATAATACTTGTTTTTAGCTCCAAAAGTAAAGCCTTCGCCCTTCGGGCTTCAGCTTCAGTCTGATATTAAGTCAGAATCGTTCAATTTATATTATAATTTGTGTTCGTTTAATCTGTACGAATCTCAAAGCTGTCCGTGTAAATTTTGATAGAAATGGAACGGCATCGGACCGCCTGCGATTAATAAATTCGGACCAAGTGCAGTCAGGTGCTAGAGAATAATATTATTAAAAGCATTAATTATTTTTAACTTCCGGGATCTTTTTTTCAACAGTTCACTATCACAAGAAAGCTGACCCTGCTCGGCTGCTCCCATGCGCATTGCGCGTATGGATTCGGTCGGAAGAACTCTCCAGTGTGAACAGAAATGGAGAGGAAAGGAATCCTGGAAGGGCAGAACAGATGCGACCTAAACACGTTGATTCTGGTATCATTCCCAGTCTTTTACACCGGAGCAAAGTGCCATGATAGAGCCAGCGGATTCTCTATTACATATCAAGTACAACATAATATGATTGATACAGTCAAGTTAGTAGGAGCTTGAGCTGATTAAAGAGATTCATGAATTTAATCTTACAAACTGTAGCATCAACTTAATTTGAAGGAAAATTTCTCTCAAGATTTTGAAGGAAAAGGTCTTTTTATATATGATAGTATGTTACATTTTGACATGAGTTCAAAAAGGTCTTTTTATTATCTATATCATTGGTGTTTAACTTATTGAACATTTATATACATTGCATTGAGAATTAGTATTATCATGTAGAAAGAAAAAAATAAAATAAAAACATAAGAAAAGTTTAACAGAAAATTAGTGATAGGTCATGCATAATTAGACAGCGCAACATAAAAAAATTAGTAGTATAGAAAGCATTTTATAAGTTTAGCTTCTGTATTTAGCTTTTTTTTATTGTACGAGTTGACCTTGGCCTTCTGAAAAATGGAGCAGCAAGAAGCAATTAGTTGCATGATGCAGTATAATTACGCGTCACAGAAAATCAAAACCCCAAATTAGAAGGGTGCTTTCCGCCCCATCTCTTGGCACGTGGCATGCTGGCGATATTCTCCAATGTACCGCAGAATAGGGGAGGTTAACCAAACTATTGAGGCAGCCTCTTTGTTTACATGGGGTCATGCATAGAATTCGGATCCATTGAACTAACTCAATCTTTTGATTTTAGATCCGGACGTCTGATCAGTGGTGGTGCTAGAATTTGATCTAGGGGCAGACAAAAATCGGATTTGGATTCGAATAAATTAACAGGTTTGAATTTGGGTTCGGATTTGAATTCAAGATACAATTCAAAAAAATAGCAAGAAATATATTAATGCAAGAAAGGCGACTCGGCCACATATCGCATTTCCAAAAATTCACAGCACAGATCAAAGAGGTTGGTTCGGCCACATTTCACACATCAAAAATCATTCACAGAAAACATGTCAAAGAAAAAGGGGTGGCTCGGCCTCATTTCAAATTTCCCCAATCACAGTAATTCAAACACATTCACAGAAAACAAGACAGAAAAAGGGTGGCTCGGCCTCATTTCAAATTATCAAGAGTTTAAGAAATCTAGGGTTTGAAAATTGAAACAGGTTTAAGAAATACCCTCTAGGCGCAGTGGCGAACACCACAGAGCACTCCTTGTCTCCTTCTCCTCCGCGGGCCCAGGCGAATCGTCAATCGTGCACAGGCGGTGTCAGGCGTGCACAGGCGGAGGCGGCGATTTT
Organism: Carex kokanica; assembly: GCA_025461125.1. Taxonomy (NCBI): domain Eukaryota; kingdom Viridiplantae; phylum Streptophyta; class Magnoliopsida; order Poales; family Cyperaceae; genus Carex; species Carex kokanica. Next base: position 61,324 of record JAJGRX010001122.1, on the reverse strand, counting down.
GCCTAGGGGCGATTTTCCTTTCCGCGTCTTTGCCTTTCCGCGTCTGGGCTTGTCGTCAGGGGTAGGCTCCGCGTTTTTGCTGCTGGGCTCCGCGTTTTTTTGCTAGGCTCTGCGTCTGGGCTTTCCACGTCTTTGCTGGGATCCACGTTTTTTTTTTTTCTAGGTTTTCCGCGTCTTTGCTGGGCTCTGAAAATCAAGGGTAGGCAAGCCATCAAAATAGGCCCGGTCAAAAAAAAAAAATAATTCCAGGGGTAGGCAAGTGCCTACCCCTGCTCTCACGTGTCCTCACCTCTGCATCCGATTCAAATTTGCAAAAATTCATCTCCAAAGTGAGCGCACACATTCCGATGATGAATTTGAATCTCGAGACAATCCCGAGCGACGAATTCGAATCGGACGGTCTCGATCCAAAACCCAAAGATTGAGTTACTTTAAGGGGATCCGGACTCGTCATGCATAAGCATCAACTCTTGCACTACTTGTAGTTTGGGTGGGTATGATCCTATAGTCGTATAGATCATGTCTTTAAAACTCCCGCTTCTTTTCAGAGTTTTAATAACTTTTCAGAATTTTGCATATACACGCATCACTCGTGATGTGGATGAGATTCAACAGTTTGAATTTGTTGTTTAAAGTCAATCCAATAAAATTTTGAAATTATGCTCATCAAATATTTTTGATAAACACAGCACGCGTTAACTTTGCTGGTGAATTTATTATTAATTGGTGACACTGGCAACAAAAGATCCATGAACTAATAAACTATTAACCACTGGCCCGTTTCCCAGGCAAAAGCATCACAATCCAGCTCGGAAGGGGAACGTCAGCTTTTGATTAAAAAGGAATCTGTAAGGTCCAGCAGTTCCGGGACCATTCGCCGGTGCTCTCATCTCATTAATTCATCAATTAATCTTAATTATTTCAGTAACCTTAATCTTAAATAAATTAATGAATTTTGGATGCATCCGACACGCGGCCGTAACGGAAACACCCGGTGCATGCTTTTGGTACGGAAGTGATAACTGGGTTATTTTTAAATTTGAAAATTTATGGCGTTCTTATAAACAGTCTGTTTCTCTTCTTATGACACATTATTTACAATATTTTCTCATTTCAAAAGTAATGTCTTTTGTGTGACTAGAGTATAATATAACTTTTAAAATGAGCTGGCCTAATGTGTTTCATAAAGCAAAAGGTCATTTTTTACTTCATCAATATTTATGTTTCAAAAGAGATATTTATTTTAATTCAAATTTTATCAATACAACATTTTTTATATAATTTTTTTCTTATTTTTAAAAATCAATTTTTTTCTTCAACAGATAATTTTTCCCGATTGAAATTAAAAAAAACAACACAAATTTAATTGATGAGTCAATTCTTTTCTTAAGGTGTTGGTTTGACCGGATAGATATGCACATGTTAAAATATAATTGAGGAAAGGAGGGATCATAATTTTTTATTTTTTAAAAGAGTGAGGCTATGGTGCTATGCATAGCACGGATGACTAGTGTACTACGGCTCAATATGGTACTTTTTAAAATCCTAACGGTCGATCCGACCGTTCAATGTGATATCCATATGAATATGTACTTGCAAACTAAATTTTATATTTTTTTTGAATTTTTTTACTATTTTTTTAGATAGGTAGAAAAAACAGTGTTTTTTGAAAATTCTGGACCATCAAAATTCTACCTATCTGAAAAAATAGTAAAAAAATTCGAAAAAATATAAAATTTAGTTTGCAAGTACATATTCATATGGTTATCACATTGAACGGTCGGATCGACCGTTAGGATTTTAAAAAGTACCATATTGAGCCGTAGTACACTAGCCATCCGTGCTATGCATAGCACCATAGCCTCACTCTTTTAAAAATATTACAAAACAAGAGAGGGAAGAGAAAGAGAGAGTGTTTTGAAATATATAGATGGATCAGAGAAAATGTTTCCGCTTCAAGTTGAAAAAAAGTGTGTAGGTCCGAAAAATTATTTTTTTATACGCACAATATCACGAAAGGCTACACTAAAATGTACCATTTTGTAAAAAAAAAAAAAATAGATCTGATAGTCTACGGACTTCTTCTTTCAAATTGAAACTTATTTTAGCAAAACTGATTTGAAATTGGTTAACAAATGAATAAGGTTTTTTTAGCGGCATAAACTTTCGAATGTGATATAATATTAAATCGTACGTTATATCACGATAGTAGTGAAGTTAGTAGATGAAGTCGTATCATATATAATAACTAAATTGTTTAACGTATTGTATTAACAAGTCGAGCAGTAAGGACAAAAAGAGTTAAATATTAAGGAATTTTACTGAAGTTTCATTTAAGCCATCTTAAAATATTTTTGTTCGATACAATTAAAGTATCTTAAAGCACTTAAATCATCACTTCTCGTCAAATACGAACGAGATGGTTCAATTGGTTTTTTTTATTTTTTTATCTCGTCTTGGATTGTAAAAATTAGATGAGAATCTTGAACCGTGTGATTTAGATCTATAGTTGAGATTGAAAATTTACGAATAGTTTTTATATAAAATATTAGTGATACTGATGTGGAGTGAGGCTATGGTACTTCGGCTAGTGTACTATGGCTAGTGTACTACGGCTCAATATGGTACTTTTTAAAATCCTAACGGTCGATCCGAACCGTTCAATGTGATATCCATATGAATATGTACTTGCAAACTAAATTTTATATTTTTTCGAATTTTTGTACTATTTTTTTAGATAGGTAGAATTTTGATGGTCCATAATTTGTATAAAACACTGAAAATTCTACCTATCTAAAAAAATAATAAAAAATTCGAAAAAAATATAAAATTTAGTTTGCAAGTACATATTCATATGAATATCACATTGAACGGTTCGGATCGACCGTTAGAATTTTAAGAAGTACCATATTAAGCCGTAGTACACTACTAGCCGAAGTACCATAGCCTCACTCTACTGATGTGATACTGATTCACCTACTTTTTATTTTATTTTAGATGAGGTGATCTGAGTCGAGAAGTCGAATCCTCTCCTAGCGTCCTAGCGAGGAAAGAAAACGGATATGTTCCGTACGGACATGCACCGGGTATTTTCAATTCTTATTTTCCTACGTTTACGTACGGACATACACGCCGTGGAAGAATTTTTTTATTTTGATGCAATCTGAGCCGTCGAAAGACGCTGGTCCGTTCCCGCAATGCATGCTTCAAGCAACCGGATGACGCTGACATGTGGACAATTCTGACTGTCTACGATCGAGTCCGCTGTTAGCTCCCGAAATTGCAATCGGGGAGGTCGGAGGTCGGCTTTTCCGAGTATATAACATAGATTATCAATATATGTTGCGGGTCGATTCCTCCAATATTAGGGCTTCCAAAGTTGGCAATTGATCGGGTTGCAGTGATAACTAACTACATAGGAAGTGATACAGAAAATTAAACGCTGATATGAAATCCAAATGTCGGTTGGTCGGTGTTGCTCGACCTGGCTCACTGCTGGACCCGGTTTTGAGGGACTATTTACCTATTATTTTTTAAAACCTTAGGATTTTAAAGAAGATCGACGTTATTTAATTATCGGTTATAAACAGCACATTTCCTAAAAAAGAGAGGATTTAGTCGATCACTCGATCTAGAGAGAGAAATAAGAGAGAGAGAGAGAGAGCCAGACAGACGGACAGGAGAGAGCAATCAATCATTGCCTTTAAGTATCGCGAACTCTTTGTCACCTCGATCGAGCTGTTTTATTTTCCATTTCATTCGTCGATCCTCCGAAGATCTCCATACCAGGTACCGAATTTGGGGTCGGATTTTGTGGATTTGCTTTGCTTTTTAAGTTACTGGAAAGGGAATTTTGTAATATCTTGTTCAGTTTTCTCCTACGACAGATCCGATATTATGATATCCTTCATCCTCTTCGGTTTGGATTTGTTACGCAAGTTGAGTTCATGATCGAACAACCTTTTTTTTTTTTTAATAACCACTGTGTTATGCTTGTTTCTCTGGGGCCGAAGTATTTATGTTGGATAATCGTCGTGAAGATCACTTAATTTTATCTCTTGAGCAGGTTCATGTTGGAATGCTTTAATGTTTTGTTTGTTCTATTAGCTTGGGAAAATTATCTGCTTTACTATAGGGGTAAAAGTACTGGGAGAAGAATACTAGCTAATAATTCCCTGAATTTAGAAATGCTTCGACCAATTACACGTCTATTTAATTCTGAGTTACCAATTAGTGATTTGCTGTAATTTTCGAATTGAATTCTGATCTGATCTATGAGATCACATAGTTCTGCTTTCCACTAAAAATTATCTTAGTAAATGTTTGGTATATCAAAACCAGTAGAATTGAACTTATTTTACTGATGGTCGCGTCAAAAGAGAATGAGGACTAGTTTCTATAGTGGGTGGATGTTTGAGTCCACCGCAGTCTGTCATGCATTATGCTCATATTTCAATCAAATTCTTTCACATTTTTGTCATGCGTTATGTTCTGATATTTATCAAAAATAAAAGGAAACATACTACTAGCTTGGTTGTTGGTTAGTTACCATTAACTAAAATTCACTTAAATGAGAAGCATACTATCACAGAATAGTGCATCCTTCGTCAGTTCTAGCAATTTTTTTTCATGATTTCTCTTTTGGCTTGACCAAAACACTTTTTATCTTTTTTTTTCAGCTACTAGTTGGGCGCCGGATTCTCTTCAAGTGGATACATTTTCATTGCCAGTAAAACCACTTTAGAATGACAAGTTCTGCGAAAGTCGTGGAACCGGCTTTCCAGGGTGCTGGTCAGAGAGTGTATCCTTTGCTTCTAGCAAAATGTACTTATGAAACTGTTCACTGTTTGCAGTTAGCTACAAGTAATAGAGCATTTTTTATTTGAAACTATCATTTGTACTCAGATTTACTGAAAAGCAATTGCTAAATAACACAACTTAAATAGCTTAAGGTTATTCAATCATAATAAATAGTTGAAGGTTATTCAATCATAATTCTATTTTAGAACCAGGATATACTAATGAAATTCCCTCCATATGTCTAGAAAGCAATTGTAAAAATGTGTTTCTTAACTAAAGAATAGTGGGACCGAGATTTGGAGAATCGAAAACTTCCAGCCGGTTGCTTTGCCAAAATCAGACTATGGTAAATTCTATTCAGGCGATTCATACATTGTTCTACAGGTGATTGCCAATCTATTTTCAATGTTTCGTTTTATTTTCCTTTTTGTCTAGAAAGGCAACATTTCCTTTTTTATTTCTTTTTTTTGCATCTGATGTATGAATGTTTTATGTGCCTTTTATAGACAAGTTCTGGAAAAGGGGGCGCTTACCACTTTGACATTCACTTCTGGATCGGTAAAGATTCCAGTCAGGTAAACTAACTTTTTGATGCAGTGATAAGGTTCATCTTTGTTTGTAAATAAATGTTCAATCATGCAGTTGTGTAACCAAATGTTTGGTAGAATTTTTTTTTTTTTTTTTTTTGTATATTCATACCTGCAAACATCTTTATAGCATAAACCTAAACATTATGTTTATTACCTCCTAAAGAACATAAAAGTGTGTCATTGTGTCCTTGTCTTCCATTTCATGAGAAGTGCCCAAAGTACCCTTCTCCCTTGCCTTTTCTCTTTCCATATCAGTACAGTAGGTGGAGTTAATTACTATATTGGTGTAATCAGAAGAAGACTATTTCATTGAGAGCTCTTATTAAAAATGAAAAAAAAATGAAATTGGTTGTGGGAACCCTAAAATCGACCATCTGTGCTTCTTGTGTAGGATGAAGCAGGAACAGCTGCAATAAAGGCAGTTGAGCTGGATACTGTGTTAGGAGGGCGTGCAGTGCAGCACAGAGAAACCCAAGGCCATGAGTCTGACAAGTTTCTTTCCTACTTCAGGCCATGCATTGTTCCTTTGGAAGGTGGTTTTGCTTCAGGTTTTAAGAAACCTGAGGACGAGAAGTTCGAGACCAGACTGTACATTTGTAAAGGAAAGCGTGTTGTCAGAATGAAGCAGGTACTGGTTTCAGAACTTTTATATGGTTAATGTAGGAACTGTTACGTTTAGTTGGAATTGCCTCTACTATTTTGTTTTGTCTTTACAGATTGGCAGAAAGCAGTTGTTGTTTTTCGTGTTTGTAGTATATTAGATTTATCTGACAATTGTCATCTTTGTAGGGGTGTTTGTGATATTTTTAGGTTCTGTTGGCAAAATTATACAAAGGCATTTTGTAGAAGATGCCTTGACCTTGGCCCTCATGTTGTTTTGTATTCACTGATTATGAGTTAGAGGAGGGTTACGTTGTTATTTAATGTAGAGAGAGAGAGAGGAGGTCAAAAATTCATATGGGTGCATAATGTTATGTGATGTTTCATAGGATGATTGTGATAAATTTTTCTCTCAAGTTTTTTTTTTTTTTTTTGTTCTAATTTACGTAGTTCTCTATTGGTTTTGCAGTTTCTGTCTAAAACAGATTTCTTAGCAGAAGACATGATAATCTTTCATTATATCTGTAGGTTCCTTTTGCTCGCTCTTCGTTGAACCATGATGATGTGTTCATCTTAGACACAGAAACTAAAATCTACCAATTTAACGGGGCCAATTCAAACATCCAAGAGAGAGCCAAGGCTCTGGAAGTGGTACAGCATCTGAAGGATCAGTACCATGGGGGGAAATGCGATGTTGCCATTATTGGTACACATCCCTTTTAATAAAATTTTGTAATTAGTCATTGTTTGAATGATACTTTACTGGTTTTGTGTGCAAGCTTTTCTTGGCTCATTACATGTGAATGCTATTATCAAGATTTTCACTATTGTCAAGCTTTCGTTAGGGTTTTCATAACTAGGACTTAAAACCAGTGCTTAAGTCATTGCCCTTTGTACTTGTAATATGAATGAAATTAGGATGCATTCTTATTTTGGGCCTCTGCTCAATTGTACAAGCCACACCAGTCTTACTATTTGTCAACTAGACCTGGCCTTACCTCCCAATTCGTACAGTTTCTATTAAACATTCAATTTTAATGTTATTTTGCAACTTTTTCTTAGAGGATGGGAAACTTGTGGCTGAGTCAGACTCGGGGGAATTTTGGGTGGCTTTTGGTGGTTTTGCACCAATTGGTAAGAAAGCCATATCTGAAGATGATGTTGTTCTTGAAAGGACTCCAGCAAAAATATACAGGTATGCTCCTCTCTGTCTCTCCGTCCTCTTCTCTTCTTTTTCTTAGTAAACATCAGCAACCAAGTAGGACTTGCAAAAAGAAGCAAACTAAACTGTCACCAAGTCTGACTGGTTTGTTATTGAAATGTCTAATTGAAATCATCAGTGCGACAGTATCAGATTGAGATTGAGCTAGACTAAACTGTTCCACATTTTGTTTATTAATTTAATCCTATGCAGTATAAATGATGGTCAATTGAAGTTGGAAGATGGCCTGCCTTCTAAAGCTATGCTTGAGAACAATAAATGCTTTATTCTAGATTGTGGGGCTGAGGTGTTTGTTTGGGTTGGACGTGTCACACTGGTCGATGATAGAAAATCTGCTAGCAAGGCTGCTGAGGTAAAAGAAGAACTCCCAGATTTAAATTTCAGATTTTAAATTTACTAAATTGTCATTTTTGGTTGCAATTGATATGAGACCTCAAATATACCAGAAATAGTATGTGTAGTTGAAGTCTGTGATCTTGATAATTGACAAGTAATCTTGATTATTTTTACTTAGGAATTTGTTGTCCGTGAGAAGAGACCAAAGTCAACACGGATCACTCAAGTTATTCAAGGTTATGAGACTCATGAATTCAAGTCTAATTTTGAATCCTGGCCAGTCGGCACTACTACAAGCACCTCTGGTAATGAGGAAGGGCGAGGCAAAGTTGCAGGTAATAATAAATAATTGATATATTTATCTCACATCAGATGGTTTCTGGCACTTGGTACCAATACATATTGGCACAAACAGCTACTGATTGAAAACCCTTTATTAATATACTAATCCTTGTGACATGCCTGAGAAAAAAGGTTGGATGAGTCGAAATGATAATAAGTTTTTAAGTGAACTTGGTCATAATGGTAAGTTTGTAAGAGCCAATACTTTATACATAGTGCAACGGGTTCTCTGCTTGTATATTAATTCTTCTCAACATTGATGCATATTTACTTTCCAAAATCCAGCTTTGCTAAAGCAACAAGGTGTAGATGTTAACAAGGGAGCAGCTAAGGCCACCACCCCTGTAAACGAGGAAGTTCCTCCTCTGCTCGAAAGCAATGGAAAACTAGAGGTTCTTTTCTTTGTTCTTTCTTGCATTTTGCTTTTGCAAAATATGGTTGGCAAATAATAATTCCAGTTAATTCATGTAGGTCATGTTTGGTTGTGGAGTAAGAGGTGGAGTAAATCCCTTACTCCACACTTAAGTAGCCAAACGAGGAGTAAAATTGGAGTAAGATGGAGTAAGAGGTGGGTTAATCCGGAGTAATTTACTCCACCTCTCTAGGTGGATTAACTTACTCCACACTTACTCCACTTGTATGGCCCACTCTCATAAGCAGAGACACATTTCCTAACATCTTACTCCTCCAAGTGAATTAATTTAAGCTATAACTTAAACTACCAAACAAGGTGTAAAATATGAGGAGTAACATGGAGTAAGCAATTTAATCCTCATTAATTTTACTCCACAACCAAACATACCTGTAGTAAATCCCTTACTCCACACTTAAGTAGCCAAACGAGGAGTAAAATTGGAGGAGTAAGATGGAGTAAGAGGTGAGTTAATCCGGAGTAACGTACTCCACCTCTCTAGGTGGATTAACTTACTTCACACTTACTCCACTTGTATGGCCCACTCTCATAAGCAGAGAGACACATTTCCTAACATCGTACTCCTCCAAGTGAATTAATTTAAGCTATAACTTAAACTACCAAACAAGGTGTAAAATATGAGGAGTAACATGGAGCAAGCAATTTAATCCTCATTAATTTTACTCCACAACCAAACATACTTGTAGTTATTACATTTCTTCTCTTTTTATTTTTTTCCTGGGAATACTCTGGAGCAGCTTCAGTACTTGACTAATAGGTCTGAGAGGCTCACAGAACTGGGTGTTGAAATTCTACTTATTGCTTGATGCTACGTAGAAGAATGTTCATCTGTCGTGAATAATTATTTCCATGCATGTTAATCAGGTCTGGTGTGTCAACAGCAATGCAAAGACACCACTTGCTAAAGAAGACATTGGCAAATTTTACTGTGGAGACTGCTACATAGTTCTGTACACGTACCATTCTGGTGAAAAGAAGGAAGAGTTCTACCTTACCACTTGGATTGGAAAGGAAAGTGTGCAGGTAAACTTCAATTTTACTACATAATTCTTACACAATCATGTATTTTTGTTCACTATACAACTTGGAAGTCTTTGACACAAACATCTACACTTTAGTGAAGGGCTAGGAGTATAATGTTGATAAATGAAGTTTTGAGGATTCGTATAGGTCTAATTGTTAATGGGGAATGTTCTTTTAAGTTAGACTGTTATTCATTTGCAAAAGTAATATTTCTACGTGTTATTTTATTATAATTTGACATTTTTATTTTTTATTTAGGATGATCAAATAACAGCCACTCGCTTAGCTAGCACAATGTGGAGTTCCTTGAAAGGAAGACCCGTTCAGGCACCGATCTGTCCTCCTTAATCTATCTCTTTCCCTCTCTCTCCATGCAATACATCACTTGTTAATCATTTTCACCATATACAGGGTCGCATCTATCAAGGGAAGGAACCACCGCAATTTATTTCACTCTTCCAGCCGATGGTTCTTCTTAAGGTAACATTGCATTCTCTCATCCCCCCAGCAAATTTTAATGCACGGTTGTTCGAATTATGTTATTGAAAAACCTACATCATGACCTCTTACTGGAACTTTATTGTCAATGAGCACAGTTCATCTAACTGTGCTTGTCTAGAGTTACCTAATCGCAGAACTACTCGAATTAGTTTTCTAACTACTGGAAGTACCATCAAACCAGGATGCTTCCTAATGTCAACAGAAGTTGTATGTATAAGCACAAAAGTAATCTTGAAATAGGAAGAGCGCATTCAATCTGCCTTATGCATGACCAGGTTGAATGATCTAATCTTGTTCTCTTAATACAGGGTGGAATCAGCACAGGATACAAGAAGTTAATAGCGGACAGCAACATGACGGATGAGACGTACACATCTGATGGCATTGCTCTGGTCCAAGTGTCTGGCACATCAGCCCATAACAATAAATCCATTCAAGTTGAGGCGGTATGACCTCTGTCTAATTCTAGTAGTAGTATGAGTAAGTTGCATGTATATGGTAGGTTATCTTTGAAATTTTGGATGGATTTAGAAAAACTACAAATTGGCAGCATATGGTTTTTGTGCGGATATAGTTGCATATATATGGTAGGTTACCTTTGGAATTTTATATTGGATTTTGAAGAACTACCAAATGACAGCATATGGTTCTTGTGCGGGCATACCAGTTGGCTTCTGGTTAGCACAGAGTGTACATCTATTGAGTACTTGCATGTCTGCTTCATGTGAGGATACCAGTTGGCTTCTGGTTAGCACCGAGTGTATATCTATTGAGTACTTACATTACATGTCTGTTCCATGTTTTGCGTTAGGTGGCATCATCTCTAAGTTCGTCTGAGTGCTTTGTTTTGCAATCTGGGAATGCACTATTTACATGGCATGGTAATGCGAGTTCCTTCGAACAACAGCAATGGGCTGCTAAAGTTGCGGAGTTTTTGAAGGTATGTACGGTCCCTTTTTAATCTCTCTTTCTTACATTTCTCTTTGTGAGTACTGTTTCATTTTTATCTTCAGAAGCACTGTTTGGCATGGCAACCCTCCAGACTGCAGTAGTTACTTTTGATGAACAATTAAATCAGTTGAAGAACTGTGAGTAAACATAAAATGATAGAAAATTACAAAAGGAAAAAAGAGTTAAATGGTACTGTACAATGAGCAATGTGCTTTTTGTGCACATAGTATTAATGAAAGAAGCTAGTGACGAAGAAAAATTGTTGCTGTTTATGTATAAGTTTTCTTTTTTAATTATTGCAGCCAGGTGCAGCAATAAAACATACCAAGGAAGGAACTGAGAGCTCTGCTTTCTGGTTTGCACTGGGTGGTAAGCAAAGCTATAGTAGCAAGGCAGCAACACAGGAGGTTGTTGTCAGAGATCCTCACTTGTACACCTTTTCTCTTAAAAATGGTTAGACATTTTTTTTTTAAATCTTATACTCGGTTGTTTTATCTTTATATTAGCACCTAAAATCTAATTTATCCTGATTTGTTTTGTTCCTTTTCATTGGGTTGCATGAATGGAATGATTCTACAGGAAAGCTTGAGGTTTGTCTTTCTTGTTCTTCTTTATATTGTTTTTTTATTTTTGTGTTGTGGCTTTTTGCAGATAACTTTAAACGGTTGTTGTTCTTTTACTTTGTGGACTGACAACTTGTGGTATTGTTCAATGTGCACCAATTATACAAACCTTGTTAATAACATAATTTTTCAGGTCTCTGAGGTGTTCAACTTCTGTCAAGATGATTTGTTGACTGAAGATATTCTGATACTTGACACTCATGCGGAGGTCTTTGTCTGGATAGGCCAATCGATTGATCCTAAAGAGAAGCAAAAGGCATTTGATATTGGTCAGGTGGGAACCTATTCTCAACTAAGAGGAGTCTAAGAGTTCAGCAACAACCTTTCTTAAAATCGAATCTGACTCAAATCCGTAGAAAATTTAATTCAGGCTGTTGCACTATTTGCCATTGTTCTAAATTAATTTGATCTTTAATCAAACTTTAATTGTGAGACTTACACAGTAGTCTTGCCTTATTTGGGCTCTCACCTCTCCAAAGCTATTTCCCTAACGCAATCCGGAATTCACACATTTTACAGAAATATATAGAGTATGCAGTATCTTTGGAAGATCTTTCCCTTGAGGTACCTCTTTACAAAGTATCAGAAGGATATGAGCCCTGCTTCTTCAAAGTTTTCTTCTCTTGGGATAACTCCAAGTCGGTGGTACGTCATAATGTGCCAGCCTTACATTTTACTGTCTTTACACAGTATGTCCCACCTGTTAACCCCCTTTCTTATATATGCTATTATGACAGGTTCAAGGGAATTCTTTCCAAAAGAAACTTGTGCATCTTTTTGGGTCATCTGTGCGTTCAGAGGTATGTTCTGTCTTATTCCTCTCAAGAATTTTTCTTTTTGTTAAACTAAAGTGTGTATATGTTAATTACCTCAGATGATCTATGTTATACATAATATACATTTGTAAGAGAACTGTGAATTTGTAATAGTTGATATATTATTACATCCTCTTCAATGTTATGAGAACAATCTGGCTCTTCTGCTGACTTGTGTTCTTAAATGACTAAAATCTACTTGCACCTGTATAGTCAAATGATAGGTCTAGGAGCTCCACGAATGGAGGGCCCACTCAAAGAGCATCAGCACTGGCAGCTCTTACATCGGCATTTAATTCTTCCTCAGGAAAACCTGTGAGTAAAGCTCTCAGATGTAGTTTTCTTTTACTTGATTTTGGCATTGTATGTTGTGTTCTTAAGCACCTATTTGCCAGCTACTGAAATTGCTTATCACTCCTACAGTCAGATTCATTCTTTCTCATTGGTTTCTTCGAACTAAACCCAGAGCTCAGATCAACTTCTACTCTAGGTTTTACGGCTATCTTGTTAAATTTGTATAGGAGATATGTAATATGCAAATTAATTGTTTCGAAGTTGACATACATTTTCTTATAATCCAAAGCTTCTGTGGTTTTCCAGAGCAATAATGAGAGGTCAAAGAGCTCAGGGGATGGGGGACCCACACAAAGGGCATCAGCAATGGCAGCTCTTACCTCGGCATTCAACTCAACATCAAAGCCAAAGGGCACCGCCAGCCAGCCAGTTCGTGGGGGCCAGGGGTCTCAAAGAGCTGCAGCCGTAGCCGCACTTTCATCAGTTCTGACGGCTGAGCAGATCCAGGCAGGTCAAACTGAGGATTCTATTCGTACCATCCGGTCCTCCGGTTCTCTAGAGAGTCTTTCCTCAGGTATAGCTTTCTTAAAAAGGAACTGGCATCTTTTAGAGAAAAAATGTGTCATTCCCCCAAAAGTAAACTTTTCACCTATAAATGTAAAGTAAAGCATGGAAAATGCCACCTATTTCCATTTTCTCCTGACTTCGTGAAGTTTTCCATTAAAGAGTTGAAATTGCTCAGTTTTGGTAGGAACCAGAATAGTACAATCATTGAGGGCAGCCAATATGTATCATCCTCATATGTACTAACACTCTACTTGTACCTGTGTACTCATATAAATTATAAAACGTACAATGTATTAATACCAAAAAGAGTCATAACCCATGGACTTGATACAACAACAACAACAACAACAACCAAGCCTTTAGTCCCAAACAAGTTGGGGTAGGCTAGAAATGAAACCCAACCGAAGTCACATGGAAGAAATATATTACAATTGATGAATTTTTATACCTAATGTTCAGACACTCTCAAGGCCGAGAACACAGGATCTGAGGCGGGGGATGTTACACCACCACCAGAAGAATCTACAGAGAAGGATTCAACAGAGGGAGACAGGCTCTCGGTCTCGACTGAGACTGCTGATGTGGCAGATTCCACTGAGGTGTCACAGGAGCAGACCGCTGAGGTGAATGGAGGCGAGACAACTTTTAGTTACGACCGTCTGAAATCCAAGTCAACCAACCCTGTTCGTGGAATTGACTACAAGAGAAGAGAGGTTTGTTTGTACTCTCTTAAAGTGAACTTTTCAAGTAATGATGATATACTGATATCTTAAGTGGGGATTTAAGAGCAAGTATTTTCTCCTGAATTTTTTTATGGATTCAGATGGCTCCACTGTTTGTGCTTCCATCATTCCTTGTTTTTTTGTAATGGAAGAATTGTGAAACTCATTTACCAGAATAGAGCAGTTAGATATATGTCTTATGTCATTTTCTCTGAATTGACATAAGAAATTGTGGCATTTTCCCTGAATTCCAACCCTTATGTCATGTTCTAATTTTGATTATATCTGTTCGTCGAATCATCGTGCTATTGAATGCTCATCAAAATGAACCCAAAATATATCTTATCTTTCACATATGAGTGAAGAAAGTTAAATTATAATTAAATGTCCCCTATTGTGTCTCTGGAAGTTTTCAATTTGTACCAAATTGATCCTGCAAGGGACATTTATTTAAAAGGTGGATGAAATTACACATCATGAGGAAAGTTAGAAATCTGAGTGGATGGTGTGAATCAGCAGATGCTAAAGTGAATGAGAATAGTGGATATACAATGCTGTCACTGTTGTCTGCATCAGCATCTTCAATAAACTTATTATGAAAATTGATGTCATCACCCACATCCAGATATCAATGATGAGGATACTGACATCAGCATCCACATCATAATACAACCAAATTATGCTTCCGTTTTGTACATAATTATAGAACTAAGTTGGTTAAAATTTAAGACTTTGGGAGTTTAGGGACTGACATGGGAATTATGATAATTTAAGGACCAGAAATGAGAAAAGGGTGATTATTTAATGGCAATACATGTAATTTACTTTTAGCCTGTTTGTTTTATTCCCTTAGTTATGTGTGCAGGTATTGACTCTTTTTCTTTCAATTGGTTATAGACATACTTGTCAGATGAGGAGTTCAAGACTGTATTTGGCCTGACAAAAGAGACGTTTTACCAGCAGCCGAAGTGGAAGCAGGACATGCAAAAGAGAAAATTGGATCTCTTCTAAAAGTATACTTTACTAAATATAATTACTGCTACTAAATGATGAGTATATAGTATTGCGGTGTCTTCCTTGTTTGTAGAGCAATTGGGACTTCAATGAAGAATGGTCATAGAGTTTGGCTGTTGCGTAATGATGATTGGTTGATGATTTGCTATAATTGTTTGCTCGGTTGAAATTTATTCAAAAAAGAACAAAAGTGTTTAGGTCATTCTTTTATTTGTACATGGAGATGTTTTATTTTTCTTCTTTGCTCTTTTTTTATCTTTGTTTGGACCATTTATAAAGCACAATAGGGTTTGTATGCTTGATGTGTTTGCTAAAGGCTCACATGCATATGATATTTTCAGGTGTATGCATATGGGTCACCGTATTTAAGCTATAATTCTGTGGAATGTAATTAATGGCTTTGTTGAGGTGTATGACAATAAATATTGTTACTCTTGCATAGTATTAGTTAATACTTAATAGTAAGCTTGCTTTTATATTGTACTAATTTGTTTCAACATTGCCTCTTATGTTTCATTTCTTTTTCAATTTTCTGGCACTAAATGTAGACTCAAAAGTCACTATCAAGATAGGAATAGTAATAACACCACGGACAAAAGATGATAATCCATTTATTCAATTTCCAATCATTATCAATAAAGCGGACTGTTAGACACATGTAGTTAATTTCTTGTAAAGAGGTCCATGTGTCAGCGGTCTTGATTAATACGTAATTATTTACAGTTGTAACGTGATGTTGACCAAGTCAAAACAGTTGTTGGTAACTGTCTTGATTTTTCTGACTCATTTTTCCAACTCTTTAAAATGACTTGTACATTATACCAATACACATTTATTCAGTTTTATTTTAATTGATAAAAAATAGTTAGGGGACTGCGCGCATATAATATTTCTTAAGATAGGCTTCAGTATCAAGTATCAAGTGAACCATTCCTCCTTTTTTTTTATATATATATATAAAGTTCCAGAGCTCTGCAACAATATTTAGTGGCCTGAATTAATCATACTCTCGTAGGCTTTTAAATATCAATTCAATACGCAATTATAAAATGCTTATTATTTCATAATCAAGATTAGGGCCGGATGTAGGATTTTGATCAGGATATGACAAGAAATTATTGAATTGGATTTAAATAGATAATCGGATCCAAACCCATTAGATAATTGGATATTAGATAAAAGCATGATAACAAAAACAACAAAAATAGTATTATAACACAATCTACTCCATAATATTTAGATAATCAACTACAGGATAGAGCAATATCAATTTTCAGGGTAGGGCAAAGATCCAAAAATCCAGTCTTTGTAAATTAGTTTTGGATTTTCAGGGTAGGACAGTTGTCCTACCCTGCGCTACAGTAGATCCGCCCCTGATCAAGATTCAAGAACATGTACAATTTTTTTCGGCTGGTACGTAAGATATATCGGAAGAAAATTGCACATGTTCTTGTGGATTACAAATTGATTTTGTTTCATCCTTGTATAAATAAGTTGTAGTTTTCACAATTTAAGAACAGCTGAGTTGGTGAGCCAATTAGGTGACCAGTCCCTATTGATAGAGCTGCACACAATAACTAGGGCCATCATATCCCTTATCGCGCCTTTCGTGGTAGATAATTGTTTTCGATAAAAAAAACATTTAGAGGAGAAGGATTCAAATGTTTTTATTTTTTGTGTGTATGTACTATGT
Organism: Carex kokanica; assembly: GCA_025461125.1. Classification (NCBI taxonomy): domain Eukaryota; kingdom Viridiplantae; phylum Streptophyta; class Magnoliopsida; order Poales; family Cyperaceae; genus Carex; species Carex kokanica. The sequence continues at coordinate 44,798 of JAJGRX010001122.1, read as the reverse complement.
TTTTATCTTTAGAATTATATTAACTTAAAATATAAAAAGTTCAATGTTAAAATAAAATTATTAGATATGATTTATACAATTTTTTCTATGCACAAGTAAAAAAATCATGATGTTTTGATTTTTTTCATTAGCATCAAAAGTTTACAAAAATATATTGATGTAGATAATTTTGGACGTTGATTTTTCAACTTATTAATTCATATAAAATTTAATAAAAAGAGTGATATTTTTATGTATATGTAGAGAAAATAATATATGTTACATTAAACGGGTTTTATTTTGACATATATAATTTAATTTTTTTTGTAAAGACATGATAGAGATACAAAAATGAAGACATTTGAATCCTCTTCAATCTAGAAAAAGACAAGTTTTAAGCCTACGGGCTATTCGGAAAAAAGAAAGAAGAAAACGCAAGTTCTATAGTCATAAAATTATACGGTCGAGAATTGATTAATTCCGAAATTAATTTTTTTCAAAGTATAAAATTAATTAGAATACATGCTAATTGACCATGTAAAACACTACTTTATCAGTAGCATTGCTTCGGAGAATAAATGTAGTCGGATTAAAAAATAAATAAATGATCTCACTCTTGTACAATTAGCATAAATTTATAATCAAACCTACATAAAATCAACTACCACAACAGCATATAAAATTTCAACATGTTCCCGAAAGTGGGGGAGTAGTGTTGTAGGCGAACGAACCTAGATTATTGAAGATTAAAAAAATGTAGCATTGACTGCTCACTTTTGTTAATCTTTTTGGCTTTTAGCAAAATTACCTAATCAACTATTATCGGAACCATAATCAATGCTGGCGAAACAAGCGGAAGCGGTACGACTTTGGTTTTTAAGAGTGATTATAATATACTCTATTTTTCTCTGTCTCATTTTTTTCTCTGGCTCGAGTATTTTTAAGGTTGAGAGGATATTCTTGATCTCATCGAAACATTTCGTGAACTAATTAATTTTCTTTTCTAGCTATAACTACTAATTTTAACTATCTAGTAGTCCCTACAAATTCTTTTTTTTGAATAATAGTGGAAAATATCCACCGATTTCATTAGAAACCATGAAAATCTGATTAGAGCATCTACATTCCTGAAACTATTAGAGTTTCTAAATAACTGTTAACTGTTTTTTAGAAATTAAACTTCTCTTAATTTTTAAGCCTCCACATCCCTGAAACTAAAATTAGAGTTTCCTAATTGCCACGTCACAGGTTATAAAATTTCTTATTAAGATATATCTGCAAGAGAAAGGAATCTCAGCGAATCATTTCGCCACGTCACAGTTTATAAACGATTTCTTATTAAGAAATTATTGAGCAAAGTTGCTAAATAAGAAATTCATCTACATCCCTGAAACTGGTTTAGCAACTGCCACATCAGATTAGAAACTCTAAGAGTTTCAGGGATGTAGATGCTCTTAGGTATCTAAAATAGATACCCTACACCAGATCATACAAAAGTTATACATCAGAGTTAACAGAACCATTTATCTAAAAACCGAAAATAACAGCCAAACTTACAACAGCAGCACAAAAACAACAAAAAGGGAATAGCAATACAGAGAACAAAATAAACTAAAGAGATGCTAAACTATTGCATTCTAAAGCCCTTCTTCAACATTACTCCATTCGTTTCCAGACATTTGATTTTGGAGGCTGCCAACTCCAAAATCCCGAGTAGAGAGGTCCTCTGAAACCTGTATGATATCCAGATTGCGATCTGGGAGGTCCTTAACATCAAAAGGAAGCATCAAGTTTAAAGTAAGTAAAGAGTGTTTAGAACTAGATTGACACCAGAAATTAGCTAAAGAGATGATTTTAGTACCAATGGCTTTGAAAGATAGAGGATTAGTGTTATTAAAACAAATACGATTCCTTTCTAACCAAATAGACCAAAGAACTGAGGCTCGTAATAATTCCACTAATAATCTATCTTTTAAGGGAATAGCTGCATCCAGCAGCCACAAGTCTTCCAAAGACTGACAATCAAAGGTGAAATTATTATGAGAAGCAATCCAAGTCCATATAGTTCTACTATAAGGACAAAGCACAAATAAATGGTCAGTAGTTTCAGGTTGATCACAGAACACACAAGTGGTATCACCTGGCCACCCTTTGGCTGATAAATTAATTTTGGTCAGAATTTTGTTACGTTTGACTAACCACAGAAATATTTTAATTTTCAGGGGTATATGGGATTTCCAAATAGAGGTATAGTCTAAATTATGCATACCACCAAATTCCAACCAACTATAAAAAGAATGTACTGAAAACTGATCATTTTGAGACCATCTCCAGATCAGTCTATCATCAATATGATTGGATAAAGAAAAATGGCAAAACCTTTGTTGTAAAGCCAACCATTCAACATGAAAAATACCAGTTAATTGTCTTCTAAAAGTTAATTGTAAGTGAGAATTAGCAAAGGCATCAGCCACAGAAATAAATCTGTGAGTAGCAATAGAAAACAAATTAGGGAATTGATGTTGTAGTGCATGTTCATTATACCATCTATCTAACCAAAAAGAAGTAGATTGGCCATTGCCTATCTCTTTATTAAGTCCTAAGTTAATAACACCATGATCCTTAAGAATTGATCTCCAAAAGGGAGAACAAAAGGAAGGGGAAGTCTTATTACTGTACTTACTGGTAAGGATATTTTTCCATCTACCAGAAACAGAATTATCTAAAAATCTGATCCACCATTTAGCTAGGAGAGCCTTATTCATTAATTTAAGATCTACAACTCCTAAGCCTCCTTGGTCTTTACTTTTACAAACTACATTCCAAGCTACTAAAGAATACTTTCTACGAGTAGAGTTGCCTCCATGCCATAAAAATTTCCTTCTAATTTTATCAATTTTGTGTCTGATATGTGCAGGCATTCGATAAATAGACATCCAATATAAAGGGACAGCAGAGAGAACAGAATTTAAGAGTGTGACTCTACCCCCTAAGGACAATAAGGAACCTTTCCATCCTTGAAGTTTTTTCTCAACTTTATCAATCAATAATTGCCAATCAATATCAGTTAAGGATTTATTATTAATAGGAACACCTAAGTAAGTGAGTGGTAAAGTAGCTACTTTACAACCCAAAACAGAAGCTAAAGCATTGCTTTCATGCTCATTTAAGTTTAAAGGATACATTTCACTCTTTTCATAATTGATTTTTAAGCCTGAAGCATTTTCAAAAGCAACCAGTAGCCATTTAACATTGGCCAAAATCTCTTTCTCAGCTTTGAGAAAAAGGAGAGTATCATCAGCAAAATGTAAGTTCATTACATTACCTAAATTTGAAAAATTGCCTAAACCATCAACAAACCCCCCTTGGTGGGCCCTAGTTAAGATTTTATTTAGAGCATCAGTTACTAAGATGAAGAGAAAAGGAGATAAGGGATCCCCTTGTCTAACCCCACGTTTGCAAGAAAAATAAGGGCAGTAGTCTCTACAAATTAATTAGCAGATTTTCTCTCTTTATTTCTTTCCTCTCTCTCCCTCCCTCTCCCACCTCCGCCTCCGCCTCTACTTCCCACCTCCCACCTTCGCCTCCGTCACTCCATCCCAATCAAGCACGCCTCCGCCGAGTCAGATCCATCACTATCGACCGCCGGGTCAGATCCATCGTGTCTATGTTCCTCTTCCTCATGCAGTAGCGAGTTATTTGCAAAAAACAAAGCTTCATTAATGGTGAATTAGGCCAGTGCGTACTAAGTACTAAGAAATAACAGAAAATAAAATTTGAAAAAATTAGAGGTGTATGAATGAATACTTGATGTCTTATATATGAATACTTCAACGTGTATGAATGAATACTTGATATCTTATGTATGAATACTTCAATGTGTATGAATGAATACTTGATATTTTATGTATGAATACTTCAACGTGTATGAATGAATATTTGATATCTTATGTATGAATACTTTAATGAAGTATGTTTTGTTTCTTTTAAATATTGTTTTTGTTTTTTTTGTTTGTAACATTTCAATTACATAATCTGTAAAATTTGATAGATTATTTTTGTTTCGACAGTGAAACATGTGGCAACTATTTTTTATTTTCAAAAAATAAAATTAAACTAGAAAGCAATAAAGCAATGTTCAATACTATTCGGCTGCTCTTATAAAATTAATCGAGGTATGCACATATGCTTATAATACTCTTGATACATGAACTGTTTACACTTACACGACGAGGAATGAATACTTTCTCGATGAGGTATGAATACTTGTGCAACGGACAACTCGAAAATATGTCATCATGAATCTTATTTGAAAGAGAAAATTGTGTAGAAGACGTTCGTAGTTTTAGATTTGGAAAATTCATCACATATTGTCAGAAATATTAGTTAAATTGAACGGAGAAAAAAACAACCACCTCTAAAAACGTGTAAAAGATGGGTGAGTGATGTGTCCTTTTTTTAAAATACTTGATATCTTAGATGTGAATACTTGATATATTATATATATATACTTGATGTATTATATATAAGAGGAGGGTTCAAATGCATCCAAATTTCTATGCTCCCAATGCATCCACATTATATATATATATATAGAGCTGGGCTATGGTGAGTTGCGAAGTAAGATGTCATTTTTACTTCACGCTCATATTTTTATTTTGAAAATCTAAACGCCCGATCCGAGCGCTCAACATGTTCTCCATATTGAAATGTGCTTGGAGACCAAATTTTATAATTTTTGGAATTTTTTTGCTATTTATTAAGCCACTTTGAAAATCGCTGATCGAATGGTCCAGAATTTTTTACTGTTTTTACTGTTCATCCGGATCTGGGATTTTCAAAGTGGCTTAATAAATAGTAAAAAAATTCCAAAAAATATAAAATTTGGTCTCCAAGCACATTTCAATATGGAGAACATGTTGAGCGGTTCGGATCGGGCGTTTAGATTTTCAAAATGGAGTATGAGCGTGAAGTAAAACGACGTTTTACTTCACAACTCACCATAGTCAATCTCTATATATATATATATATATATATATATATAGAGAGAGAGAGAGAGAGAGAGAGAGAGAGAGAGAGAGAGAGAGAGAGAGAGAGAGAGATGGACTTAGCTACTCCATGGAGTAAAACGACTTTGTACTCCACGCCATATCTTCATTTTCAAAGTTCAAATAGTCGATTCGAACCTGCCAACATGTTCTTCATATTGAAATGTATTTGGAGACCAAATTTTACATTTTCTGGAATTTTTTTACTATTTATTAAGCCACTTTGAAAATCTGAAAATCCGGGCGAACAGTAAAAATTTCTGGACCGCCGGATCAGTGATTTTCAAAGTGGCTTAATAAATAGTAAAAAAATTCCAAAAAATGTAAAATTTGGTCTCCAAGCACATATCAATATGGAGAACAACTTGAGCGGTTCGGATCGGTCGTTTGGATTTTTAAAATGGAAATAATGAGGCGTGGAGCACCAAGTCATTTTACTCCATGGAGTAGCTAAGCCCACCACTATATATATATATATCTCCATTTTCAAAGTCCGAACAGTCGATCCGAACCGCTCAACATAATCTTCATAATAAAATATGCTTGGAGATCAAATTTTATATTTTTTAGAATTTATTTACTATTTTTTTGGATAGATACAAAATCACTGTTTTAAGGAGATTCTGGACCATCCGATAAAGTGATTTTGTATCTATCTGAAAAAATAGTAAATAAATTCTAAAAAATATAAAATTTGGTCTACAAGCATATTTTATTATGAAGATTATGTTGAGCTGCTCGGATCGACTGTTCGGACTTTAAAAACGGAGATAAAGGATGTGGGTACACATGGGAGCACAAAAATGAGGGTGCATTTGAACCCTCCTCTATATATAAATACTTGCGCGCGCCAATTGTAAAATATTTCAAATATTAGGCGGTCCTCAAATAATAAGTGGTCTCCCAAATAGTTAATAGTGACTTAAGTAGTTAATGACTGAAGGAAGAAATTAGATAATGTTACGGAGAAAGCTAGGTGCTCCCTTATATTAAATTGGCAAAGTAATCACTTTAATGGTTTCATTTACGATTGTTGTCCTTGCAGATCAAGGTTACATGGCAAACACGGAAACACCTGTGGACAACAGATTCATTGAATATCATCAACTCATGCATGTGAAATCGCATATATGTATAATTTTATATAGGGTTAATTTCTCACTTACTTTCAAAGATTTTTTTATTTTTTAATTATTTATCTCTAAACTCTTAAATATATTTTATTTGTTCTTTATCTCTTAAAAATATTCTCTTTTATCCATTATTTAACAATTCTAAAATTAACCATGGTTAAATCTTTGGTTAAAATTAAAAATGACAAAAATATTCTTTCTTTATTAGTTGATCTATTTCCTTCTTCTCCTGCGTACTCCTTTATTCTTCTTCTTCGCCCTTGTTTTTCTCCTCCAAGCTCTCATGCCCTCTCCAGCGGTTTCCCAAATTCTTCGCTCTTATCTTCTCCCACACTCTTGCTCGCTCTCTCTTCTCCTTCTACGCCCTTCCAAGTTTATTTACTCGTTTGATTTGAAACGGAGCCAATCCGGTTTGTGCCTATAACATAGGGGCTCTTTAATATTAGTGCAGATCTAGTTGCACGAATCTTAAAACATATCGGACGGTCAAGATTCATTAACTCAAAAGATTCCCTTTTGAGTTAATGCAGAGGATACGAATTCATTTCCCGTTATGCTGCTTACACTAATAGAAGATGAAAGACAACTAGAAGAAGATGAAATAAAACCAGTAGTAAATGAAAGACAACCAGAAGAAGATGAAATACAACTAGTAGAAGATGAAGGATAACTATATATACATGAAAGACAACCATTACAAGATGAAAAACAACAACAAAAATAATGAAAAAGAACTAGTAGAAGATGAAATACAACTAATAAATGACGAAAGACAACTAAAAGAAGATAAAACACAACTAGAAGAAAATGAAAGACAAATAAAGAAAATGAAATACAACTAGTAGTAGATGAAAGACAACTAGTAAAACCTGAAAAACAATTAGTACAAGATGAAAGACAACTAGAAAAAGATGAAATACAACCAGTAATAAATGAAAGATAACCAGAAAAATATGAAAGACAAATAGTATAACAGGAAAGACAACTAAAAGAAGATGAAATACAACCAATAGTAGATGAAAGACTAGTAGAACATGAAAGACAGCAAGTACAAAATAAAAGTCAACCAGAAGAACATGAAAGACTAGTAGAACATGAAAGACAGCAAGTACAAAATAAAAGTCAACCAGAAGAACATGAAAGACAACTAGTAGAAAATGAAAGACAACTAGAAGAAGATGAAAGACAATTAGTAGAACATGAAAGACAAATAATACAAGATGAATGACAACCAGAATAATATGAAATACAATTAGAAGAAGATGAAGAAAAAACTAGTAGAAAATGAAGACAACTATATGAACATGAAAGACAACTAGTACAAGATGATAAACAACAAAAAAAACATGAAAAAAAGCTAATAGATGATGAAAAACAACTAGTTGAAGACGAAAGACAACTAGAAGAAGATGAAATACAACAAGTAGTAGATGAAAGTCAACTAGTAGAAGATGGAAAATAACTAGTACAAGATGAAAGACAACTAGAAGAAGACGAAAGACAACTAGTAGAAGACGAAAGACAACAACAACAAGATGAAGGACAACTGGAAAAAGATTTAATAAACCAGTGGTAGTTGAAAGACAACCAGAAGAACATGAAAAACAACCAGTACAATGAAAGACAACTTAAAGAAGTTCAAATACAACCAGTAGTAGATGATAGACAACTAGTAGAACATGAAATATAATCAGTACAAGACGAAATAAGAATAATAAGAATATTACATAATAGAATAATATGATTAATATTATTTATTCATAAATTATTTATTAAACCAATCACAAGATGAGATTAAAGAGATCATAAAATGACTAACCAATGCTAGTGGCATTTGTGTATTAATTTAAACATTACACAAATGGTTGCCCTAACCCTTGCCTATTTAAAGGGGTTTAATTAAGGAAAATGAACCTTGATTTTTCTGCTCCTTCATTGGCCGAAATTTACTGTAGCAGCCCCCTTTGCTCAAGGCCGAAACCCTAGTGGTTCAATCTCTTCTCTCATCTCTTCTTTAGGTTTAGCCACTAAGAAATCAAATAGGTCGTTGATTTGAAGATCAGTAGGTGGTTGGATCTAAGCCTTAAACTTCACATCTAACTATCTAAGAGGTGTGCAAGTTCGTTGTTTAGGTTCAAGGTGAACCAAGAGGCACTTCCGAGAAGAACACGAGATCTAGAAGGGAAAACAGCTTCTCTCCATCAAGAGATTTGAAATCTCTTTAGGTAAAGGTTTCCATCATCTTTAGCAATAAATTATATGAGATTAATTTATTTTAGTACACATTAGTTTAATGAACAAAATATTGTTTGTTTTTGTTGTATAAATAAGATATTTTGTGTATTGAGCCAAGTGGTGATAGGAAAATTTTAAATTATCACCATATAGGCATACACGTGAAATCCCAACAGAAATACAGCATGTACAAGATGAATGACACCTAGAATATGATGTAATACAACTAGAAGAAGATGAAAGACAACTAGATGAATATGAAATACAACTAGAAGAAGTTGAAATACAATTAGTAGAACATGAAAGACAACCAGTATAATATGAAAAGACGAGTAGAAGTAAGTGAAATACAACTAGTTGTAAATGAAAGACAACCAATAAAACATTAAAAGTAACTAATAGAATATGAAAGATAACCAGTATAAAATAAAAGACAAACAATAAAACATGAAAAACAACCAGTTGAAAATAAAAAACAACTAAAAAAAATAAAATATAACTAGCTAAAAAAGATAAAATACAACTGGAAGTTAATAAAATGCATTAAGTAAAACATGAAAGTCAACTAGACGATCTATTTTGAAACTCCAATCGGTGAATTAGCTCAGATTTTTAGGACTCGACTAACAAACTAAAGAAGAAGAAAAAAAAAAACAGATTCGTTATTATTTAAATGTACAACTCCAAACAATTTCCGGATAAATCGGTCAATAGCGTTTAGAATCATGAATCAATATGGCCGCACATACAGACATACTCCAATTTATGTCCGCTCTCTCTCTCTCTCTCTCTCTCTCTCTCTCTCTCTCTCTCTCTCTCTCCAGGTGAGGTCCCTACCGATAAAAATATTTATCCATGTGCTCTTCATAAATTAATTCTTGTCCTCTTCTTTTTCGTAGATTATTTGCATTGACCCCCAGAAAATCAAGATGTTTTTATAGAAGTCCCTTCGTGAGATTGTATCAACTGACCTCATAATATATTTTATCTACAAGTCCCTTGATTAAAATTGTACTAGTCATTTAAGCATAGTCAGCTGCTGTAAGCCCATTTGAATCAAGCAAACAAAATATTTACCTACTTTTTTTAAATTAGGATTCCAATGTCCGTATTTTTAGGATTTTTTATTATGTTTTTATTTTTAAATAGTATAATGACTTTACGTCTCACTATATAGAACCTTTCAGTATGCAAGAAATCTAAAATAAATAAGTTACTGAAAGCCTTTATTTTAAAATTTACTCTTAATTCCATATTTATGTACAGATTGTTTTTGAAAAGTAATGTGCTCGGCATAATTAAATATTAAAATGCAGGGAAAAAACTTTTTTAATGTGATTTTTAAGATTTTGCCATGATTTTGTCTAATTGAACGTAATTAATTGTAGCAAGGGAAATAATATTTCAAAAAAAAAAATCAAATTCTGTCTCGCCTTTCAAAAAATAAATAAGATTAAGTTTGATAATCTGAAAAAGTTATACTACAAGTACTTTCCAAATAGAAAGAAGAAGAAAAAATAGTTTATATATGTGTTACGTGTTGGTGTGTAATTGAAAGTTTCAAAAGCTTTAAATATGTTAAATACTGATCAAATGTGACGAATAGTAAAGATATATATAACAGTTAAAGATAAAATAAAAAATGAAAGTTTCCACTGACAGAAAAAAATAAGTTTCGAGGTTTGTGGGACACTATGAACATCGGAGTGATAGATGTTGTGGTGAGAGCATAATAGGAGACTATTTACGTTACAGAGCAATGCGGTGATGGATCTTGTCAACCACACTCAGAGACGGATTCAAAATTTTCGTCAGAGTAGGACACTAATTGAGTTCAAATAGCTAATGAGATTTAAACCTGTTAACTAATCGGGTACTAGATAAAAAACCAATCATCAAGATAAACACAATTCAACCCATAATTTTACATGCTTCAATTTCAATCCACAGTTCATGTATTATTAATATTGAACATAGCAATTCACACATAAAAAAATAGAATTACTTAAAAAGTTTGTATCCAACCTAATGAAAGAATTAAAAAATGAAGCAAAAAGCATAAGGTGTAAAAATAAGGTTTAGTTCAAAAATCGCCAAATGAGAACTCACGGAAAGCGCATAGTACAAAAGCTGAAGGAATCATAATGTGGTTAGATTGTCAGTATGTTTTGGGTTTTGCTTTTATTTTTGTTGTAACACAACTTTAATTTGTATAAAAAATCAAGTATACATTAAATATCAAATTAAGCTACTCTATTCTAATAACAAATATGAATTGATGTAATGGTACAGAGGGATGTTGCTCAACCTACTTGTCCGGATTTGGTTCTTGCATAGCACAAAAAATAGTTTTAACTCGATGTCCATACTGGTGCCACATCTCAAGTGGTTGGGTTGTGTTTTTCAAAACATTTTCGATCAAGAATAGACACTAAATCTGATCAGGGGTAGGCACTAAATTAGGCCAAGGGTAGACACTAGAGTGGGAAAAACGTGCCGTGCCGTGACAAAAATTATGAGGGGTGGTCACGACACGCGAGTCACGCCGTGACTCGCGTGCCGTGACTAAACATGCCGTGACCAAACGTGCGTTAGTCACGTTTGATCGCATTTAACGTTTTAAAAAAAATACGAAATGATTCTTTAAAATTCAAATGTTTTAATTGAAATTTAAATGTAAATATTTTAATTAAAATAAAATTATACCTTATAGGAAGGTATGTTAGTGTATTGTCTCGTGACTGCTGTGACTGGCGTGTCTACCGTTCCGTGACTCGCGTGTCCTGTGCCGTGCCGTGCCGTGACCAAGGCAATTTCCGTGCCGTGCCGTGCCGTGTCTTCTTTGCCAACAATTGGTCACGGCACACGAATAGTCACGGCACGCGAAGGACACGCGTGCCGTGCCGTTCCGTGACGGAGTCGGCTCCGGCATGCCATTTTTCCCACTCTAATAGACACTACAAACTAGTAGTACAAAAATTCAAATACTGAAGTATGCACTTGAACCTTAATGGATCCGCTCCTAACCACACTACATTAAAGATTTCAAATTGGCACATGAATATATAGGTGAGCTTGACTAAAAAAGACATCACACTAGAGTGGATGAGAAGATCTTTATTATATATACCTTGTAAATAATTAGCTAAATTTTTTTGTAAATAACTTTTTTCTTAATCAATGAAAATGTCAGTTTCTACTTACCTTCAAAAAAAATAAAAGAAGTTTCAACCATTAGGGTTCCACGTGTAAGCAAGAAGCTCTACCAACCTTGCTAGATCAGATCAGATCAAAGGTACACAATCCCAATCCAAAACAATGTACAAATTTCATTTAATCTAGAGATAAACTCAAAATAGGGGTTACATAGTCTTAATTGATGGAGGTGAGGCGGAGCCTTCCCATTTCCATTTCCATCCATAAATTCTACCCTGGTTTGCTCATCTGCCCCTGTAGCTGCCATGCCCTCCATATTTCCTGAAAGGACCTCCAATCTAACACAATTTTTTTTTTGTCAAACCTAGTCTATATAATAATAATTTCTAATGACCGTTAATAAGTTGGTATTGCTTTTAAATGAATATTCTATCTATAATTAGAAAATAAAAGTGATAGATTATTCTTTTTAGTTTTGAATTACCTACTCAACTCGCTGGATAGAATAAGAGATTAATTGTTTTTGGGAGGTTGAAATGGTTGGGATTTGAGGGTTATGATGTTTTATTTATGGAGATTTTTTAAGATTAAGTGATAGGAAATTACAATTATTAGAGAAAAGTTTGTTCCTTTCAAAATTTAGTTCGGATCATGGGAGCAACTTTAATACAATATTCAGAAAGAAAGAAAAAAATCTAAAATAACATCTTACAAATTTAGGTAACTACATCTTTTCCAACAATTTATAATTTAAACAGTCTATTTACAACCTTACCATAGTTTAGAGACTGAAAACAGAATTTTCTCTAAAAATATTCAACAGTTTATAATAATGATTTAAAATAGTAAATACTACTCGAGTTCTTTTTTCTTCTATACATATATGCCTGCGCATTTGCTTGAAATCATCACGGTGTATTTCCAAATCTATTTTTTTAAATCATCACAATTAGATTTTGCTGGAGACAGTCAAAATTTGCAGGACTTTTTTCGCTTCATACAGCGTACAAGGGGGAAATCATATTCAGATATTGGATATCCACATCTAAGTTTTCTAATACAGACCGGATATTATTCATACCGTTTTCACCCCTAAGTGTACGAGTCATAATTTTATCATATTAACTTTAGAGAAATTTAGATATATGCCCATCGTAACTTCTGAATTTAGATAATTTTCTATGAAAAATTTAAACTTAGTTATTTCCCATCTACAGCCACTAAATTTATCAATATCCTCATTTCTCAATTTAGTTGCTCAAAAATAACGATTAACATTAATAAAACGTTAGAGGGATAATTTTACCCTTCTTCTTCTTTATAACAGAACAATAAAACAAAAAAACATCAAAAAATGAGCAAACTTAAAACAAAAGTGAAACCAAAACAACAATATCAATATTTTTATCTTATCCTCTTTAATCAGACGGCAACAATAGTTTGTTCCTAAAACCAGCTCAAAGGAACTTCTGGTCCGTAATAGCACTCATAAAGGAAAAACAAAATAAAAACAGTAATCAATCCTGTGCACCCCACCCTTTATAGAATGCTGGTACTATTATTATTATATTGTTGTTACCTCTTTGACCCCAGTCTTCCCTTCCCTTGCCAACTCCAAGACAAAAGAACATTGATTCCTTTCCCCTAAGGCCTTACACCTCACCTCATTATTTACATTCCCACCTTTCCTCTCCTCTCCTCTCCTCTCCTCTCTCTCTCGAGAAGAGAGAGAAGTACGAACTACAATGTCGGCACGAGTTACCACACAATGACCATTGTCAAGCCCTCTTTGACCTCCCATTCCCCTCCCCTCCCCTCCCTTCTCTCTCCCCTCTGCTGCTCCCTCCCCACCTTGCTCTCCCCATTCCTCCTCCTCCTCCTCCTCTCCTCCTTCCACCCCCATTACCCCTCCTCCCCTCCTACTCTACCCTTCTCTCCTTGGATCTCCGTGCCGTTTTCCCGAAATTACACTTCCTCGCTTCTAGCTCGCTGGCTCACCGCTCCTCCTTGCAACAACTCTCTCACCACCGAAATCTCCCTTCCTTCTACCCCCATTACCGTCCCCTCCTCTGAAATTACCACACTAACCTTTCACGCGCTAGACGAGTCGGGTAAGAGACAATGCATTGGTGGGGACTACTTCGAGACCGATCTCTCCAGCCCGAGCTGGAAATCTCGACCACCTGTCACCGACCACGGCAACGGTACCTACTCAATTCACCTCCAAGCTGGTACGGGTTTCACTGGCGACTTTAATTTTACTATTACTCTTCTGTTTAGGAGCTTTTTGGGTTTGAAACACTCTCCCGAGCGTTTCAAGTTTAGAAAAGAGCTCCGAAATATACCTGTGCGGTTTGCTCAGAGCATTGTGGTTTTACCAAAGCTGGGAATATGCAAAAGTGATGATTTTTCCCGGGAGGTGTGGTCAGGTCGGTGGACCCGCCACACCCAAAGCCGTGATTGCAAAATTGATGAACAAGGCCGGTATCGGTGCCTCGGCCCTGATTTCCCGTGCATGCAGCCATGGTGCCATGGGCCACTGGGGTCATTAGAAAGCAACGGCTGGGTCTACTCTGCTCATTGCTCCTTCAGAATTTTCACACAGGAAATGGCGTGGCAGTGCCTCGACAAGAAATGGCTCTTCTTTTGGGGTGATTCAAACCATGTTGACACTATACGAAACTTGTTAAATTTTGTTCTTGGGTTGACCGACACTACTGCCGTGCAAAGACGTTTTGACCAGAATTTCACCAGCCCTAATGGAGTGTGGTCTGTTAGGATCACAAATGTGTTCAATGGGCATTGGAATGAGACCAAGAATTATCTCGGTGTGGATTCACTTGATAGCGAAGAGTACCGTCAATTGTTGAAGGGATACTTTTCTGATGAGGAATCGGTGCCAGATGTGGCCGTGTTAAACTCTGGTTTGCATGATGGTGTTCATTTCCTGAGCTTGAAGCGTTTTGCACAATCAGCCGAGCGGGCTGCCAGGTTCTGGGATGAGGTATGAATTAGAACACTTTATGGATTCAATGGCTGGTGTGGTTCAATGATGAATCAAATGTTACAAGAATTCGTTGGAACTTTTTAAATTTCGCAAACTTACCTTTTATTTAGGGAAATGACTAGGATTACCTGTTTATTTATATGGTTCTGCATGTATTGTACTTGCTTTTTGTTTAGTACCATTTAGTACATGTCCATATATGTGGTTCTGTTTGTATTCTACTAGTTTTAGTTTGGTACCATTTGTACATTGTCAATGTGTCATTTGATAATTAATACACATTGAACCAACTTGTATGGAGATATGATATTTAGGAATACAACAGCTTTTTTAATTTATATAATATTAATATATACCTTAGTCAATTGCACGACCTTTTGAGGGCTTCATGATACAAGGTGTCCTTTGCTTATCAAACAGTCTTGAACCAACAAAAGAATATTTTTTGTTTCCTACACTCCAAATGGGACTAAACTTTGGTAATCCATGCAGGTAATGAGACATGTGGATGCTAGGAGAAAGAGACGGCCTCGCATATTCTACCGAACTACCATCGCAACAGCAGGTTATGCAAGGGACCTTGCGTTCAATCCCCACAAAATGGAAGTGTACAATGGTATAATGGTGGAGAAGATACAAAAGAAGGGGTTGTTGCGTGATGGCGGCGGTGTGGTGGATCAATTCGACATGAGCTTCCCTTGGCATTATGATAACAGGTATAGCGATGGGGTGCATTACGGGCGGGCCCCGGCGAAGGCACGGTGGCGGGACGGTGAGGTAGGCCACCACTACTTTGTGGACCTCATGCTTTGCCATGTGCTACTAAATGCCATTTGCAATGAATGAGCTGGTGGCAGCCTTGAATGGTGTTTGATGGAGATCTGCATGTGATTAGGTTTATGGAGTGTCTGAAGATTCTATGTGGCCATCTCAAACTCATGATATGTGTGTGCTAGGTGAAACGACCTCCTGATAGGCCGGGATCATGAGCATCCTTTGATTGCTCGGAGACATCGTCATACTGTTGGCTTATACACAATTCGATCTTTAGCTTTGATCCTGTTATATATTACTATACTCGAAGTAGAGTTTTTTAGTTGTAATCCTCCTAGAGATTACTATACTTAATTGAAATGATTTGTAATTTCACATGTACATCAAATTTTGAACCCTAACTGACCATATTATATTCACAGTTAAATAAAATTTGACTTTGCTTTATAGGACCTTAAATTCTTATTATGTATTTTCGTACTTCCTAATTTGAATGCGATGCTTAATAGTTATTAGAATGGTTTGATATTATTGGATATGAAATGCTAATATTGAGAAGTGCACAGACAGTATAAAATATTCTTGGCACCGCACCTAAATGCGAACTCCGGTTGTGTTTCACAAGCCCGGTTGCTAAGATCTGTGAGGCCCAATTTCATAGCCCTCTATAAAAAATTAAAAATAAAAAGGATATAGGCAGGGCAGGAGAACAAGTACATTTATGATTTCTTTGCTAACCATATACCAATAGGCAAATCCAGGACAAGAAGTCAATCATACTCTTACAGAAGCACAAAACAAATTATCATTTTCTCTTCTTCAAATTACAACAGACTATTTAATTTTTAACCTTTTTCTATACTATACTGTTCTTTAACAAGTAACAAAGAAAAATTCGTATATCCTTCAACAGTAATCCCTCATTAACTATACGCGTTCCTATCATCATATTAACATGAAATTCTAGCTTAATTTCAAGTATCTAATCACAAACAATAACCTATGCCAAATCTAACTTAGGTACCTATTCCTGCAATACAAAGACAGCACAAAAAGGTAATAAATAACAAATACAAGTAGAAGCCCGTTTGGATAAGAACATACAAAAACAGATATGGAATAGTAACTTAATCAGATGCAAGGACCATGTTAATGCAACTATTGAATAAATTATATTTCTACAGAACTCATCAGAACTGAAATTATTTAATGCTTCGGCATTCGATCCTAAAAAGTTATCTGTTTACTATACTCAGATATTCATCTTAAACTTCAGTTCCTATTAAGGAATTTTCAAATTCAGCTCATTTGAACTATTTACCTGTTTCTATTTCCAGAAATCGCTTCAAAAGAATGAATATAACAGAACCAGTTTGATGATATTGGTGGTCGAGTGCAAATAAAATAGCATCACCCACAAAAATCCAGTTATAGTTTTGATATAAAGGCCAGTTAGACCAGTACCACTTAACAGGATCAATAATTATTAATTAAGCAACTCACATTTTAGATTCTGGTTCACAAAAATTTACTAGTTTTGGTTACTAAGGATTTTTAGGTAGCACTGCACATTTTGGTTGACAAAATAGTGACTTCAGTGAAGCAAAGTAATAATAGAAAATTAACAAATTCAAAAAATATTCTAAAAGTATCACATACAGCATGTATAAGTAAGGATGGTTCTTGCCACCAATTCCTAGCCGCTTCACCTCATCTTGCCTAACTAGCCTGTAATGAATCCAAGGCATTAAAAATAAAGAGGACAAACAGAAAATTAAAATCTAACAAGATAGGTGAGTACAACAAATTAGTTATCAAATTTTCTTTATATATAAGGGGATTTCATGCTTAAACAAAAATCAGTTTTGCCAGTTGGAAAAGTGTATACTGATTTGAATTTGCAACAAGGCTGGAACTAAAATAAACAAGGATAACTAATACTGTGATTTGAAAAACAATAATATAACAGTACAAAGGTGCTATTAGATAAAGGCTGCTGTTCCAATTCTTTATTTCTCAACAAAGTGCAGCTTTTAAGGACAAAGATCTATAAATCTCAACGTGTACAAAATCAATTCAAGTTGTTATCTGAAATACAGAAGTCTATTTTTTGGTATGAGAAAATCACCCTTTGTGAAATTTGACCAAACTATTAAACAATTTGAACGAAAGAAGAACTAGTACAATTTCAAAACCGGCAGTACTTCAACCAACAAGGACATATTTTCAACCACTACAATCAATTAAAGACAAAACCACAACTTGAAAATCAATAAATTCTAGTAATGAGACGAGAGAGAGAGAGAGTGCTCACAATCTCAGCGCCTTGCTGGTGTCGGGTCCGTTCCCTATCGACTTCCTAATCTCAGCCTCAGTCGCCACCATGCCAGGTGCGGCCATAAGGAACTCCATGATCTCCTCAGCACAGCGCCAAAGCCTTGGCTGACATCTTGGGCCTGTGCGCATCTTCTCCGTGCACTTGATGCGTGACGGTGCTTTGGCTGGAACAGAGGTGGTGGTGATGGAAGAGGAGGCAGACGATAGAGAGTTCGCAGCGGTTTCCTCAGAGGGTAGATCAATTAATGGGATGACAGAGGTGGCGGCGCTGTATTTGCACTTGGTGTCAACGGTCTGGTGTATCAGGTCACGGGCTGCCAATTGCATCCCCTGAGAAATAGAAGGGGTTTAAAAATTGTCATGGCCAGTTGATGAAGAGATGTGACACAGTGTGTTACACTTTTGTCTCACACATAAAAACCGTACTTGATGTACTTTTCAGGACACAGTTTTTGTTTGGAGGTAATTTGAAAATTGTAGTGAACTCTTTCTTCTAAAAAAAACACAGGAAAATTGTAGTACACTAGTATATGCCTAACAGGTTTGGGAGGTAAATGTTGCGAAAAAACGGGAATTAAGGAAGCTACATCGTGTTGATTAAAATTTATGTAGAGATCTTCAGCTCCAATCGAGCAAAAATCTCTAGTTATTTGCCATCGGCTCCTATGCAGTTCATTCCATCCATTATACATAAATATTGCTCATAATTGAATTCTACCGCGATCTGATTAGAGAAACTATAGGCACACAATTTTCAACAGCCACAGGCCACTCTCCAGCTCATTTTAACTTGAGAACTATCAAACTTTCACCCTTGAAAATAACTTTTATAGTTTCTTACCATAAATCACACAAAGCACACATGGAACAACGCAAACGGTGGGTTTGAACAGATAATTCAATAGAATTGGTAATTAAGCACCACATTGATATCATACACAGATAAATGAATTGATTATTATTTGATGATGCATAGTGCTCTACCTTGGTATCGATTAGGTGTAGAGAAGCAACAATTGAGAGGAGGTTAAGCGGATCAGGTTGGATCTGTGGCTCCATTGCCTCAGGTAAGAGAGAATCCGAGATAGAGGAGTGTGACAAGAAATCTTCATCGCTGTAGGAAAGCACAGAGCAAGAAGGGACAGATCAGTATTTGATACATTAAATAGCATAACAGATCTCTCAGTAGATCAGACACGAAGTAGGAAAAAATATTTGTCCTCGGTTTAAGTATTAATACAGATCCAAAATGTCTGAAAAAAAATGCAGATCCAATAGAATGCTTGACTCTAAAGTCTAAATATGAAAGTTCGGCCGTACATTGATCAAGTGAGAATATTTCTAAAGCCCTATTATAACATAACTAGATTCTATCATCTATTTAAGAAACGTTGCAATGATAAACTCTTATCAAAGCAAAATTGAAAGATCAAAGTGCTGGATGAGCAATTAAACCACAGATTTAGACCAGCTATGTTAAAAATTCGCATAAATCTAGAATATCCAGTTGTGATGAGAACTCTCTTCAGGAAAACAGAACCGAATGAGATAAACCCCAATTAAGCTTTGGAGTGACAAATCGCAGTTAAACGCAAAGTAGTAATAACAATACCTCTCTGAAACACTAATAAACTAGATCTCACCTCGGAGAATTGGGAAAAGAAGATGCAGAGCTAGAATGGCACTCCTTGGTAGCCATCACTGGTAGAAGAGAGAAGAGGAGGAGTGCATCAGCGGCCTCAAGCTCATCAGCAGAAGGTAACAGGAGAGGCGAGGAGGAAGAATGGATTCTCGTGCTAGGTTCTCCCCACGCCATTGCTAATTCCTTCTCCAATGGCGCAATCAGATCGCTCTCGTTGGCTATATTTTTTTGAATTTGGATTCTGAGCGGGGGATGAAACGAATTGGTAGAATTTTGGCTTATTGAACAGGGCGGTTGTTCGTATATATAGAGCTAGCTCGTGGGGCCTACAAGGCCGTTTGATTTGAATTTTGACAAATTAGATCGTCTGTGGTTTAGATGGGATCAGCAACATTTTACAAGAGGTTAAGTACGAAGTTATTGCCACAGTGGATCTGAGAGTACATTTGTTCTGTTACAAACTTTGATCAGGATTTGGTCTCCACTTGCTCCTTGCTCCCCAATCCCCAGATTGATCGGACATAAACTTTGATCACTACTGATGCGTTGAAATTTTGTTGTTAGTATTGCAGGATAATTGTACACATTCACTTCTACAATTGTAGCGAGCTTATTTGTCCATTAGCTAGATTTTTTTTTTTTTTCTTCTGTTCAATCTTAATCTTTTTCTTTTTGAGATAAAAATATTTCATTAATTTTGACTTAGATATGTCTTGCAAAAGTTAAATCTGTGTAAATTGAGGTATGTCTTATTTTTTTCTTCTAAAGTAATATATCTTACTATTCTATTTTCAGGGCTTCATAGGCTAGATTATCTTCTTATTGGGCTTTAGACAACCAACGCTTCTAGGCTAAACCTTTGTTTTTAAAATTTCATTCTTTTAGTAACATTATTTAAATTTTTCTAGATAACTTTACTTGGTATATTTTTATCTTAAATCTCTATCATCTGAACTAAAAATTGGACAAAAATGTCCTACATCAGTAGACAAGTTTAGAAAAAAAAACATAATTCAGTAAATCAGACCACACCATAAGTTCCTAAAATGTACAAAATGTTTTTACCTTTTTTTTGGCTTTTTTGAATTTTACAATCATTCAGTACCCAATAAGGAATGTAATAATTTAGGTATCATTATGTACGTGTAAGTATGGTTGAAATTGTAAATTTGTAGTCATGACATGACATGACATGCATCCTTAACTTGGCACTTGCATATAGAAATCCGGGTTGATATTTGTACACGTGCTTGAGTTAATCTAAATTAGCACTTGTACATTATTGGGCGACCCATAGTTAGACCCCAAGGGCCAAGGCCAAGGGGGTTGAATTATATTATAGATATAATTCCATAAGAGATTTTCCTTATTTAGTGAAATAAACGCCTATCTACGGAGTGTTCATTTACCCTCTAATGCTTCATGTCAAAGCATAATCTCTACATAGTTTTATATTATTGATTTTATCATCCTCTTGCTGTTAGCCTGTTCTAATTGCTCTCTATGTTGAGCAAAGTATTTTCACTCTTTTTCACCTTCCTCAGCCAGCATCCTTATGATAAAACGGTGCCAGAATCTGAACTGGAACCGAATCCAAAACCTGTACTGAAACAAAATCAAGAACCTCAAGTACTGGAGCCAAACGCACAACCCGAAGAGGAGGTTGATCCTATAGCTATGTTGGCGGCTCTGCCTAAAGCTTCTAACCGGAAAAGGTTCAACCCGAGGCTTTCTCCAATTAGGGAGGTACTAAGAAAGCAAGAGACAAAAACATATCATATTGCTCGTAAGCAATTAATTTTTTTCCGATAATGTATGAAATTGGCAGGTTTATGAGAAACAAGAGAAATATAGATTGCCCTGAACTCAGCTAGCACCATGTTCGTCAACCTGTTTATTTGCCGGCCCAATATAGAGTAGTTTTTGGGGTTCATCATGAAAAGAAAAACCTCAAAATGGCAATTCAAACTGTAAATTTGTGCATTTTTTAATCAGCTAAAACTTGAGTGATTGATTAACAGGAGGAAACTTCAGAATATATGTTGTCAGAAGGCAATATTGCATTCACAATTAGGCACAGTGGCCTGGGAAAATGGGTGAAGAAGCAAATTATGTGCACGGCTGCCAAGCTGGATTATGCGTACAAGCCGAACAATGCTCGGCCAGAAGAGAAGAAGCTCCCATTTAGTGTGGTTTGTGTTTTCAAGCCAAAATGTGGTGGTTTGTCGTCTAAGCCAAATCATTGCCACAGCACTGACATTATAAGCTCTCTTAGGATTTTTAAGGCAAGATATAGGGGTGGAGCAACAAGGGTAAGGCACTTGTCATAATTAAGCTGGCTGGCTTTAAAAAGTGGTTAATTAATTAGGTGTTTTGGTTTCATAAAAATAAAAATAAAAAGTTGCATTTGCAAAATTATTTATGATCAGATTTAATGAGAATTAGTCATATTTTTCTATGCAAATAAAAATAAATGTGGTGACAATTAATGATTTGTATTTTCTTATTTTGCTCTATTTCTGGATCCAACCCTGGTAAGTGGTAATTAAGACACCATATTACAAAACATGATGTGCATTTGTGCGCGACTTTAGCAGCTCCGATCAACCCATGTGATGGGTTTTGGGTTTCATGATCTAACTAGTGTTTGAGCTGTAATGCTAGGGTGCCACCTAGAATTCTAGGCATGCTCTAAGGTAATAAGGTTGCACGAGTTTCTTTTGGTAATGTAAGAAAACAAGAATAAACCGGTATCATACTGTGCAAAACTGTCATCTTTGATTGTCCAGCTCCTTCAACATTTTGACATGCCTCTTTGCAGAGCACCTTGAACAGAAAAAGCTTGAAGCCTTGCTTGGGATCGACCACAAAAATCGATTGGGCTGATTCCATAGTTCCACAATCCAAGAACCGCAACCTAAGTGTCCTCGATCAACGGAAACACCTTCCTCTTCGAGCAAGAAGAAAATGCTAAACAGTGGTGAATTTCTCATTTCTATGGCCTCTCCTAAATGCTCTCCGATGTCTCTCGCATTTGGAAATAGAGAGGGGACGTGAGAACAAGCGAAGAGTGCCTAATGCATCTCTGTGATTATATAGGGCTCCTCTTTGAGAGTAATGTAAATCCCAGTGCGTTACCAGCACTCCCCTATAACGCACTCCACAGTGCAACGTGCAGTAACTATGTTTTCATCCAATATCTCTAGGAATGACTTGCCACATTATCTCCACACCGATCCCAATAGTTACATATGAATTGGGTAAAGAGTAGTTAAGAAAAAATAAACGAAATTTTATTTGTTAAGTGAGAATTATCGTACAAATTTACATGAAGAAGTTGGAAACCGAAAAAAAAAATGGAGGTTCTAATTGAAGTTTCCTGAAAAAGAGAAAACTACACTTATTTCAAAAGAGTTCCTTCTATTAGTTATCTCCTTACCTCAGCCCCGAGATGCGACTTAGATAGTTCAGTTGGTTAGCGTTTTTTAGTGCCTGCGTCTGCGTGCACATCTAAATTGGTTTGTAAGACTGTTCTTCTGCTTTTGTTGGATGCTAGTCTCTCTCTCTCTCTGTGTGATGGAGTGGAGGACGTCACCGAGCAGCTGTTAACAACTTATGTATGACTTCTAAGGTTTCAGTATATTGAAACGGGCTTTATGCCTTTTTGTCAAAAAAAGATCATTCAGGAAGGGACAGGCATGAATGTGTGCGAACGGCGTTGGGAACCTCATGTTGTCCCCCAGCTAATTAATGCTCTTCCGGTTCGACAAGTGCCGTGCTAAACAAAAATGCACATCATCCACATGAGACTTTGATAACACAAGACAAGGAAGTTTTATAAGATAGGGGTCATGATTTTTTGCCGGGTTTAATTGTAAAAAATGGGGGCTTGATGACCAAGCGATTGACAAACAGGTCCTCATTTTATTAACAACATTGGTACCTCAAATTCTACATTCGACATTTAGTTACCTCCATTTAATTTCGAATTCTTTTCTTTCGAGTGATGTTTTAGTTACCACCAACGGTAAAGATATTCTTATACTTATTGTTGAAGAATAGGCTGGCTGGCTGTTAACTCATGAGATGATGCACCGAAGGGGGGGTTTAACTGTGAACCAACATGCAATGAGAAGAGAGTGTGGGCTGCAATCAATAGTATGATGGGAGTGCGCATAATGCACACAAATGCTCGTTTGCAATTTAAACAATAAAGAGATGGAAGGTGGCACCGCTGCATATATATTTTTATGTTTGTACCTTAAATAAACACATTGGTGAATGTATCTGAACTCTGAAGAATTCAATGTGGAGGAAGTCAACGGTACTGGACAGAGTGCAGATTAATTCTGGAATAGTTGCCAAATATATATTATGGCTATTAAGCATCTAACACAACCAACCACCTATACTCCCAAGTCTCAGCCAATTAATAGTTTCTCTAGAATGTTTGACGACTACATCTACTTCATCTTTCATTATGATGGATGATTCATATTTCCTTGTGTTTAGGTTCGCACTGTTCGCCATACCTAGACTCACAAGCACGCACGCACATGTATATATGCACACACTCAGGACTCAGGAGCCACTAAGGATGTAAAAACTAGCTAACACACCGGCTTGCTTCTCCCAGGTTTATAAATTAAATATCCACATTATTTCAGCTATGTTACATGTAAGTGAAAGTTTAAAAAGAAAAAAAGAAAAAAAGAAAAAAATTGAAACTTCTTTTTTCAACTGTTATGGTCTTCATTTGAGGAATCAACTCTAATTACCAGAGGCTCATGTAGATCAGACGTGGAGCCATTTGTCAATGGTAATTGAGGCCCAGTTACTAGTATACTCTCAACTTCTGGGTTCTCGGCCAATGCCTTCTCTAGTGCTGACTTTGCAACTCTTGTTACGCATATTATTGATATTACTGTATCACAATCAAGAAATCAGTTTGGTCATTAGTCAAGAATGGGCCCCTCATTTCTCAATTAAGCCTTACTTTAAAGTCAATTACCTCATGGTTTTGCAATTGGCCAAAATTCGGACAACACAATCTACTCAATCTGAGCTTTTATAAGAAGTAATTAATTCGTTCCTTTATGTTTTCTCTTTTGAATCAGCTACAATTTATCTCAGCCGGTTGTGATTAATATATATAGTTAAGTTTGGTTTCACTAGCATGATGTAACTATATACGGATAGTGTAGGAAAAAAATTCATGAAGCCATGATTAAATAGCAGCAGTCCACAAATCTTATTTGAAGTAAATTAAAAGACAGGAACTAAGAATCCTACATCACATGAAAGGGGAAAACAAGAAGGAAATTTACCAGATACTATGAAGCCGCAGGCAATAAAGACCTAAAAATGCCAAGAAAATAGTAAGGATAGATTCACTGCTGATATCACCTACACTGTGGTATGCACTTTGGTGCCTCTCAGTCTAAATTAGTAAAATATTTATAATCTTACGTAAGAATTAATAATTGATTCTGGCACTTGGCATGGCAAAAACATACAGAAAGTCTCAACTGAATTTAGGTTTAATCACATCCAGCACCTGACGGTACCGTTCTGCTACCAATCAACAAGCCAACTACTGCAGTGTCAATATTTCGGTACAGTAATCCCTGATTTAGATCGAAACACTGTTGAGTTCACTTGAAAATATTTCTAATTTCAATTTGCCCTATTTACTGAAATGACTTGACTATACTAACTCAAGAAATAATTCTCAAACAAGGTTTCAAAAAATACCAGTCGAGTGGTCGAAATCTCACTCCAGCCATGTGTCACATCAGCAAGATCCTTCAATGTGGTCCCCACATATACTAAGGCCAGAGTAATAGGCTGTCAATTTAAAAATCAAAACAAAGTGTCAGCGTTAACCAAGGACTAAACATTGGCTTGTCTGGTAAAAATATTAGCTAAAATACTGCAATTAACCCGAATATTTCTAACTAAGTAAATAAATTAAAACCCCATTCTCCCTGGAAACATCCACTAAGCTTCAATTGGTGCAATTAAAACTCAGTCCAGTCCAATTTTGGCACACGTAACCCTGGATTAGGAAACTATGCTTCAATGAGTCAAGTATGGAACAAAACCCAAAAATCCATCGAACAAAATCAAAGGGCAACCCAGTAGTTCACAGTGGCCCGTAAACAAATATTTAGTTTTTATTGACTACAACTTTTATAGAAAACATATACTAAACATACCATCATTCCAAGCCAAGTAGCTAGCATATATTCTCCAATACTAATAGGAGTAACAGAGAGTAAATAATTTAGCATATTGAACGGAAGTAGTGGTACAAGTCTCAGCAACACCGCAATCTGAAATAACACATCAAAAGAAAAGAAAAAAGCATCAACTTGTAATTAGCATCTGCAAAATCCAAATGACCTTAAATTAGAAGTAGATTATCACAACACTGTTGGGGATCAGTTTTGTACAGGTCAACACCAAGCTAAGAGTCTTCTTTATTTGGTTTCTGTTCATTAGGACTTCATGTTCAAATTAACACTATTTGGACAATAAACCTAAGTTTAGAATTTAGCTTCAGATGAGCCTCAAAAAAATTTGTACTCCACAGTTAGCTTAAAAATTCAGGACCAATCAAGTCAAGACAGCTAAAAACAAACTAATTCAGGAGAAAGTATGAAACAAAGCGATTTAGAAAACTTCACCTTAAAACCTGATCTCTGAATTGCAATAGCAACTGCTTGAAACTTGGGGTAATCTTTTAATTTGGATATTACATACGGTCTTCCAATCTGCAACAAATCAGAAAATTTGACAACTCCTTCTATCAACTTCTTCCATGCACATATAATCACAATTAAGTACAAAACTACAATTCAAATTGTACAGGAATGGGACAATACAAAAGAACTAAAACAGACTTCACATCGAGAAGAGTTTTTCTTGATAATTTCAAGTGATAGAACCAGTTCAAGTTATAATCAAATTTTAATATAATAAACATTCCGGCCCAACTTGTGTCTGGTTTGTTTTCTCTTCTATCATCTAAAAGAATAATTCTGGGCAAGAGTTTATATGGATGGTATGGAGCTTCAGTGAGGCACCAAGCATAAATAATACTGAAAAAAGAACATAAAATTAACCAAAATTAAATTCCTTGTGGTACATAACTGGTTGGTAGAACATCAATTAGGTACCAAGACAAACCACCTGGTCCCTTGTCCCAACAAACCATTATATATGTGTTAGTTGACAATAGAAAAGCTAAAAAAAATAGGACAGTATAAGATAATAATGTGTTGATTAAAATTCAAAAACACACCGTTCTGCCAAGAAGAAATGCAGCTGTAGCCCCAATTGTCGCACCAATAGAGTCAGCAACGAATCCTAAGAACAAACCAAATAGATATCCACCTCCAAGCTGCCATTGATTAAATTAGCTCAACTCAAGATAACAGCAGTGACGAACATATACTGCTTCTATGTTTCTTTGTACATTTGAGCTAGAAGATTTGATTTTTGCACCAACTCCATAAACAATGGTCACACTAATACCAGTTTAATAGCCTAATACCACTAAAGACCAGCTACTTTGGTAATCTTCAAATAAAATATTTGGAGTTGTTTGGCTTGAGCAAATGCTAGACTTAAAAATAAAAGAGTAAAAATAAGTGGCCATACTGTGAGCACTGAAGCAGGAACTGCTAGCACTGTTAGAGGAATGTAAGCCAAAGCCCTGTAATTTACAAGAAATATAGAATGTCATGCTTAATTTAATTTCTATATAAGTACTATACATTAATCAAGAATAAAATTATTTAAACCAAGGAATAAGATATCAGACCTTAGTAAAAAAAGGAAAAGACTAGCAAATGTTTTAATTATTTCAAAATTGGAAAACTATATCTTTTTGTCTGACTTTTTACATTTTTGAGATATTTTCTCCCAACCTTCCTGCAGAAACAAACTCGGGACTACTTTATTTGATCGGTTCAAATGGCACGAAAACTTTCAACTTTGAATCACCATGTACAAAAGCAAACGTTTCTCTTTTTCAGAACGAAAAAAAAAGGAGGAAGAAGAATCAAGCTTACAGTACAAGAGGTCCCCAAGGACCGACACTCTGCTTGATCCAGTACAGAAAATCCTTCAATATCTGCTTAGAACAACATTAAGGAATTGAAATTAGCAACACAAAATAGTATATGTACACATACAAATTGAATACTTTACAAGGATTCGTAGGCATATTACTGGATATCTGCTTCAAAAATATTTCCACAAGCAAAAATAACATTTAACTAAGCATATGAAAAAGAACTCAAATGTACAGACCAAAAAAAAACTTTCAAGGACGAATAAAGACATGTGCAGGCCAAGCCAAAAATAAAAGTAGGAAGATGGTATCTTTTTTTCCCTTGTAATTTTGTAGTTAAAATTTAATTTAAGCTTTGGGAAGGCATTAATAGAAATAGACAACAAGATGCCACCTAATCCAAGTCAAAATTGATTCTCTACAACAAGATAAGAGCATTACACAACTGCAACCAAAGACATCTATCAAGGAGGAGACAAATAACTTTGTCATCGTAAAATACTAAATAAATTTAGGTTCTTAAAAAGGATAAACAAATTCAATTTTTTTCACGTGTACAATTAGCAGTTTGGGACTAAAGGCTTGGTTGTTGTTGTGGTTGTACAATTAGCAGATTCTAGAGCACTCAACAAAGACAAACGATCATGGCTGAAAGAACAGAACCTTTTGGCCAGTTGCTGCTCACAATATAGATTAGACCATTCCATGAGCCCAAATATGTAACTGTCCTAATAGAAAACAAAATCTTTATTTTACTAAAATCAAAACCCAAATCAGTAGGGCTCCAACTAATTTCTCAATACCAACACAAACACAAAGTTCTTGAATTTTTATTCCCAAATGTACCCTGTTCAATAGCAGGATCACGTCCAGAGTGAGAGCTGTACACTCTTTTTTTCACCAATTTATGATATCAGTACTAGAGACACCAGCTGAGCTTTTTAGGCGTGGATGAAAAATTGATGGTGCCAATACCAACGAATTGAACCCTCCTCATTTTCAATCGAATTAAGTGAAATAGAGAAATGTACCTTCTCAACAGGGAGAGTGACGAAGGCGGTCACGATCCCGATCAAGAGAAGAAGAAGCAAAGAAATACGGAACGCACCAGACCAAGAGGACACTGCCATGGAAGAGAGCAGCCGCCGGCGCCATGGGCGGCACTCCTCCTCGTCCCCGTCACCGCCGCCGTCCACCCCGCCACCTCCCTTCATCCTCGCCCTCAAACCCTCGACGTTTGCCAGATCTATCTATTGCACCCCCTTTCTTTTTTTTAATCCCACCTCAACCCCTGCCAGCGGTTGTTTCTCTCTCTATAACAACCTTACTGGTACTGGCGCTCCTATTGTTTCGGATATTTGCGTGCGTGCGTGCGTGCGTGCGTGGGCGGGGTTGCTATGGAAATTAGGCAAGAATGGGGTAAATGAATCAAAGAGAGAGAGAGAGAGAGAGAGAGAGAGGGTATTTTCCTTTTCTGGAGAGAAAGAGAGATGAGATCTCGGAGAGAGGAACAGTGAAGCGATACCGACTTTCTCCTACTACGGGCTATGGCGTGCAAAGGAGAACGATTTGGGATTCCCTGTCACGAGATCTCTGTTGCTCATTCTGTAGCGAGTCCGAAAGGTACTAGGTGTCAGCTAAACAGGGTTTGAAAAATCTAGGACCCACTTCTTCCGAGTCCGAGTTGTTACATTAAAGTGCGAGAAATTGGATAACTTGGGCGGTGGGGAGTTCATGGATTACCATTGAATGCTTGGACCGGGATGGTTTGGTGTATTGATCCACAATCCTAAAGTTTTGTAGTGAAGACCTTGTATAGTGCGGTATTCGCAGAGTGCACTATCTGTGTATCCCAATTCGCAGTCCACAATCGTATTTGTTTGATCTTGGCCAAAGGCCCAAAGCGAGCGTAAATTTCAATTCGAGTTTTCTATAACTTTTTCTTCTAGTCTAATTTTTTCAACGTCTTGCTCTTCATAGTCTCTAAAAAAATTAGGAACTGACAATTTAATAACCAGTTTAAATATTTTTAACAAAACTCACTTGAGTTAGATATATTTATTAATTTGTAATTAACTTTGGATATTAATAAAAAATGACGGGCGATCTTAGAAGGTACTCGATTGGGAGTGCGGAGTGCCGATGTGATGAGAATTTCCTGCTATATATATTACACCTGTCCCAGTTACCGCTTTATCTAGAAAGCTTGACTATCAAATTCCCTGGCATTCTTGCAATGTTCAAGCAACCCAAAATATGTTGCTGACTAAAAAGGCAAAATATTTTGCTGCGCTGGAGAAGCGCACCAACAAGAGCCTTCAAATTTCAAGATTGAAACTTAAAATATAAGAAAGGTCAGTCAAGTTGCTTCTCGTCCTTGTAAATTAATTATGTAACAGCTGAATCTGAATGTAACAAACGAGAAGAGATTATGAGATGTCAACCCGATAATTAAGTATAAGTATAGCACTTGAGAAGAAATTATGAAGCATCTTAATGTAATATCCAAGTCTCCATTCCAACAAGAGCCTCTTTGGCAAGATGGATAGACTTTAATATCCAACTTTCTCAATTCCTCTACTGGTACCAACATGTTTGACTATTTGTGCATCTTTTGTGCATTACTCCTTTCTTTTAGCAAATTTATTAGTTTTTTTTTGCTGGATTGTTAACATTCATCTTCTGAACTTTTTTTTTTTTTTTAACTTGCAGGTGGTACTTAAGGAATGCTAATTCCAGAATGTGCATAAAGTATATGGGCATTGTTAGAATAGTAATAGAATCATAATGATAGAAGAGATTGTGTGCATACTAATACTTAATTTATTTTGTGCATACTGATAACATTTTAAGTTTTAAGTTTTGAGAACTTTATTAGATGATAAAGGAGCTTTGTAATTTGTTGGAACTTGCTTTCAAATGTGTACCAAGAAAGAAATTTGGATGAATTTGCTATATAAAATTTGACGATTTTGTTATTTAAGGGGTATTTTGTTGCTTCACTTGTTGCAACTTACTGTACAATCATGTTTGAACATTCATACTTACTGTACAAAGAAAGAATTAACATTCAATGCACATGCTTAGTTTCTTTACAAGTATAAACTGTATCTGGCTCTCGTGCCAGTCTGGAAATTGTCGTTGCACAGGTTGCTATATTGAAGGAGCTTTAACACAATGAAAAAGTCAAATTTAAAGAAAAGAACTTTATTACTAAACTCATTAGAAAAATATTTACACATATTGTATCCTTCATCACAATAACATAGAACTTCACAACCCTCAAAATATTCAAATATGCACAACATCACTGTTACATAATTAGAACTTTCTTTATACTATCTATCCGAATATAATAAAAAGACCTAAACTCTATCTTTCCAATGAGCATCTATATTTACAAAACACTCATCAGAATCTCATGCAAAATTCCGGCATTAAATTATCTTCTTCATGCTCCAGCTGACGAAAGTATCGTCTTCTCAATGACCTTGCGTTAAATTCCTACATAAAATAAGAATTGAGAGAGTCATCAATTTGGATGCTTATGTACTTTGTTAGAAGAAAACTGATTGGATTTAGCTCTTAAAAATGCTTCAAGCTTTCTTACAGAAGTTAACAAGTTTTTAAGCTATGAGGAAGGGTAAAACTGCCAACATAAAGGCCTCATAAGATCTGATGAGTCAATTTTGAAACTCCTGTCACGGTCAAATCTCTCAAAAATAGACTGCTAAGAGGTAAAAATATTAACTTTTATCATCTCATTTAGACAGAAAGAGGCAATTTTAATGTGCGCAATATGTCAATGGTATCAATTATACCCCAAAAGAATATGAATAACAAGAAAAGGTTCCTTCTTCGATATAGAAGGAGCTAATTTTGGTGCCAGTGAAAAAAAAAAAGAGTTGATTGATTACTCAATTGCTCAAGCAATCCAGTAAAAGATATAAATATATTTGTGTGCACATTCACAAGGACAAATGGCCGACAATTCAGTTGGTTGATTGCTTGATTGCACAAAATCCACAGTTGAAGTATTCAAGGTGTGTTTAACCAACTTAAAACTCTAAAGAGCCCGGTCGTGAAGAAAATGGTAAATATTGGGGGGAAAATAAAGATTACTTGGTTACAGTGACAACTGACAACCGAAGCCTCTCAAAACAAGAACAACATCAACAAAAACCAAGACCGCAGATGTTCTTCATAGCTAACAAAGATTGCATGCCAGATTTAGTGCAATTTAAAATTTGTCATCCAAAAGTACGAAATTTTAACACTTGATCAATGACCTAATTATTTTCAAATTGCACCAATTATAGAGAAACATTGTTTACAATTTTATCTGTTCAATTTTGAAAATTTTTGTTGTCGGTTATCAAAGTTGACATAAAAATGGGTGTGGGTGTCTATAAATCTCTTCCCCGAAGAAAAGGGTCAGAAGATCCGCTGAAACGAGACACTACCTTTGAGAGACATTGACAAGATCCACTGAAACAAGAGAACATCTATAAATGAACATCAAATAATGAAGAGAAGCTACAAAGTGTACAGCACTGTTACAAACAGCTAGCACAAGAAAAGTTTCTATGGCTCTAGTCTCTTCTAACTAGAATTAACAGTACACTGAAGTTCTATCTATGATACATCTCTCTCATTTGATTCTGCATTTGCAGAACAAAAAAAGAAAGGATAAAAATAAATAGATATTTACAAACCACGAAGCACGCATTTCCATTTCCAAACTTCTCGTGTAAGGCATCTCACACTCATTATTTCAATGGAATAAAGGATACAAAACCGCAATACCAAGCCGCCAGCTTCTTGAGCAGGTCCTGTAAGAGAGCACTTTCATACATAAAAATGAAGGAAACTTGCATGGTTGACATGTATTGTGGAGATAATAAGTAAGTTTGTCAAGGATTCAATTTGAGATACTCAATTAAGCTAAAACTATACCAGACATGTATGATAACAAGGAATATGCAATTACCATAGATGAGCACTGCCAAAAGATTAGGTTTGATCAACACATCAAGCAGCTAGAGGTTGACACCAACTTAAAGAAGAATATAAATTGATTTTCATTCCTAGCCCTCATACATACTGAATGGGGTTACTAAGGTCACATGTCAAAACCTGTGACATAATATAAATCCATATCAACACATCAAACAGTTCTGGAACTCGTAGCTTTCCAACATGCACTCTAAAACAGAAGGCGCCTTTCCATACAAAAAAAACAAAAACAAAAAACAGGGGAGAAATTTGAATAGAGGGCAGAAAGTTACCATTTGACGTATATTGATAAATGGGCAGCTACCTGGGCCTCCAGTAATTATGTGCTGTCATTAGAAAAAAAGCAAATCTATTTTAGGTCTCTTTTGCACAAATTAGACAAAAGTACAAAACTGTTTAAAAAAGCAGCCCAATTTTTCCACTATCTTTCCTTGATGTACAGACTAGTGATCAATCTCCTGTGCTGTACAGTCTTCTCCTGAACAGGTTACCTTTCTTTCTTTATTATTTCTTCTCCAGTAATCATCACTTTCAAAGTACTAGTGCTTTGAATGAACATTATCCTAAGATAGTACTGGTAGCATAATATTGGTTACCAATTTGACAACTTTCTCATGTATTTTTTTTCTTAATATTTCTATTACCATTAAGATAAACAAACCACATAGGTCCAGTAAATGGTACATCAGCCCAGGGTCGCAATACTTGAAGAAATGATCATTAAAACAAAAAAGGACAGACATACATACAAGACATACCTCCAGACACCCTTGAAACAGGAGCCTCAACAGTGGGCCGTGCTGGGGGCAAAGGATAAGGTGGTACTCGGGATGGCATGGACCAACCTGCACATGGACCTGGTGCCCGATCTGACGGGGCTGGACCATAATGGCCAGTCGAAGCTTCAGCTGCTATTTTAAAAAATAAGTAAAGCATGCTATTCAAATACATGGGTGAGAAGGATATCAGTTAACTCGGCTTCAAATGACCTATAAGCACCAACAATCATGAAATATAAAACTTACATTGCATGGGTGCCCTAAAGCCTCGACCGTCACCATATGGAGCCCCTCTGTTATCTCTTACATCACTGTAAGGGGGGTATCTGTTATCAGGATAGGAGGGGCGCGAGGGGGCTGTCCATGGCTGATGTTGTCCCCCTTCAGGATGGGGGTACCCATACCGATTCTGTGTTGGTGGCGGCGGCGGTGGCGGCGGCTGCATGTGATACCCATTATTACTGTTATTGTTATGCAATTGTGGTTGGCTCACTGGCTGCCTAAAATTATTGTTCATTGGATGGTTTGGAACCGGATAGTTATTGCCATGTGCCGGAGGTGGCGGTGGTGGTGGAGGTGGTAACTGTGTTGGATGGTGTGACCTATAAGCAGGATTGTAAAACTGCACAGGCTTGGACGCAGCAGGATTAGGGTTGGTTGTGTGGTCACCGACAGGAGGTGTTGTTTGACTTTGAGAGTTCTGCAAAAAGAATAACCAAATGTTGAAATATCAAGAAATTTAAGAAATATATCGCAATTGCATGGAGAATAATCAATTTTGTTTTGCTCCAAAACAAGTTCTCTCACAAGCACAGAGTGCACTGAACTGGCATGCACAAAGTAGGACAGGATAACATTATTAGATGCATCCAACAAAGATACAGATAACACAATGCTTTATCCTACACAGGTCACTACAGACCGACTTTTTGCTCCACATTTTTCTTGCATAGTTACTCTCACAATGTGTTTTGACTAATAATATAAAATGTAGAAACCCAGCAAAAGTCATCAACACTGGAAGCAAGTACTTCTTGCATGAAACAAACAGGCTGGTTGCAATCCTCGATTACAGGTAGGTTAGTGCTCCAAAATTAATAACATGAAGGAACTCACATAGGAAATTACTTGGAGAGGGGGAAGGGGAGGGGGAGGGGGCAGCAAAGGTGGCGGAGGTGGCGGAGGTGGGGATGACGGCAAGGGTGGTGGGGATGGTGGTCTATCCTCTGGCAAAGGTGGTGCAAAATCCGCCTCCTGACTCCCTTCGACTTGTGCTTCAGCCCCATTCACCGAAGAGTCTGCACCAGAAACCACCAATGGTTCAGCCGGGTCGCATGGAAGTGGGGCCACATCCTCCATCTCGAGCTCCCCATCTACCTCAGCAAGCACAAGTGTGTGCACGTGTGATTGTGCATGCTTTTCATTAGAGTTGGGGGTTGCCATCTGGGTAAAATCTGTGTGGGGGCTGATAGCATGTGGGCCCCGCTCGGGTGTCACGGCCTCGAACTCTTTCTCTTCATCAGATGAGGTGCCTTCTCCCTCTTCGATCTCAAGTAAGGTTGTGCGAAATTCTGGCGGGAGTTGGAAACTTGTGTTACTGCATAGAATGGCAATAGCATTAACATTAGGATAGAAGTATTTATAAGTGGGTACAGTACACATAGCAACCTGTGATCTTATAAACTTCATTCTGATTTAATGTCTTTTTTTTGGTAAAAACCGGCTAGGTAATATATTGCTTAATTTGAAAATGCAAATTGCGACCATCACATCTTTATCCATTCAGACCCAAGAAACCCACAAAGAATGCTGCTACTCAAATCCTGCAACCCCTATATTCTCCCTGCAATAAGGCTAGTTTCATAAACCAACTTAAAATTGGGCATAAAAGGAAAATTCAACTTTAGTTAGATACTTTTTTATAGCAAACTCTTGAAGTCATAGAATAAGAGAAGGCCGGGAAAAAAACCAACCTTCCATACTCATCGAGCATCCCTTCCATCTCACGCAAAGGATCATTTATAGCCCTCTCTGTCCTTGTAAGAACCCGCCTTATGGAGGCTGTGCTAAATGACGCTTCATTATGGCTCTCCAGCTCTCTTATATGTTGCCGTATGAGGTACTCTGGAAGAGTCTTCCTATCCAACCACAGCTTCAACACCTACATTTGCAGAAATTTTCAGTTGTTTTATCCACGCATCAATCAGATGCTGCTACTTGTATCTTTGATACACATCATGCCACTTATCTACTCAGACAATCTTACAGGTAGTTTTCCTAATTTGTTATTCCACACTTAAACGGGTCAATAATTGACAAAAGCAAACCTAGCTTAACTATCCGTTTGAAAAACCAGCTCGAATGACTGGTACAACACGACATACCAGTCTTGTAGTACAAATACCTAGGCCAGCAATCCTCGGTCGTAACTTCTTCGTTTTTTTCTTTAGCAAGGATAAGTATGTTTGCAGAACAATTATGTCAACTATTATCATAAGAAGCAGCAAGCCTAAACTCCTAACAGTACAAACTGGGTCTAGGACTCTGCTGAAGGCCCCATTTTAGTATGTACAAGCCAAAACTTCTAAGCCAGCTAAACTTGTACCCTTAGGAAAAAAATATAATAAAAAGAAAAGAAAATGAATTACCTTAAGGCACTGCTTGCGGTTTTCCCATGCAGAGACTCCAGGAGGAGCAACCAGCGACATCAACCGAGGAAACACTGACTGGACAAGAGATGGGTATACATCACCAGGGCCGCCTAGAGTAAAGAAAAAAAAATTAAAAGCTAATTTAAGATCTAATGATCAGTGCATACGCACTGCAGCACGTGATATTTAATTATATCATATGTACCTTTCTGGCTGCGAGACCACTGCGTAATTGAATCCACCAAGAAGAAGAAATCAATCCTTTTGTGCAAATTTGATTCTTTTTCCACATTTTCAAGAATAATATCCATTACCTAGAGAAAGAAGGCAGTTATTCAAAATAAAACTCGTATTGAAGGAATAAAAATACCAAATAGTTATGTTTAATGATGGAAATCATGTACGTTTTGCAGATATTAATTCACTAGTGGCACAAATTAGATCAGGAATTTTACTGCAGCAACAAAAAAATGTGTTGATTCTTCACTTGCGCATCTCTTGCACTTATATTGGATAGAGTAACTCTATTTATTATCCTCTCTTGTCTGAAAACAAGATTAATTAATCCTCCTATTCATATAACTGTGTAGTGTGAGAATAGTACTGTTTGGTTTGCGTGTGAGAATATTGCAAGAAGAGTAATAACTGGGATGAGTATTAATCGTGTGCTATTCATAATAGTGCAAATGTTGTTTAAAATGTATAATTTAGAATAGTGCTAATCCGTCATTCCTACAAAATGTTGTGTTACCGAAATGGTGCTAACCCAACAATATTCCGAGGTGAGAGAAATGTGTTTGGATTGCATCCAAATGAGGATGGCAACACTATTCCGGGTTGATTCTATTATCGTGCATCAAACATACCCATATTTTGTTATTCAAAGTTCTACCTACAAAAAAATTTCTCACTTTAAAAACTGATCCCTCACCATAAATCTGATCCAAAACCCTACAATAGATGAAGTAATTTCACAGAAAAGTGAAACTAAACTTTACTGACCTCACCGGCATTTCCATACTTGGCACACTCCATTGCGAGGCGGGTTGCTCGTCCAATGCTGTCCTTTGTCCTCGTCAGTGTGCACAGAAATGCCTCAAAAGCTTTTCTTGCTGCATGGGCCTCTGCATGACTCCTTGCACCACTACCGTGAGCCCTACCCTCAGTCTGACGCATAGCCGGGTTTAGAGGAGAAGATTGGCCAACAGAGCTTCCATCACAACTATCTATTGGAGAGTCTATAAAGTTTCTAGAGTCGAGATGGTTTTCCGAAAGAGACATGTACCGGGACAGAAGCCGCTTGGCTTGTGCTGCAGCAATTAGGTTTTTCATGGGCGTTGTTTCAGGAGAGATGCATTTCTCCCTAGGATGTGCTTTCGGGATGGATTCTTGCGACATTAGAGCTGGTGAAACGTACCTTAAAATTGCAACAAATAAATTTCATTCACAAAAACTAGCAATGGAAATGAATGATCAGTAACAGTGGAAATGATGGAAGATACTGGATTCTGAAGGTGCAATAACCATTAGGAAGCTTTTTCTGTACTTCTTGTTTTTTAATGCCCATCAACCACAGTAAGGTAACATGTTGAGAACAATGCCAAGACATTATTGAAAAATTTTGTTGGTTCTCTAACCTACTAATAAATTTTCATTTCCATCATAGGAGATGTCTAAGTAAAAGTAATGACAGAGTTCATATAATTAACTTTACATTTTCATTATAAGAGATATTAAAAGGTAAAAGTAATGATAGAGTTCATAATGTTAACCAATTAGATGTTTCCATAAAGTATGGCATATTTAACATATGAGTTCATTAACATTTCCCTTTTCAATATTTCAAATCTGCAAGTAATGTTAAATGTCCCCTATCACTGAGCTCTTATCTTTTTCTAACAATAAACACATAAAAGATGTACATCTAAGAACATAAAAATGTTTGTACCTTTCAACCACTTGAGAAATCTCCTGAGATGCAGTACTTGGTCCTATTGCACTTGGCTCGGCAATCACATCTCTTTTGACATCAGATACCAAATTGCTCATAGGACTTATATTCACAGGTGCTTCAGCTGTAAAATCACTCTTGATCTCATCAATCAAACAGGGGGTAACATTTGGAGTCAATTCACCTATTACGAGTTTCTGCGCATCATTATCAGAACTGCTGACATGACCCAGATTCAAAGCTAATTCACCTACACCTCTGTTGGCACCATCAACAGATGGAGTCCCACTATCGGCAAACTTAAAAATCTCCTTCTTGGTGTCATTATCAGAAGCCCTGATGGAGCCCATTGTTGGAGCCAATGGAAGTGACACATCTCCCTTGGTATCATTAACCGGATTGCTCAAGAGACCTACCTCAGCTGGTTGAGCAGGAGCACCCTTTTTGGTATCAGTAATTGAGTTCTTCATTGAAAAGACACTTACAGGCACCTCGGAAATAGGATCTGTCTTGATATCACTGAATGAAGGACTTACTGCACCCACATCGTTCACTGATTCAGCTAAATCTCTCTTGTTATCAATTCCAAAGCTACCGGAAGGACCGTTATCCATCACCAGTTTGGCTACCACCCTCTTGTCATTGACTAAACTACTTGTGTGACGTGCATCATTAACTGATGGCTCCATGTGCCCATCTTTGTTCTCACCCAAACAATATTTGAATTTCAAAAGAGTCTTCTCACCTTCATTTGTATTTTCTAAAGGCGTTGACATCCGACCAGATCCAGTAACAGGTTCCTGCACTGGCACAGTACTAGGACCGGGCAGATGTACACTACACTCGGGCACATTTTTCGCTCTAGGCTCAGATACAGGTAGACCGACCTCTAACTTGACACTTTTATCACAGATCGAACTGACAATTGTACCCAGCTGTGCCGTTGGAGAAACTGGTGGGGGCAACTTAGAGCTCTCCAACAACTGTGTGTGACCATTTGACCTGGAATTGATCAACCCTGTGGTTTCTGTCTGATCCTCTCTTGTCTCGGCAACATTGGCTGACATGGCCTCTAAAGCCCGGTGAAGCCGTTTTGAAGGAGGCAAGGCAGCTTCTACATAACCATTTGTTTTTACCGTGAAAAAATCAAGATCTCCGTTAGATTTAGGGTTAGGACTGGGTCTGGGCTCTTCAACCAGCGACCTTTCCATCCTAACCCTAGCCCTTTTGACCAAAGGGAGGTGCTCATCTCCATCTGATTTATTAACTTCGTTATTTCGTGAGTCTGGCGAGTCAGATAAAACTTCAGTTGATTCATTTTTCTCCTTTGCCAAGGGACTAGTGCTTCTTACTGAGTCTAGGAAGCCCTTGTTATTCTCTTTATCACTGCATTCTAGCCCGGTAGAAGCTCTCTTTCTGTTTGGCCGCCTCTTCCTCTTAAAACATACCATTGTAGGCGGTAGGTCACACACTCCAGTACCCACACCACTGCTGGTACCTGACCCAGCCTCTGATACCTCAGTTTTGGGAGGGTCAGAAATGGTACAATTTAATTTGCTATAAGTTGGATCATCTTCAATAGACCTGCTAGAGTTGGGGTTTTGCTGCAACCTAGTTCGCTTGTTAGAGTTAGGACTTTGTAGTTGCGGCTCTCGATTCCTCTTCTTAGTAGTAATAGAGGTCAAAAAAGGAGCTTGTCGAAGATCATCCAGTATTGACGAAGCCTTCTCCATCGGCTCATTAGATTCTGAATTTACAATGCATTGAGGTTGGTCAGGTACTGCACTGCTTATATCAACATATGAGATATTTTGTTTTTGATCTAGGGTTTCACTGCCAGAAATTTCAGCACTGAGGTTTTGCATGTCAGCTTCTGGAACTCTCTCGTTTTGTTTCTTGAGGTCCTCGTAGATGCTCACTATCTCCTCCACAGCACGAACAAAGTCAGCACCTTTGCCCTGGCGTTTGGAGAGCAGTGTTCTCTTTTTCTCTTCAGTGAATGCCTCAAGATCCGCATAATTGCAGAAGGCACTATCATACAGAACAGGGGTAAAGAACAATAAATGATAAAGAATAAACCACAGATTGCAAAGGCAAGAAGAAAGTAAAGTAAACCCTAGTTTTGGGTATGCTTCTATTAAAAAGCACGGGTATTACGCAACAATTTAACTCTCTCTTTTGATTGGCTTGTTATGTCTTAAATAGAAAATTTGACAGCACAATGAGGCTATTTCAGCCTTAATTGTTTTACAATTGCACCAATGGAGATTAATAATATCAATTCATCATATTAAGGATAAGCTAAAACAACAGTTATTCAACTAATTACATAGCTTAAGTAGACTTGATTTTTGTACACTTCTGCACGATGTACTTTCTTGGTAACTGCTACAGTTGGGTGCATATGGAGCTTACAACAGTTACAACCTCTTATATATATCAAATGAAGCGTTACTGACCCAGAAGTATGTCCACGTGTACCACCAAAATTTCAGGGGAAGGTGGTCCGCACACACAAAAAAATAACAGAAAAAACTAAAACTTAAATGGTGTGGAAGCATATATCAGTTGACTTTGTTTTCGGTTAGCAACTACTTGATTAAGTCACTTATGGTGTATGGATAACAAATAAACAGTTTTCAGATCCTAAAGATGCTCAAAAAAACCATCATGCTTGCTAATAAACCACAATACCAAGTAATGAGTACCACCATTACTGCAGAAGCAAGTGATTTTTAGGTTCCTCCATAATGGAACTTGTGTCAGAGACACAATTAAGCCCCACTCAAACATCCAGACAAAAACAAAACCTAACAAAATTCAACCAAACAAGCTTTTGACAAGAGAGTGGGTGAGTGAGTGAGTGAGTGAGAGAGAGAGAGAGAGAGAGAGAGAGCAAGGTTTTTACCATTACAGGACCTGAGTGGTGCTATACCAAGATCACAATTAAAATTCATTAGCCAAATTTAAAAAACATATAGGAATATAGTGCTAACATTTGTTTAGTTCCATAGAAGTAGACCAGCAGCTTCTTCTTAACTGATCCAAGGCCCCATTTCTCTGGCTCGCTGATCTGTACAAATGAGCAGAACAGTTACATATAGTATTTGTTTGTCAATAAAGGATATGTATATATATAATACCCCAGGGTATTAGGTCTGCAGAAGGATGAAAGTTATCTAAATTAGTGAAAAATATGTACCTATGTGTCATTATCCAGCAATGTCAGAGTTCGCACAAACAAAAGTGTTTCCCTAACTATAACTAGACGACTGGTAACAAAATAAAGAACGTTAAAACAGGTAGGAAGAGGTTTTTGTGTCACTGACAATAGGTTACATGTACAAGAACTGTCTAGCACCAATTCAACTAGCTATCAACCTGTGGAAGGTGCTTCTTAACTAGAAGTTTCAGTTCAGTTATTAAACCCCGAATTTATTTGTGACCGACATGCAAACAGAAAGTATGGCTTTCGTACAGGTACAGTATCAATACCAGAACTACGATGTATCCTATCAGCATTTGGCATGGTAAAGCTAGTTAAAGTGATGACATGCACTGGAGGTTGAAACTGTGCTGATCCAAACAACTCAAGTAGAAATATAAAAACCAAGCATAAATGAATTTGAAATAAACATAACAAGAGAGACCTAGCAGAGACGGAAGAAAATAAGTAAACTAATCGGCTGAAAAATGCGCATATCTTAGAATAACTGTGTATAAAATAAACCGACAGACCAAAGTACACACATGTATTACAAACAGACCTGTAGTAAATTAGATTACTTAAGAGGAACACATGCTTAGGAAACAGATCTATTTAGCAGAAATGTAAGCATCCAAAATTCTAAGAACTTAACAATCAAATCATCATCATACATATAAAAATCAAAATCTAGTGATGATAAATATATATGACATAAGAGATACTCCTGGGGTTCATTGAAAGAACAGAACATGAAAAGAAAAAAACACTACTCAAATGCAGTAGGAAACCCTAAGAACAAAATATCCAAGAAGAAAAAGTTCAAGATGGTATCAGGGAAGAAAGTTGCAGAAACCCTAGAATGGAAAAGGGAGGGAGGAGGGAGTGATAAATCCCACATCAGAGGAACCAAAAATAAAAAAAACAATCACAACCATTCTAATCATCTCAAAATTAAGGCTGGCAGCCAGAGCTTTTCCTACTATCTAAGCAGGACCTGTACACAAAAACCAAGGAAAAGTTGGCCAAACAGAGTACAAAACCTAAGAAGGAACCAGACTGGGTAGAAACCCTAAACAGAAGCTGTGAGGAGAAAAATCAAAGACAAAACTGAACTAAAATAGGTGGATCACGTCAAACAGAACAACATAAGAAGTACCAATGCAATACACACATATTTAAGAGATCAACCACTGACTGAAAATAATAGTAAAAATTTAGCCCCCATCATAGTTTAGTTCCAA
Organism: Carex kokanica; assembly: GCA_025461125.1. Taxonomy (NCBI): domain Eukaryota; kingdom Viridiplantae; phylum Streptophyta; class Magnoliopsida; order Poales; family Cyperaceae; genus Carex; species Carex kokanica. Next base: position 2,561 of record JAJGRX010001122.1, on the reverse strand, counting down.
GGAGAAAACCCTCAGAACAAGTACCAAAAAAGGAGCTAGCCCCAAATCCGTAGCCAATTAGACAGGAAACCCTAAAAAGAAACATAAGCATCCATTGTAGTAGAGAGGAGACTTAAATCCAAAGACAAAGTCTGCATATTAAGGCCATACACGAAGATTAAGGACCTAATTACATAGATCAAGAGAGAGAGAGAGAGATCGGAAATCAAAATTTTGAGAAAACTATCACAGAATTGTAGGATATGCCAAGAATCGGCTCCACAAGTGAACTAATCATGTTACTACATGCGAAACCCCTCGTGATACTTAAAATTCTCGGTAGCAGTGCTCGTAAGTGTAAATTATTTACCCGAACTAGCATCTAAAGGTACAAATAAAAACCAACGAGTCTCAAACCCAACCAAGAAAAAACAGAAGAAAAGTTAACAAGGCAAAAAGAACGGGTACCATGGCAGGCCAAGCCGGGAAGCCCTTCATTTTGGCAAGCACCAGATCGCCAACCTTCCACTGCGCCGCCGCCGCCGCCGCGGCGGCGGCACTACCCTTTTTCTTCCGCGATGGCGCCATCGCGAAAGAAACCCTAGCTCCTCCTCGCTGACAGGTGAGACCTGCCCCCGCACACCCCCTCCGCTAGCTCCTTTCTCCTCTAGCGGTGCGAAATGGGAGCGAGTTCCTGACAGTCATGAGAGAAGGAGGTAGAAGAGGCAATAGGTTTTCTCTTTCTTATTTTTCTTATTTATTTATTTTCTCTCTGTTTCTCTTTTTGTTTGCGTTTATTTTTTTGATGGGGTTGGAGAGGGAGAAAGAGAGAGTGGATTTTTGGGTTGGTGAAGGTGGAGAGAGTGGAAGTCTCTCGGTGCACCCGGTCTAAATGTAACATAAAATATTAATTTTCAGATTTCGGATAACAATTTTCTTTTTCCGGGACCCACAGTGTTAACATTGGCTTCAGTGGGTCTATGATACCAGTTGCGCAAAGAGAAATTCCTTCCAGTTCCAGTTCCAGGTAACGGAGGGGGTGAGACAAGAAGTGCTTGAAGACTGATAATTGGGACCCACAGGGTAGTGAGACAAGAAGTGCAGCTTTTGGTGATCCATCCATCCATCCGGGCACAACTGCACAAGGAGCGGTTTTTGCGAGTGGTACAGAGAGAGCTGAGGTGTGGTGTATCATGATCATGTATGTGGACAGAACAGAAGGCATACAGCATACTATATTGCTCGTGCGCGCTTTCTCACGATCTATGCTTTACGGTCCGAAATTTTTATTAACAGAAATTAAGAAATTTAAATATCGAGATTGAAGAACGGTTTTAAACTTTTTTCGAAAAGTAGGAATTCCGTTGTTTTTTGTAACGTCCAGAGGCCGTTATCGTCCATAACGGCCCGATTAGCGATTTAATTAACCGCCCCGTAATCCAGAACAAAACAAATCTGGCGAAAAAAAAAAAGGAGGCCGTTATAACGGCCAGGGAAAAAAAAAAAAAAAATGCGGGCCGTTATGGACGATAACGGCCTGGGGGAAATTAAAAACGCGAACAGCTCGCTCTCGCCTCTGTCCGCTCGCTGCCTCTGCCGAACTCAAGAAAAAAAAAATAAAACCCGATCCGCCCGATCCGCTCCGCTCCGATCCGATCCGCTCCGCCTCTGCTCCCAGCGACCACGCCCTGGCCGTTACCATCCATAACGTCCAGCAATCTCCCAGCAGCCCACCGACAGCGACTCCCAGCAGCACCAGCTGACAGCGACAGGGACAGCAGGTTTTTTTTTTTTTCCTTTTTTTTTTTTAACTTTGTAAATTGATAAATTGGTTTAATTTGTTGTGAGGGCTATTATTAGGTTTAATTATGTGAAATTATATCAAAATAGTTTGAATTTTATGAGAAATTGTACCAAATTAGATTTAATTTGTATGAAATTGTATCAAATTGGGTAAAATTAGGTTTAATTTGTGTAAAATTGTATTAAATTAGGTTTAATTTGTGTGAAATCGCATCAAATTGTGTGAAATTGTATCAAATTAGTTTTAATTTGATATGAAATTGCTAGGTTTTATTAGGGTTTAATTTTATGAGTTCGTTATAATTTTGTGCAATTGCCTTAGCTTAGTTTTAATATAAAAAATTTGTACCAAATTTAGTGCATTTTATTTTTACATGTTTGTTGTATACTTTAGTTGGATTTGATGAAATACTTGTGTACATTTATGTCTGGTCAACTCCTTGTAATATTTTTAAATTGCATATGAATTAAATTAGTATAATATGTGTTCAACTTCTTTTAGTTTTGATGTTAAAGATAAATTATTTGAAATATTATGCATGGTAGGATGTCAAGCAGCCGCGATCCGAATGACCCTGACATTCAAGATGCATATGAGGCACCACCAAATCAAAACTTGCAAGCAGAAAAATTTAGCGAATTGTTATGGATGCCGCATTGATGTGATTTCTGCAGTACAAGTAATAAATCCTAATTTATACTCAATTCAGTTGCAAGTGTACAACCTAGTCAAGTAGTATTTAGGGATCGTCTCCACAGGGACAAGTCGGAATATATTT